>JZKD02S1898169.1:18069-30505 GCA_000966675.3 Picea glauca
ATTGTGATAATAAGAATATGTAAACTTTATACATATTAAACTATATATTTTAATAGTAAAATTGAGTTTAATAATCATGAAGGGCATTTTGTAATATTTTATGTATTAGTTTAATAATTATAAGTGGGGGTTTGTGATATTTGTTTAAGAAATTGAATTATTTTAATCATTAAAACATTATACATAGTAAAATTTATAGATTGTGATAATTATATATGATATAACTTATAGATTGTGATAATAAGAATATGTAAAGTTTATACATATTAAACTATATATTTTAATAGTAAAATTGAGTTTAATAATCATGAAGGGCATTTTGTAATATTTTAACATTGGTTAAGAAATTTAATTATTTCAATAACTAAAATATTATACATGGTATAATTTATAGATTTTTTTCAAAAAGAAAATTGTTCATTATATTAGAAATATAATAATATTACAACTTATTATCATATTAACATATAAGATTATGCAATGATCAAAGGAAAAGTATGAAAGTATTTTAACTGTCTTTACAAAAATATCTTCAATGAACCAACTGTCATAGCGATTGAGGAAATTATCAAAAGTTCTCTTTCAACAGAAAATACTCATCTTACCCACTATAATAATGGACAGACCCTTGACACAAGGAAAATCTACTCAAGCATAGACTAGAAAACTCTAAATATCCTCCTATTCCCTTTGTTGTTCTCTTTCAACTATGTGTAGTAAATAGTACCCCATTGATGGTGATCCTTGAGAGCCTTCTTCGATAAATCATCAGCCTCCATGTTGAATTATCTGTAGGCATGGATAAAGGTGATCACTCCAAAGTGAGTGCTCAAGTCTCTAATATTTTCCTTCCATCCATCAAGTGCCAAGATCTGGAGTCTCCCCCTGCCATTGCACCAATCAATTATGATTTTTGAGTCTCCAATTATTTGCAACTTTGTAAGGTGTAACCTTGAGGCTAGAAAAAGCGTAACCTAGATGCCAAGTAGCTCAGCTCTAATGTTTGTACCAGGACCAGTGTTGAAGGTCCACTTATAAATTGTTGACTCACTAATACGGATAATACCCCCAGCTCCACTTTGTGTTACATATGCCGATGTCACTCCATCAAATCATCCCACCAGAAGCTGCAACTGAGGACCCAAGATCCTACGAGTTTTAAGTCCTTTCCGAGAAGAGACACAAGAATTTAAAGTTCCTAAAGACTTAAAAACCATAGCATTAGTGAAAACTGTCCCAAAATCAAACAACGCCTTATTACACTCCAACCAAATATTCCAACAAACAATGATTGGCAGCTCAAACAAAGCTAGGTTCTGAAAAGACCAAATATAAATTGTGATAATAAGAAAATGTAAAGTTTATACATATTAAAATATATACTTTAATAGTAAAATTGAGAGATGGAATTGATTGAAGATGTAAAGTTTATACATGGTATAATTATAGAATGTGATGATAAGAATCTAAATCTTACTTTTCTCTTAAATACATTGATTACTTTTGTATTATTTTAATAATTATGAGGGGAATTTGTAATATTCTAATATTGGTTAAGGAATTGAATTACTTCAATCACTAAAAGATTATGTATGGTATAATCTATAGATTGTGATAATAAAAAGATGTAAAGTTTATCCATATTAAAATATATATTTTGATAGTAAAATTGAGGGATAGAATTGATTAAAGATTATATATTTGATTTTGATAATAAGAAGATTGTAAAGTTTGGATGTAATAAAAGATAATTTTTAATGGTGAAGTTATTTGTGTATTTTGTGATTCAATTATTTTATAAATTGATTTATTTAATTAATAATAATTTATTTTAAATTTGATTTAATTATATTATTAATTGATTTAATTTTTTTGGTTAGCTAGTATGTCTTTAGGTGCAGGATTAGTCCATGATTGGATTTTAGGGTGTCTCCTCCGAACTACCATGAATTTCCAACCTTGAGAGCTTTATGGAACAAAACCTTATAAAACTAGAAAAGCAATGGCACTAACATGATTTGACCACTATTTGACATGATTTGAACACTATTTGATTTAATTATTTGAACAATAATTTATAATAAAAAAAAAATTATAAAAAAATAGAGATAAAGTCATATTTTTCAAATCTGTCAACTTTTTATCTTTGTAAATTATTTTAATAAAATGATATAAATGTATGGTTTTAATAATTAGTTTTGTAATTTTCATAAAAATATAAAATTTGGATGAAGAGTATAACACTTAATATTCCAACCATTCTAATTAGACACAATCTACAACAAACTTGGATGGGGAGAATAACACTTCATCCCACAACCACTCTAAATAGTGTATATTGACAACTTCTTTGATAGTAAAATTGAAGGATAGAATTGATTGAAGATGTAAAGTTTATACATGCTATAACTATATGATAAAAATTTAAATCTTACTTTTCTCTTAAACACATTGATTAATTATCTATTAGTTTAATAATCATGAGGATAATTTTATAATATTTTAAGACTTAAGACTGGTTAAGGAATTGAATTACTTCATTCACTAAAAGATTATACATAGTATAATCTATAGATTATGATAATAAGAAAATGTAAAGTTTATACATATTAAAATATATAATTTTATAGTAAAATTGAGGGATAAAATTGATTGAAAATTATATATTTGATTTTGATAATAAGAATATCGTAAAGTTTGAGCTTCATGTGGTTTGGATTTTTCTCTCCTTAGTGTGGATCCTCAGCTTCCCACTTGCAGTAGGTGCGCAACAATTCTCTCTTTGGTTTGTTAGCAGTTGGGCGCACTGGAGGAAAGTAACATGGATGATGTGGTCGACTATGAGATCAATCATGCAGATGGACAACTCATTTGGAATCTTCCAGCTGTCAGGCCATCTGACGTCGACACACCATTCTTGTCACCTCATGTCGGAGGGATGTGGGATGCCTCCTTACCGAACCTAGATATAAGTTCTCCCCTAAGTTCACAAATGTTTGAAGCTGGTGGAGTTGATGGTGCTTTAGAAGTCAAACATGTTCTTTGGGAGAATGCCCCCCTTATTCTTCAGAGGTCCCCTTAGACTCTTGGAGCTCGACTTCTTCTCCTTTCATCCATGATCCTTTCTAGGTTGTTTCTCACGGGTTTGAAGAGAACCGATCGCTCCAGCCTCTCAAATTATTTCCTTTCTCTGGTCACCTAGAAACTATGGAGGTTTTTTCTTCTCTTTCGAGCCTAGTAAACCCTTTTCCTGGACATCTTCCACTTTTTTCCTCCTTTTCCTTTTCAGAGCCAGGTTTTCCTTCTTCTTGGAACCTGAATGATTTCTTGGCCCTTCCACCCTCCCCGTGTGCCACTCGTCATGACCCTCCCCCTTGTTCCCCTCCTCTTCCCCATCCCTAAAGGTTTAAACCTAGTAGTTTTGAGTTGGAGCCCTTTTATGGAAAACCCTCATCCTTGAAGTGGAAGAAATCTCATCCCGACGTAGCTCTAGTTCCTCATCCATGCTCCTTAGCCCTGGGAGATGACATCATGTTACCTGAAGTCCCGGACCTCATTGAGAAGGTTGTGGTGGGGAGTGAAAATGTGAGGCATCTCATCCAAGAGCTTCTTTCACACTAGAACTCCTCTTCGTGGAAGGACTTAGGGATTAAATTACTGTCTGTACACTCTCTAGCAAAATAATGGTTTATGTTAAAATTCCATTATGCCTCAGACGTGAGCAGGATCCTCGACGAACCTTGGTGTGTGGATTCAACCCCCCTTCTTTTGAAAAAATGGTCCCCTTTTTTTATGCAAATCATGGGTGGATCAACAAGTTACCAATTTGGGTCCATCTCCCTCGTCTGTTGTCAGAATGTTGGAGATGGAAATTCTTTGAGAATATCATAAATACCCTTGGAACTTTCATGAAATAAAACATGTCTTTTGCCTCGTCCGGGAAAATGTCAGTGGCTCGGATCTCAATTTCTCTCAAAATTAGTAAAAGTCTCTCAGATACCTTAGATCTCACTCTTGAGAGATTAATTTTTATCGAGCCACTTTATTATGAGGGCATTCCTTTCAAATTCCACATATGTCACAAGCATGGGCACATAGAGACATATTGTCTTCTTCCTCTGAAGCGTCGATCCTCTCAAGGGAAAACCACTCAGCACAGGACCTCCATTTACTTTTGTTCTAGGAAGGGAGTGGTGTCGCCTCCACCTCATTCAAGGGCCACGTTTTGGGCATGGAGAGACTTGAGAGGTGTTGAAAAAAAAATCAACGACTTCGGCTCTCCATGGGATAAAAGACTCCACTTCATTTGAGTCAAAGGAAGAGGGAAAGCATCAAGCGCGGGAAGTTATCAATGCAAATTATGAATTTCAGCTCAAAAAGGGTGTAGAAGATCATTTGGGTGTGCCCCCCCTCACTCCTTTCTTTGTAAATTTTAATTTTTTACAATCTTTCAACCATAATTTTATGGATTTAAAAAAGTTAAAAAGTTTCCCTTCCCTTCCTTATGCCACGAAATCTCCAACGGTTTACTCCCCAGGTCCTCCTCTTTCTAGTATCTCCTTTGGTCACCCTTCATCTCCCCATGAACATCCTCCCTTATACCAAAGTTGAGACTCCTCCTTTCTTTTTGATTAAGAATCCATCTGCTGTAATTTAAGGTTCCATTCAATTCCCTCAAAAAATTGTTTGCTACCTCCTCCATCGAGTCTGGGGTTAAATCCTTCTTAGGCCTCTACTCACAAAGGGTGAGGAAGAAAATATTTCTTTTCAAAATCTCAGTATCGAGCAGCCATTGATGTGGAAGTTGGACGCCAACTCTCTATTTTTGGGGCACTTAGAGCATTTCCAACCCCAGAAGGCTCTCCCAAATGAAAGTGTTCTCTCTAAATTGTAGGGGGTTGGCGATATGTTGGAAAGGTTACAAAAAGGTTGTTATTTCTTTGTATCAGATGTGTCTGGTCGCTTAGGAGAAATGGCTATGGGGTGGAACACAAAAACCATCAAGCTCAAAAACTCTTGGGGTTTCCCAGGGGGTCAAGGAATGAATGTCTTCATTGAATATTTGGGGAGATCCTTTACAGTCATAAATATTTATGGTCCCACCAAAAAACGTCCCCAGTTTTGGAGTTCCCTCTTGGTAAAATATTTTATTAAAGCCCCCTCTCTCATTTTGGGAGGAGATCTAAATTTTTATTTAGGGGCAGCTAAATCCTGGGGACTACGGTCACAAGTGGATTCTCTCTCTGATTTCTTTGTTCATAAGCTAGATGAAGTAGGGATAATTGATATTGCTCCTATTAAGCTTAGCCCTTCTTGGAGACACAAGATACTAGGAGATGATTATATTGCAAAGAGATTGGATCATTTTCTAATTTCTAGCCAGCTAGTGGAAGAACCTTTTCTTTTCAGACAATGGATTGTTACAAGGGGCGAGTTAGATCATTTCCCAATCTTCCTAAAAACAGTAGGAGATTCTAGAAAACCGTCGAGCCCCTTCAAGTTCAATTCTTCTTGGCTAAAAGAGGAGAGCTTACAAAAGTTGGTGAAGGAATTTTGGTCACCCATTAGTCATTCAGAAAGGGCAGTCATTCAATTCACTATAAATTTAAAAGAATTAAAAATAGCAACAAAAGTATGGGCAAAAAGTGGAAATAAATGGAATGAACAAGACTTAATCCACACACAAGTTGCTCTACAATCCCTATATGATTCGATCAAAGGAGGATTTTCCAATCAATTACAAAAAGAGACTCTATTATCCTTGGAGAAAAACAAAAGAGAGTTACTACAAGCTAGAGAAGACGAATGGAGACAAAAAAAGCCAGGAACTTTGGTTGCACAGTGGTGATGAGAATACAAAATGTTTCCAAGCATATGCAAAAGGTAGGAAAATGAAAAATACTATATGGGGTATCAGAGACCAATCTAGCAGTTTTTATATTTTTTTGAAGACGTGGCAAGGTTGGGTTCTGTAACATACCCAGCCACCCACAGGCCAGGGTACGCTACTTTCAAGACCACCCTTGGACTTCTTTCTCTTACCGATACCTTTTTAAAATTTAAGGACGCATAAAAGGAAAGACTTTAATGACATGCATAGCAGTAGTCAGCAAGCATGCATAGTCTAAAGATTCAATTAAATGATAATTAAATATACAATGGAAATACATTCATATACATGCAATTGATACCATAACAAAGAGCACTTATATTTATGAAAGTTGACACCAACTAGTTGTAGACCAAGGACGTTCTACCCAACCATAAACACTATTGTTGCAAATCTCAACAACAACATCACCCCCAAGCCAGGGCTATGAATCCACAAGGATGGTTCCAGAGTATTACTTGGCTTCCCAAACCAGTCAACACCCAATCTCTCACAGGCTTCCCAACTCTCACAAAAATCCAAGTGCCCAGCTCTCTTCGACCTAGCTTACACCACCTGAGAGAACGGACTTCCACCCTTCTCTTCCATGCAGTCCCTCAGGCAGTCCTNAATCATGCAGATGGACAACTCATTTGGAATCTTCCAGCTGTCAGGCCATCTGACATCGACACACCATTCTTGTCACCTCATGTCGGAGGGATGTGGGATGCCTCCTTACCGAACCTAGATATAAGTTCTCCCCTAGGTTTACAAATGTTTGAAGCTGGTGGAGTTGATGGTGCTTTAGAAGTCAAACATGTTCTTTGGGAGAATGCCCCCCTTATTCTTCGGAGGTCCCCTTAGACTCTTGGAGCTCGACTTCTTCTCCTTTCATCCATGATCCTTTCTAGGTTGTTTCTCACGGGTTTGAAGAGAACCGATCGCTCCAGCCTCTCAAATTCTTTCCTTTCTCTGGTCACCTAGAAACTATGGAGGTTTTTTCTTCTCTTTCGAGCCTAGTAAACCCTTTTCCTGGACATCTTCCACTTTTTTCCTCCTTTTCCTTTTCGGAGCCAGGTTTTCCTTCTTCTTGGAACCTGAATGATTTCTTGGACCTTCCACCCTCCCCGTGTGCCACTCGTCATGACCCTCCCCCTTGTTCCCCTCCTCTTCCCCATCCCTAAAGGTTTAAACCTAGTAGTTTTGAGTTGGAACCCTTTTATGAAAAACCCTCATCCCTGAAGTGGAAGAAAGCTCATCCCGACGTAGCTCTAGTTCCTCATCCATGCTCCTTAGCCCTGGGAGATGACATCATGTTACCTGAAGTCCTGGACCTCATTGAGAAGGTTGTGGTGGGGAGTGAAAATGTGAGGCATCTCATCCAAGAGCTTCTTTCAGACTAGAACTCCTCTTCGTGGAAGGACTTAGGGATTAAATTATTGCTTGTACACTCTCTAGCAAAATAATGGTTTATGTTAAAATTCCATTATGCCTCAGACGTGAGCAGGATCCTCGATGAACCTTGGTGTGTGGATTCAACCCCCCTTCTTTTGAAAAAATGGTCCCCTTTTTTTATGCAAATCATGGGTGGATCAACAAGTTACCAATTTGGGTCCATCTCCCTCGTCTGTTGTCAGAATGTTGTAGATGGAAATTCTTTGAGAATATCATAAATACCCTTGGAAATTTCATGAAATAAAACATGTCTTTTGCCTCGTCCGGGAAAATGTCAGTGGCTCGGATCTCAATTTCTCTCAAAATTAGTAAAAGTCTCTCAGATACCTTAGATCTCACTCTTGAGGGATTAATTTTTATCGAGCCACTTTATTATGAGGGCATTCCTTTCAAATTCCACATATGTCACAAGCATGGGCACATAGAGACATGTTGTCTTCTTCCTCTGAAGCGTCGATCCTCTCAAGGGAAAACCACTCAGCACAGGACCTCCATTTACTTTTGTTCTAGGCAGGGAGTGGTGTCTCCTCCACCTCATTCGAGGGCCACATTTTGGGCATGGAGAGACTTGAGAGGTGTTGAAAAAAAAATCAACGACTTCGTCTCTCCATGGGATAAAAGACTCCACTTCATTTGAGTCAAAGGAAGAGGGAAAGCGTCAAGCGCGGGAAGTTATCAATGCAAACTATGAATTTCAGCTCAAAAAGGGTGTACAAGATCATTTGGGTGTGCCCCCCCTCACTCCTTTCTTTGTAAATTTTAATTTTTTACAATCTTTCAACCATAATTTTATGGATTTAAAAAAGTTAAAAAGTTTCCCTTCCCTTCCTTATGCCACGAAATCTCCAACGGTTTACTCCCCAGGTCCTCCTCTTTCTAGTATCTCCTTTGGTCACCCTTCATCTCCCCATGAACATCCTCCCTTATACCAAAGTTGAGACTCCTCCTTTCTTTTTGATTAAGAATCCATCTGCTGTAATTTAAGGTTCCATTCAATTCCCTCAAAAAATTGTTTGCTACCTCCTCCATCGAGTCTGGGGTTAAATCCTTCTTAGGCCTCTACTCACAAAGGGTGAGGAAGAAAATATTTCTTTTCAAAATCTCAGTATCGAGCAGCCATTGATGTGGAAGTTGGACGCCAACTCTCTATTTTTGGGGCACTTAGAGCATTTCCAACCCCAGAAGGCTCTCCCAAATGAAAGTGTTCTCTCTAAATTGTAGGGGGTTGGCGATATGTTGGAAAGGTTACAAAAAGGTTGTTATTTCTTTGTATCAGATGTGTCTGGTCGCTTAGGAGAAATGGCTATGGGGTGGAACACAAAAACCATCAAGCTCAAAAACTCTTGGGGTTTCCCAGGGGGTCAAGGAATGAATGTCTTCATTGAATATTTGGGGAGATCCTTTACAGTCATAAATATTTATGGTCCCACCAAAAAACGTCCCCAGTTTTGGAGTTCCCTCTTGGTAAAATATTTTATTAAAGCCCCCTCTCTCATTTTGGGAGGAGATCTAAATTTTTATTTAGGGGCAGCTAAATCCTGGGGACTACGGTCACAAGTGGATTCTCTCTCTGATTTCTTTGTTCATAAGCTAGATGAAGTAGGGATAATTGATATTGCTCCTATTAAGCTTAGCCCTTCTTGGAGACACAAGATACTAGGAGATGATTATATTGCAAAGAGATTGGATCATTTTCTAATTTCTAGCCAGCTAGTGGAAGAACCTTTTCTTTTCAGACAATGGATTGTTACAAGGGGCGAGTTAGATCATTTCCCAATCTTCCTAAAAACAGTAGGAGATTCTAGAAAACCGTCGAGCCCCTTCAAGTTCAATTCTTCTTGGCTAAAAGAGGAGAGCTTACAAAAGTTGGTGAAGGAATTTTGGTCACCCATTAGTCATTCAGAAAGGGCAGTCATTCAATTCACTATAAATTTAAAAGAATTAAAAATAGCAACAAAAGTATGGGCAAAAAGTGGAAATAAATGGAATGAACAAGACTTAATCCACACACAAGTTGCTCTACAATCCCTATATGATTCGATCAAAGGAGGATTTTCCAATCAATTACAAAAAGAGACTCTATTATCCTTGGAGAAAAACAAAAGAGAGTTACTACAAGCTAGAGAAGACGAATGGAGACAAAAAAAGCCAGGAACTTTGGTTGCACAGTGGTGATGAGAATACAAAATGTTTCCAAGCATATGCAAAAGGTAGGAAAATGAAAAATACTATATGGGGTATCAGAGACCAATCTAGCAGTTTTTATATTTTTTTGAAGACGTGGCAAGGTTGGGTTCTGTAACATACCCAGCCACCCACAGGCCAGGGTACGCTACTTTCAAGACCACCCTTGGACTTCTTTCTCTTACCGATACCTTTTTAAAATTTAAGGACGCATAAAAGGAAAGACTTTAATGACATGCATAGCAGTAGTCAGCAAGCATGCATAGTCTAAAGATTCAATTAAATGATAATTAAATATACAATGGAAATACATTCATATACATGCAATTGATACCATAACAAAGAGCACTTATATTTATGAAAGTTGACACCAACTAGTTGTAGACCAAGGACGTTCTACCCAACCATAAACACTATTGTTGCAAATCTCAACAACAACATCACCCCCAAGCCAGGGCTATGAATCCACAAGGATGGTTCCAGAGTATTACTTGGCTTCCCAAACCAGTCAACACCCAATCTCTCACAGGCTTCCCAACTCTCACAAAAATCCAAGTGCCCAGCTCTCTTCGACCTAGCTTACACCACCTGAGAGAACGGACTTCCACCCTTCTCTTCCATGCAGTCCCTCAGGCAGTCCTTCTCCTTATCCAAGCTCCAGCGCAACTAGTCCAGAATCCCAATGTTGGAATTCTCAGGACTCGCAGTTGTGAGAAACGTTGGACACATGCCAATGCATCTCAAACATGCAAGCCTCAAATCACGGCTGGATCACACCAGTGACCACTACAACCAACTATCCTATGGCTAATCTTCACCAGTTTGGTTCCCTTGCCTAAGACAAGATGAGAATGAGGATGGACCAATGAATGGGTGAGTGAGTGCATGAAAGTGCATGAGGGAAATGAATGAACATATAGGAAATCAATGAGAAATCCATCATTCAAACCCCCCCATCAGACTAGAGGAGAGTTTAAGTAACTTCATGGGGAATCAAGAACCTCCTGGCCTTCCCCAAGAATCTCACGTAATTGATCCCCTCCCTTAAGAAAAAAGGGTAATTAACATAGTAATAAACACTTAGCCCCTCAAGCCCCCTCTCTTGTGGAATCATAGCCCCCTATAACTCTAGTCCTTTTCCATCTAGCATCCAACCATGCATTTATTATTAATAATGATAAAAACATTACATGTCTTGGGCACAATGGCCTTTTAATAATTGTTTGGGCACCCTGGCCTCTCGGCATTGTAACAATACATTATTTAAAAATGGGGGTTCAAAATCTGGGGTGTTACATCCCCTCCCCCTTATTTTGGCACTGTCCTCAGTGCATATACAAAATAGAGATCACAATCTCAAATTTATTCAAAAAGCTGTGGGTACTCTGCCCGCATGGCATATTCATGCTCCTAGGTAGCATCTTCAGGACCCTAGCAAGTCCAATGAACTTTTACCATCTCTATAACTCGATTCTAAAGAATTTTGACTTTTATGTCCAATATCCGCATTGGATGAACCTGAAAATATCCCTCTGTCTCTACCTGAATCAGATGCTAATCAATAACATGGTTAGGGTCATGTACATATTTTTTTAGTAAAGATACATGAAATACATTATGCACATTCATGGAAGCAGGCAATGCAAGCATGTATGCAACTGGCCCTATTATGTCCAATATTTCAAATGGACCACAGAATCTGGTTGCCATCTTTGTACAACTACCCAATTTCAAAAAGCTTTTCTTGGGCTTCACTTTCAAAACTACATGCTCCCCTACTTTGAATTCTCTAGCTGTCCTATTCTTGTCTACATAGACTTTATGTCTATCCTGAGATGCCTTTAAATTCTGCTTGATCTTAACCACCTACTCTTCCATGTCCTTGAGCAACTCCAACCCAAGTACGGCCACTATATTTGCTAGGTTGTCCCAGCTTACTGGAGTATCGCATTACCTACCATACAAGGCTTCAAATAGGCTCATTCTTAATGAAGCTTGATACCCATTATTATATGAAAACTCAACCAATTGTAAGTAATCTTCCCACTTAGATGGCTTATCCATCACATACAATCTCAACATATCTTCAATTATTCGATTGACTCTCTTTGTTTTCCCATCTATTTGGGGATGATATGTTGTGCTAAAGTTTAGATTTCTACCAAATCCTTTAAACAATCCCCTCTAGAAATTGGAGGTAAACTTCATATCTTTGCTCGAGACGATTGTCCTAGGTATCCCATGCAACCTAGCAATTTCTTTCAGAATTTTTTTGCAATATTAGTCGTTGTATGCATTGTCTTCACAGGCACAAAATAAGCAGCCTTTATTAATTTTTCAACCACCACCATGATTGAATCATGTTGCTTATTTGTTCTAGGTAATCCTGTGATGAAATCCATGGTGATCACTTCCCATTTCTTCCCTGGAATTGGCAATGTCTGCAGCAAACCTACTGGGTGCCTATGCTCAGCCTTCACCTTCTGACATTCCATGCATTGAGCGATGTAATTGGCAACATCCTTCTTCATTCCCGACCAAAAGAACTAGCTTCTTACTCATATAATCGTTTTACGGTAACCGGGATGTCTAACATAAGGAACATCGTGCATTTCCTTCAGTACCAAATTCTTCAGTTCTCCGGAGCTAGGAACATAGATTCTATTTTTATGCATGAGTAATCTGTCTTCCCTTATCTCATACTCCTTTATTTTATGTTGTACATTTCCTTGTTTTAAGTTTTCCTTTACCTATAGGTAATTTTGATCTGTAACAAGACCATCTAAAATTTTTCTCTTCAAGTTTGAATGATGCATACTGATGCAGTAGCATGCATAAGATGCAATCTTCTATTAAGCGCATCAACAACTTTATTCTCCTTTCCTTTGGTATGCTTTATATCGAAGTCATATTCACTTAAAAATTCCA
>JZKD02S1898169.1:65051-76357 GCA_000966675.3 Picea glauca
GAGAGTGGGTTTTTTATAAGAAATCCCTAGAGCTTCTCTGGTGGCATAAAAGGTAGATTTAAAAATAGAATATGCACTACCAAGCTTAGCAAGAATAACATATATGCAACACTTATCGTCTAGATTTATGTTACACTTTTCACGTAAAATTCTAAGTGTTTTGAACTTAGATAAATAGTCTCCAATGCAAAAAAAATAATTTGGACTTAAATTCATTATCTGATTTTCTATCTAGTGGGATCGAATAATATTGTGTTTACCAAACATAGCTTCAATGTTTTCCCAAGCTTTAATGGGAGCATCAAGTCCTTGAAGGTGAAACCTTAAATCAAGAGAGATGGACATTCTGATTAGTCCATGGGCTTCACCATTCCTATTAATCCATTTGACATACTAGTCATCATTAGATGGTTCTTCTTCTTTTCCCAAGGTTATCTGGTACAATCTTTTACTTCTTAATAAATCCTCCATATGGGATTTCCATTGGAAGTAGTTGGTGTTGGTAAGCAAAAGATCACTGGTAGAAACCATATTAAACATGTAGATAGTATGGATTTAAAATATGAAACTGATGGTTTGGATGGAAAGATCTCAAAAAATTAGGCTCTTTAAAAAAAACCGGCATTGAAAACAAACTTTGAATGTTAAAGTTATGCCATTTTGAAAAAAGGCATAAAAAATAATCAAAGAGCCACGTGGCAGGTAGAAGTTGGTCCACGTGATGATACCCTTCCTAATGACCTCATTTTTACAAATAAGTTGCTTATGAAGTGACCCACTTTTATAGAATAAGTGGAGATCACTTTTACAATGAATTTACTTTATAAAAGAAAATTGCATATAAAATAAATAACTTTAAAATAAAATATTAAAGCTACTTATAGTGATTCACTTTTATACTTTAAGTGAAATACACTTTATAATGGATGCATGAACTTTTTCAAAAATAGTGACCAAAAAAAGACTTAAACTCAATACCTCTTACTTAATAAAGTAACTTTTAACCAACTGAGCTAGTGCAAAACATATTGTATTGTTTAGAAGGAGGATTGTTGTTGTTGTTGTTATTGTTGAAGATGGCCTTGGAGAGTGTGCTAAAAAAACTATTTTCACACAAGAAAAAAATTTCACTTATATCTTGGATAGATTACCTGGAAAATGCAACTCTTCTCTCTATTTCATATTTACCAAGATCACACAAAACGCATGACAAATAACATACATAGATAATAAAACCCTTTCTAATATGTTTTTGATTTTCCGAGATTGCACAAGGTGTAGGGAAAAGAGCATACACAGATCGAAAAGAGTAGAAACCTAGAAATAAAAAAAAATGAAATAATAAACTGAAATATTATCTTTGTAAAAATTTAAAAGGGCGCATTTGGGATTTATACCTCCAGATCTGATTGAAATGGTCATATCTTGGGAAAACAAAAACTTTTTCGAGTGAAACGAAAAAATATATTGACTAAAACGAGTGCTCTGGACGCAATGGAATAGTTCTCTCAACCCAGAAATGTACAAAAATGGAAAAAAATCAGAGACGGGGCAACACATCTTCACGATCTCAATATACCACGAGAGCGAGTCTTCAAATGTGCTATGATACCATGTTCAACAATACAACTTCACGATATTGATGTACGATGGGATTGGGTCTTCAAATGCACTTTGATACCATGTTAGAAAACACATGTATTCCAATAGAGGACGAACACCTTTAGTAACCTCTTACACAACCATATCAAATATCAACACACCAATGTTTTCATGTGGTAAAACCCTTACGTGGAAACATCTGCGACCCTAGCCAATGTAGCCACTTGGAGAAATTTATTAATGCAAAAGAAAAATTTATAGAGAGTTTCTCACAATAGATCATCTGCAAATGACCCTTTATGCTCTTTAAATAGATATCTTGGACCAATCTAGTGTTAAGACACAGATCAATGTATTTGTTAAGATTGAGGAGAATATGAACCATCGAATCACTCTATGTCAGGAACATATTGTGATCGTCGGATTTCCTAACTACAAATGCATACTAATGCATACTAAATAAACACACTAAGAAACAAATTTTTACCTAATGAGACATTGGAACAAGTTGATCTTAACTAACTCTTAAGTGTCTAAATATCCTAACAAAGATAAGTGTTTTTATCGTTATGTTTTTTTACAGTTAAATGATGTGGATGAATGTTGCATTTACTATGTATTTTGCATACATGAATTTTATTATGCGTGTTTAATTGTTGTTGTGCATTTCTAAATCAGATGCATTTATGAGTTTAATTATTAATCATAATAAAATGAGTATGTGTGTCATGTTATATATACTTTTGCATATTACAAATTGATGTTAGAGTTAAACTAAGTCATTTTTAGTAGTAACATGGTCTAGTTGAGGAGTTGGGTGTGTTATGGGTTGGTATCGGAGAAAAAAAATTCTGGTAGTGTGCCTCAATGAGGATTTGGGGATGTTACAGATTGGTATAATAGATTTTGGTTCAACACCAAACTTGTATGGGCCAAAGAATAGCACAGATTTAACAAATTTGTTGTTGTGCAACAGTAGTCTTTGTTAAATTGGGAAAACTGGTGAAATTTAGAGTGAAAATTCCAAAATTATAGGTGAAATATACATGTAATTTGGAAAAGGGATACCAAATTGACAGTTTCAAGTTCAATTCAACCATATGAAGCTAATTTAAGAAGTCCCATGGTGGTTGAAAAAAGAAATTTTTGGAAATTTTTGGATAATTGGGAAATTTTACGTACTTGATGACATGGAGGCCTTGTGTTAGGTGAAGTAGACTGCCACAGTGGTAGGCCACGATGGTGAGCTTGGGGTCTATAAGGAATTTGTTTTGGAAATTTGACTGAGTCCCAAAGCTTGCGGATGTGAGAGAATTTGCAGGTGTATTATTCCTCCACATGGTCATTGGAAATTTGGCTAACTCCCAAAGCTTGTGGTTTGCAGGCGTGAGAATATGCGAGTGTGTTTTTTCCCAACACATTCGGTAGAAATTTTTCTAAATCCAAAATCTTGTGGGTTGTGGGATGTGGGTGCAAGAGAATATACGGGTGTGTTATTCCCTCACATGGTCGTTGGAAATTTGGTTGTCCCAAAACTTGTGGGTTGTGGGATGCGGGTGTGGGAGAATATGAGGGTGTGTTATTCCCCTAAATGGTCATTGGAAATTTGGCTAAGTCCTAAATATTTTGAATTGTGTTATGCGGGTACAGGAGAATATGAAACTTCTCCCAAGCCAATAGAGGGACATTATAGTGTGAAATATACATAAAAATGAAATTTCTTCTAACTAATTAATTCATTTACAATTAACTCATTTCATGTAGATTTCATCTTCAAATTAAAAAAGGTTTATCTATTGTCTATAACTATAAAACATATGCATCTACAACATGCTAATAATCAACATGAAATGCATCTAAACAACTCATTACAACAACATATAATTATTCTCATTTACATAGAGTTCATGCACAACAATAACACACGTGACCAACACGACAACAAGATAAGACACTTATCTTTAAACAAGAGTTATGCAACTAGATTCTTGGGATGAACGTTACAACCAAACATAGACTGAATTTCCCAAATATCAATAGCCAATCATCCCTGAGATAAGGCTAGCAATCCACAAAAGAGGGCGGTCTCTCACGGTCCATTCACAACTCATAAAACTCACATCCCAACTGATATTTTCCTACAGATATCCCAATTTTCCACCAGCTCTCTTCCTCTTGACCTATCCGACCCAAGGAATGTACCCCTTCATTGATCTCAATCCCTCTAGCATCCCATTCATTTACCAGGGTCTTTCTGGCACAAGAAACTAGGAATCTCTCAGTTGGGAACTCAAGGGAAAATGTTGCTAGGAAAATTATCAGCAAACCAACAGTAAACACTTGTTTTTTTAGTGAAAATCACACAGGAGTTCACTCTCTAGGCATGAAAACCTGGCTCTTCAGTTCCTTAAATACAATTTTATCCAATTATGCTCCAACTTGCTATAGAATTCTCCCTCCATGGTTGCATCAACTTCAAGCTATGTCTCTTGCTCTCTCCTTACTTCCCATGCACAAACTTGACTAACTAAAAACTGTTCTCCCAACCCATACGAATTTCCTCTCTTTGGCTTGCCTTTTTTTACTCACACTCTTTCCTAAGATGATTGTACTCAACCCCCATGTGCTCAATAACTTTGGGATGTGACCACTCACACCCACCCTCTTACATGTATTCAATGATTGGATTTGGGAACACTTAATAAAAAATTGGAAGGTTCATATACAATTAGAAAATTTAGGAAAATGGGTTAGATCAATATACATGGGTATTTCCCCCTTGTACCCCTCTTGGCCATTATCCTATAGACTCCCCCCTCTTGAGGATTAATTTAGCCCCCATCTCTTGTCCATGTCCCCTTAGCATCTTGCATCACATTTTATTATTAAAATATTGAAATACAATCTGCATATTAGATCACTTTGGAAATAGCCACACATTATATCTACATAAGAGTTAATTAAAAAGGGGAATATAGTGGGTATGTTACAATCCCCCTCCCCTACAATTGTGTGACATCCTCGGTGCACTCTATGCTAATATAAATATTTGAAAATTTACATCACAATACTTAGAAATAAAATTCTACAATTTAACAACTCCAACAACGGTTACAACCATAATCTCTTGTTCCTCTCAAATTTTTGACCCAAGGAATGTACCATTTTTTTATCAGGGATAACCCAAGGTGTTACACATCAAAATTACTCACTTCAATAATATCACATTCTCATTGTTGCAAGTGTCGTAAGTGTCACACTTTTTGTCACAAGTGTCATAAGTGTCGCATTCTCGTTCCATAAGTGTCGAATCGCAAACGACACCATGAAAACACTTGATAAAACCCCTAAAACATGTTAGAATAAGAAGCCCCATCATCTGATAATAAGAACAAATGTTTTTCTATGAGAATTGTTCATCTTGGCAACTTTTGGGAAGATCAACGCTCCCTTGCTCATATACAGGGAGTGCTATCTCTCTTTTTCCATCTCTCAGGGAGTGTTGTAGTGCTCTGTTACCCATTGTAAAGGAGCATTGATTTAGTTGAGAAAATATTAGATGAAATCCCTCTTTCTTCTAAAGACAACTATGAATGGATCGAGTTGGTTTGGCTCAAATATAACCCTGAGGTTGCATCTAAGGGAGATATCACAACTATTGGAGCCATATCCTCAACTAATTCCAAATATAACCAAGGTGGTTGAGCCTCTCAAAGCCTATAAATGGAGGCATTCTCATGGTGAACAAGGGAGGAAAAAATCAACAAAGAATTGTTTTACTGATCGTGTATATTTCGAGGAAAGATTGGATGAGGAGGACTTGGAGAGGCTTCTGTAACATCATATGAAGATTGTAAGTTTCCTTTTTAAAGTTCTCATAAATATACTTGGCCTATTTCCTTCTAGTATGTGTTTACATATACTTGTCTATGCTTGTTTTAATCTTCATAGATAGATTGATTTTGTCTAATCCATTAGAGTATGAGATAGTTGTTTGTCTCTTGTTATCCATTGTAGGTATTGTTCANTGAAAATTTACATCACAATACTTAGAAATAAAATTCTACAATTTAACAACTCCAACAACGGTTACAACCATAATCTCTTGTTCCTCTCACATTTTTGACCCAAGGAATGTACCATTTTTTTATCAGGGATAACCCAAGGTGTTACACATCAAAATTACTCACTTCAATAATATCACATTCTCATTGTCGCAAGTGTCGTACGTGTCACACTTTTTGTCACAAGTGTCATAAGTGTCGCATTCTCGTTCCATAAGTGTCGCATCGCAAACGACACCATGAAAACACTTGATAAAACCCCTAAAACATGTTAGAATAAGAAACCCCATCATCTGATAATAAGAACAAATGTTTTTCTATGAGAATTGTTCATCTTGGCAACTTTTGGGAAGATCAACGCTCCCTTGCTCATATACAGGGAGTTCTATCTCTCTTTTTCCATCTCTTAGGGAGTGTTGTAGTGCTTTGTTACCCATTGTAAAGGAGCATTGATTTAGTTGAGAAAATCTTAGATGAAATCCCTCTTTCTTCTAAAGACAACTATGAATGGATCGAGTTGGTTTGGCTCAAATATAACCCTGAGGTTGCATCTAAGGGAGATATCACAACTATTGGAGCCATATCCTCAACTAATTCCAAATATAACCAAGGTGGTTGAGCCTCTCAAAGCCTATAAATGGAGGCATTCTCATGGTGAACAAGGGAGGAAAAAATCAACAAAGAATTGTTTTACTGATCGTGTATATTTCGAGGAAAGATTGGATGAGGAGGACTTGGAGAGGCTTCTGTAACATCATATGAAGATTGTAAGTTTCCTTTTTAAAGTTCTCATAAATATACTTGGCCTATTTCCTTCTAGTATGTGTTTACATATACTTGTCTATGCTTGTTTTAATCTTCATAGATAGATTGATTTTGTCTAATCCATTAGAGTATGAGATAGTTGTTTGTCTCTTGTTATCCATTGTAGGTATTGTTCAAAACTTGTGGATTAGAGTAGCTTGGACAAACTTCGAAAGTGAGGTACATCATACTCTCCCTCTTTCTCTCTTTTTCGATGGATAGAATTAATCTATAGGAATTGTAGTGTCCAAAGGTAGGTTTTTTTCTTGGTAGAGGGGTATGTACTCTAAGGAAAGATTCACCTATCTGCAGGGGAATTATTCTATAACAGAAATTAGCGACTCCACTAGGGAACAAATTTTCAGTTTTTGTTCTTTCCTTGGTTTGTTTGTTCCTTTTGTCTATATTTAGATCTCATTTTCTTATTTAATCTGTCCTTGCATCTTTCATCTTTTCTAAATTTGTCTCACATAGTCTCTCATTGAATTTCCCCAAGTTTTTGAGTTTTCTAGGTTTTTCTAAAACTTGTCTCAGGACTAGCGCCCCTCTACAGTTAATTCAGAGTGTTTATTGCTTGATCAACACTCCCCCAGAGTCTATTAGGAAGCGTTGTAGCACTCAGGTGCTTTGGTTACCAAAGCGTCAATTTTTCTTCCTTTGAAAAATTAAAATTCATCCTTATTTTTATTTTTTTTACAGAAACAGTTATAGATTATATTAATGGGGTGGAATAGCCACAGATCAAAATACAAAATGTCCTCGAATTTCTTCGGTCCTGTCTTTCTGAACCATTCTACTTCTAAAACTATAGATTTGTGAGCTTAACTAGTTCCTGTACATATTCTAAAAGAGTTGGATTAAAATTAATTGTCGAATCTCCAATCACTGTTTCAGCATAAGTCTCAACACTGTTTCAGCATATGACTCAACATTGTTTCTACAATTGTTACAGCGGTGTTTCAGCATATGGTCCAACAATGTTTCAGCATATGTTCCAACACTGAGATTCGACATATGATGCAACATTGTTTCAACATAAGATCAAGCACCGTTTCAGCATAATTTCCAGCACTGTGTTTCAGCATCTGTGCCAGCACTGTGTTTCAGCATATGTAACAGCACTGTGTTTCAGCTGTTACCGCACTATGTTTCAGCATAATTTCCAGCTTTGTTTCAGCATAAGATCCAGCACTGTGTTTCAGCATCTGTTCCAGCACTGAGTTTCAGCATCTGTTCCAGCACTGTGTTTCAACATCTATTCCAGCACTGTGTTTCAGCATAAGTTACAGCACTGTGTTTCAACATATGTAACAACATTGTGTTTCAACTGTTACAGCACTGTGTTTCAGCATAAGTTTCATCTCTGTTTCAATATAAGTTCCAGCACTGTGTTTCAGCATCTGTTCCAGCCCTGAGTTTCAACATCTGTTCCAGCACTGTGTTTCAGCATCTGTTCAAGCACTGTGTTTCAATATAAGTTACAACACTGTGTTTCAACATATGATACAACACTGTTTCAGCATATGTTACTTCGCTCCTGCACTTTGGGTTCCTTTCTAGCAAATTTCAGACATCTGCATTTTCTGACAGGAGCTCTCTGGACGGTTCTTTCTCCCCAAACTCTAAGGGATTGGTTCATGATTTTCAACTCCATTTACGTTGATGACTCCATTGTCCAGAGAGGTGCCTATATTCGCTTCGTGGTCTGCCAGCTGATTAAGATGCCCGAGGATGTGGTAGAACTTCAGCTCTTCGAAATCTTTCGTCTGGACTAGAACCTTCCTATAATAGTGATCCAAGCCCACATTTTTGAGAGCCTTCCTCTGATTGAGAGAATGGATAAAGATTATAGAGTCCCCTATGATATCCAGATTCGTAATTGATAACCTTCTGGCCTGAGAAAGCCCCTGCCAGATTGCTAAAATTTCAGTTGTATTATTGGTGTTCAGACCCAGCCCCCAGGAAAAGTTGAGCACAATTTTCCTTGAGGTGTCAAGTAGGACCCCTCCACTTCCAGCAGGACCGGGATTCCCTTTCAAATCCCCATCCACCTACAGGATATGCTTCTCCAAAGAGGATCTCCACTTTAAGAACTCTTGTTCCTCTAGCCTAATTTCCCAAGGGGAATAGTTTTTGGAAATATGCTTGGTTCTGGCCAGGAGGGAGGGATCAAGCTCATGGAACCAAACATACTCAAGTTCATTCGGGGTTACTTTGTTGGTGAGAGTAGTATTTGAGGCTACCAGGTCTCCCAAATTCGCTTTCACTTTGAGTGCAGTTTGGGCTGGCGTCCCTGCTATATCCCTGAAGATCCTGCTGTTTCGCTCCAGCCACAGTTTCCAGCAGACTACTTTCGGCACCCACATCCAACAATGCTTTAGTAGATTCATTTTGGTAAAAGAGAAGGGAGCCAAATCGACCCAAGAGGAAAAGAGAGAGGTGATTGAAGAAGGGAGGGGAACATTCAACTGGCCAAGAGTGAGAAGCCAAAGTTCCCGAGCAAAGGGGCAGAGGAGAAAGAGATGGACAGAGGTTTCCGCATGAAAAGAACAAAGAGGGCATCAAGAGGGCCCTTCCCAACCTCTTTTTGAAAGGTTTTCCCATCAAAGGATATTGTTGTGCAGAAGGGACCAACATAAGAGATCTAGTTTGGGAAGGGAGGGATGCAACCAGAGATTTCTCCACACCGAGGGATTAGGGGCTACCCAAGGGATTGCTTGCAGGGCTGCATAACCAGCTGCAGCTGAGTAATTGCCAGACGAAGAGCCCCAACCTCTTTTGTCCTTCATCCTGGCCGAGGAGGGGGAGCACCCTTGAAGGTCATCCAGGAGGGTTCGAGCTTCAGTTTCTAAGTGCTGCGAATAGTCCCCCAAATCCCACTTAAGCCAAGAGCCTCCCTGGTTCCAAGCTGACAGGTCCCACAAGGTGAGTTTGATATTGGAATGGAGCCAACTCTTGATGTTTTCCATCCCTTCCAGAAAACTTAAAGGGGTCTGTCCTAAAATAGAGTCTTCCCAAAACTTGATTTTTCTGCCATTCCTAGGGATCTAGTAAAGCTTTGAGGTAATCAAGTCAAGAGCCTTAAGACAGAGAGAAAGGATGGGAGAGCCTTTTCTAGTCAAGGGGGGGCGCTCGAGGCACCTTTCTTTGTGACCACAGAAATATTTAAGCCTTAGAGCTTTGGAGCTCCAAGTGGTTTTCCCTCTTATCAACTTCTAGAGTATCTTACCACCCATGGCCAGATTCTGAGTGGCCACATCTCTTATTTGCAGCCCACCTTCCATCCTGGGGGATTTTACCTTATCCCAGCTGACAAGGTGCATTTTTTTCCCCTCATTCCTTCCCCNAGCCTAATTTCCCAAGGGGAATAGTGTTTGGAAATTTGCTTGGTTCTGGACAGGAGGGAGGGATCAAGCTCATGGAACCAAACATACTCAAGTTCATTCGGGGTTACTTCGTTGGTGAGAGTAGTATTTGAGGCTACCAGGTCTCCCAAAGTCGCTTTCACTTTGAGTGCAGTTTGGGCTGGTGTCCCTGCTATATCCCTGAAGATCCTGCTGTTTCGCTCCCGCCACAGTTTCCAGCAGACTACTTTCGGCACCCACATCCAGCAATGCTTTAGCAGATTCATTTTGGTAAAAGAGAAGGGAGCCAAATCGACCCAGGAGGAAAAGAGAGAGGTGATTGAAGAAGGGAGGGGAACATTCAACTGGCCAAGAGTGAGAAGCCAAAGTTCCCGAGCAAAGGGGCAGAGGAGAAAGAGGTGGACAAAGGTTTCCGCATGACAAGCACAAAGAGGGCATCAAGAGGGCCCTTCCCAACCTCTTTTTGAAAGGTTTTCCCAGGAAAGGATATTGTTGTGCAGAAGGGACCAACATAAGAGATCTAGTTTGGGAAGGGAGGGATGCAACCAGAGATTTCTCCACACCGAGGGATCAGGGGCTACCCAAGGGATTGCTTGCAGGGCTGCATAACCAGCTACAGCTGAGTAATTGCCAGACGAAGAGCCCCAACCTCTTTTGTCCTTCATCCTGGCCGAGGAGGGGGAGCACCCTTGAAGGGCATCCAGGAGGGTTCGAGCTTCAGTTTCTAGGTGCTGCGGATAGTCCCCCAAATCCCACTTAAGCCAAGAGATTCCCTGGTTCCAAGCTGACAGGTCCCACAGGGTGAGTTTGATATTGGAATGGAGCTAGCTCTTGATGTTTTCCATCCCTTCCAGAAAACTTAAAGGGGTCTGTCCTAAAATAGAGTCTTCCCAAAACTTGATTTTTTTGCCATTCCTAGGGATCTAGTAAAGCTTTGAGGTAATCAAGTCAAGAGCCTTAAGCCAGAGAGAAAGGATGGGAGAGCCTTTTCTAGTCAAGGGGGGGCGCTCGAGGCACCTTTCTTTGTGACCACAAAAATATTTAAGCCTTAGAGCTTTGGAGCTCCAAGTGGTTTTCCCTCTTATCAACTTCTAGAGTATCTTACCTCCCATGGCCAGATTCTGAGTGGCCACATCTCTTATTTGCAGCCCACCTTCCATCCTGGGGGATTTTACCTTATCCCAGCTGACAAGGTGCATTTTTTTCCCCTCATTCCTTCCCCCTTCCCAAAGAAATTTTCTCAAGATGTTGTCTAAGTCTCTCACAAATCCTCTCGGGGCAAGGAGAATGGAGGCCTAGTAGACAGGAAGAGAGGTGAGTACAAAATTTATAAGGATTAATTTCCCTGCTTTGTTCAGCCAGGTTGCTCCCCAGGCCAAGATCCTGGCTTTCATCTTGTCCAACAGAGGCAGCCACAGGTTATTTCTGGGGGCTTCTTTGACTAGCGAGATTCCTAGATATTTAATGTATT
>JZKD02S1898180.1:9283-38611 GCA_000966675.3 Picea glauca
ACTATGGGGTCATCTAGAATGGTTATAATAGGAATATAGGACAAGGAGGGTTTTGGAACTTGGGACTGTGAAGGAAGTGAAGTGAGGGGGATGACATCGGTGACAATCAAGAAAAAAGTGGAGGACAATGGTGAACCTGTGCGAAGTTTCTTCGATAGAACTAAACAAGTAGATTCTAATTCATATCTAAACTCCTTACATGTTGTCGGCCAATGACCAAGTTTTGAGGAAACATTGGTCATGTTTAACCATTTTTTGGACTTCGACAGGCTGGTCGAAGATGGAGTGCCCAAGCGAAGCGGAGATCACGGGATCTAGCTTGTTTTGTGGGATTTTTGGGCTTTTAGGGTTTATGTAAAGGGTATGGGATGTCGGCCCATGGGGTTTACCCATGTTTAGGCCTTTTTGTAAATGTATAAATAGATATATAAGAAATGTAAGTACTATAATCGGCTTATTGAAAGAGATCTAATTGGCTTAGTGCACGAGATTGTAAGTTGCTATGTGCAACAGACTATGTAAGGCTTTGTCCTAGTGAGGAGTTGGCTTTGTGCCTTGACCTGATTTTGAGGAAGGTGGATCAGTGGATCTAGTGTGTTGTGCGTAGATCACTTGTCTAGCATGAGGCTTGGCTCTGTGGCTTTGTGCACAAGAGATGATGGATGTAAGAATATTTCAGAAGAATAAAGAAGAAGAAGAAGAGTTGGGTGGACATAGCCCCACACTGGGGTGAACCATTGTTGTGATCACAGATCTATGTCCCAACTAGGTTGTATACACCTGAGTCCTACAACCCCCCCTTCCTCTACCTTGGGTGAGACTTCATTTACTTCGCAGGTGTTGCTGAAAGGGCCAGTAGTTAGGGTTTTGTTGGTGCGTTGTTGAAGCATTGAACCCTGGGTCTTCCCCTGTGCCAACAAATGGTTCCGTTGCCAGAACCTGAAACTGTGATTGCTGGGAACTAAAGAAAAGATAAATATTTGTACGTAGATCTATTTTTTTAGTGTGTAGTATTCTACTTGACTTGGAAAGCCCTGTGCTAAGAAAGGAACCAAATCTAAAGAAAAGAGGTAAGATCTTAAATCTTTGTGCTCTGATAAAGGTAAGATAAGTGGAAATTTTTTCTTCGAAAGTATGAATCTAGGTATGTTTGATAGATTTTTTCCTAGTCTGATAACTAGGGCACAACTAGAAGAAAGAATTGATCCGAATAAATTTGATAGAGATAGTGAAAGATATGTTATTCCTATGCATAGAAAGAATTTTTGGACTAACAAGTGGATGCAAGAACCTAGAAAGAATTTTGCAGATTGTAGGTCCATCACTGTGATCCCAGTGCACATTACAAGAAAGGCTGGGGATCATTTAAAAGAAAGAGAGGATTGACACTATGTTATAATTGAAAAAGACCGAGACATCTTGCTAAGGATGCCCCGGTACAGGTCCTATTTGTCTTTGTTGTAAAGATATTGGTCATGAGGTTGAATATTGTCCAAGAATGATTTCTAAAGTTGAAAAGATGAACATGAGACAAGAAAAATATGAAGAAGGTAAAGGGACTAAGGATATGTTAGAAAACCAGAAAGAATTAGAGATTATGTTATTACAGCTGAAAGAAACACTGAATGATCAAAAAGACATCAGTTTACCATAGATCTTAAAAGAGAAGTCATGCATAGAAACGAGAATAAGAGACTTCAACATAGAATGTGTCTTGGATGAGGAAACACAAGTGAATATTATGCCAGAAAGAACTTGGGAAATCTTGGTATGGTTCTTTCATTGGGAAGGATAGGATTGTTTAAAGGAAATATGATAACCCTATGTGGAAGAGTTACTAATATACCTATGATTGGTCATGAAACATCGACCAAAGAAGAATTCGAAGTCATTAAGTTTGTTGAGAATATCACCCCTTTTGCACTTTTGTTAGGAAATAATTGTATTGAGAAGGACCAGATCAAACAGAAAGCAGAGGAGGAAGATACAGAACAAAAAAATAAATAATTAAGGGAATTCATAGCTAGAAAGATAGTGTGACTAATAGAAGAAAAAGAGGATAAGTCGAAGAAAAAGAGGGACAAAGAATTAACTTTAGAAGTTGAAATAACACAAGAAGGCTTAAAGAACATGTCCATGTAGGAAAGAAGTGCATTCACCCCAGAAATAGTAAGAGAAGAGGTATTACCTTTGAACCCTTTGGAAGACCCTCAACAGTGCAAAGTTACTACACTAAGGGAAGATAAGAATAAGAATGGAAAGAGGAATCCAGAGACTCAAATCATAGGAAAGAAGGCCAGAAAGCTTAGTAAGAAGAAAGAAAAATTAGAAAAACTACAGGAAGTTCCAGAGAAGACTTCGCGGAAGGAAGGCTTGCAGAACCTGAACCTCGTCGGAATAGAAGAACCGCGCAGAATGGGACTTTTCCACGACGAATCTATATGACCATTGGAGGCATCCCGACCATTAGAATGACGCTCCGGAATGGATAGAAACACAGTTATTGATGAAAATATTTCCATTGGACCATTGAGACCATGCCATAATGGATGGATTCATATTGATTGACACATTC
The DNA here is from genome assembly GCA_000966675.3 of Picea glauca. NCBI lineage: Eukaryota > Viridiplantae > Streptophyta > Pinopsida > Pinales > Pinaceae > Picea > Picea glauca. The sequence continues at coordinate 11,859 of JZKD02S1898180.1, forward strand.
CTACTCGTTGGAGGAATCTGTTACGATGTTGCTTATTTAATCCGTCGGATACTGCCCCAGGACCACTTTTTGCAAATTAAGATATTCAAGCTAACAAATAATTGATTTCCTATTGCGTTGTGACTTTGAGACCTTGCCATCCATTTGATTACCTTGTTTGTCTATTTGTCTACCCAACCCCTTCGATTACAAGTGTGAATGTCGGGCAAGCATAGCACGCTAGAGAAGTCTATAGAGGAGATTTTGATAAACCTCATGGCTGAGAAAGTCATGTCTATAGGAATACATACATCATCAATGGGTAGATTTCAAGCATCCCCCTCGACCAGACGACGATCTAGCCAAACCACGACTGAGAAAAGAAGCAAACACCACGATGATATGGCTAATGCGAAGCAGATCCCGTCGGTCTTTCCTGACTACACCCCACCTTTGGATGGTGCAGTTAGCTGTGACAGTGTCCTGCATGAATTTGAGTACACTCTCATCACTGTGTACCTCCTGAAGGGGATACGCGCAGTTAGACCCCAGTTGGGAATGATCCCAGCTCTTAAGATCAACGACTTCAACCTCGGAGACCGAAAGAACTATGTGATGCTCACACTGCATAGATACTTGATGAATACGACTAGGAAGAAGCCCAAGATAGTTCCCCAACTATGGATTAAGGATCTCATGCGCTCCACGATATTGAGCGTGATGAATATTCCCCACTTCGGATGACATCAAGAGGTTAACGCTTGCGTTAAACTCCTCTTGTCAAGCTATCATAGAGGGTATCTTTGGCTTGAAAGGTGCATGACTGTGGATCCGACACTGATCCACTTGGCCACAGGACTAAGCATGCAGGGAAGACGTCAAATTGCCCCTTGGCACAACATATAAAGGAATCCTATGGTGATGTAGAGAAGGGAAAGAAAGGATACAATGTAGCCTCCATATAGGATGGTGCAGTGTGCCTAGATTGTTAGCTTATTGCCAGAAAGATCGTCTGAAAGAATCGTCTGACATAGGTCATAGGGTTCATAGTCGACCTCGCAGGGAAGTGTTTTGAAGGAATGTAGATGAATTGGGTGAGTTACCTCGTTAATGAGTTGGAAAAGGACTATTGCGAAGCGTAGGACTAAGGATACGAATTTCATTTCAGTTGGTTACTAATTTTAATCGCATTTGTCGCCTGGCAAATGTCGGAAGGAGAAGCCTTCTTGGAAGTTGAGCCATCAGAATCGTTGGTCGTGAGGTTTGATACCTTGTGGTATACAAATGATATGGCGAAGCAGTGGCAGTCGAAAGTTGTCTTCCATGATTACTATCTACAACTGAAGCATGCCATTGAATCATTCCCTTAAATGACACTAAATACACTCCATCAGTACATGCCACTAGCAAAGTTTTGTGCAGACCAACACTTCATATACATCACTGCACACAGGGATGAAAGTAAGGAGGAGATGTAGTCCTATTATAAATTGACTGATGAAGACATGGCAGAGATCACTAAGGAATGGCCAACAGAATTCCTTGTACCATTCGAAGATGCAGAACTCTCTGACCTTGACATCATTAGAAGTCCTTTGGTCACTTGGACTGAGTATGACAGACATAGCAACGTAAAGAAAAAGAAGAAAAAGGATGAAGTCCAAGACATAGAAACTGATGAGGAGGACAACGCATTAGATGAAAGTAGGCCTGACTCACCTGTAGGAGGAGGAGGAGATGAAGTGAACCAAGATGAAGAAGGGGAAGACAGAGAAAATCAATACAAAGGAGAAGCCACACTATTGAAGGATCCCCTCACCAGAGCAGAAGCATCATAGAAGAGGAAGGTTTCCTTGGAGAAAACTCCGGCCAGAAATAAGGCCCGCGCCTACAAGCCTCAGTCGAAGAATGTGCTCATAGTGGATTATATTGATCTCATAATCATAGTTGTAGAGGACGCTTTAGAAGAAATATTGCAGAGATAGGGAGAAAAGCAGGAGTCAATGTATGACATAACAAATAATAATCTCAAGGACATCTAGAAAGATATCCATTCGAGCCACACAGTGCCTACTGCGCCATATTAAAAAAAAAGTGTATAATTGGGGGATGAGCCCACCCAATTGCAAAGGTTAGCAGATGCGATAGAGGACTGACTTCGTCGAGCCCAAGAAGAAAAGGAAAAAGCTACATAAGCCATGAAGCAAGAAAAGGAATAGGCCTTAGAGAAACTTTGAGTTGTGCAACAAGAGAAGATGAAATTAGGGCAATGTTCAAGGAGGACAAAGAGAATATGCAGAAAGAAAAAGACCAGCTACTTGTAGAGTAGACTGTGGTCAAAGAGGCAGTAGCTAGAGCACTTATCTCTGTGTCAGGCTTGGCACAGAATGAACTAGAGTCAACTGAGATGCAAGTGGGGAAGCTCACCGAAGCCATTCAATAGCCTCAAGAAAGAATAATGGAGCTGGAAATACATGCAGTGCCAAGGACTCCGCAAGAAGTGTGTGATCATAGGGAAGAAGCTTCCAGTAATGTAGTAGAATGGATCAGGGCGTTGGCCTCAAAATGTAAATAATTAATTGATAGAAGTGTGTAGACCTATGAGCGCCTTGCAAAAGATCTGAAGCTGAGGAAATTGGAAGCACAACTCCAGGAGGCGAAGCAGTAGGCGTCCACCATGCAAGCACATATGAAGTTTCTTACTGCAGTTGAGAATATGAAGAGGTTGCAAGAGAAGCGCGTAGTCCAGCAATAGATCACTGCCATCCAGAGCAAGGTTATGGAAGTGACACAGAGACTCCAGCCGGTGCAGGACGAAGCCTGCATGCTTTTTGAAGAGATTGAAGGACAAGGCTCATAGCTGGAACAAGTGGTCACAACAGTGGAACAACGCCTGGAAGGGCCTGTCACCGAGAAAGTAATTCATGAGTTCATCGAGAAGGAGGCTCTGGAAAAGCAACAAGTCGAGGAAGCTTGAGGCCTTTGAAGCAGTGTTTCCCGGATCAGAGTGACTTGGGATGAGTCACATGTGAGTTTTGGGGTATTGTTGGCCCTCGACCAAGTTTTGAGGAAACATTGGTCATGTTTGACCATTTTTGGGACTTCGACAGGCTGGTCGAAGATGGAGCGCCCAGGCGAAGCAGAGATCGCGAGATATCACTTGTTTTGTGGTATTTTTTGGCTTTTAGGGTTTATGTAACGGGTATGGGATGTCAACCCATGGGGTTTACCCATGTTTAGGCCTTTTTGTAAATTTATAAATAGAGAGATAAGTAATGTAAGAAGTACTAGAATCGACTTAGTGCAAGAGATCTAATTGTCTTAGTGCATGATATTGTATGTTGCTACGTGCAACAGACTGTGTAAGGCTTTGTGCCTTTACTTGATTTTGAGGAAGGTGGATTGGTGGATCTAGTGTGCTATGCATAGATCACTTGTCCAGAGTGAGGCTTGGCTTTGTGGATTTGTGCACAGGAACTGACGAATGTAATAAGATTGCAGAATAATAAAGAAGAAGAAGAAGAGTTGGTGGATGTAGGTCCACACTAGGGTTAACCACTGTTGTGATCACAGATATATGTCCCAGCTAGGTTGTAGACACTTGAGTCCTACAACCAACCCTTCCTCTACCTCAAGTGAGACTTCATTTGCTTCGCAGATGTTGTTGAAAGGGCTGATAGTTAGGGTTTTGTTGGTGGGTTGTTGAAGCATTGAACCCTGGATCTACCCCTATGCCAACACTTGTGAAGAAAGAAGTGTCTGTAATTGAGGGAAAATGTGGCAATAGAGAACCTGACTTTTGCAAAGCTTCCTCCTCCTCTTTGGACTCTAAATCAGAAGTCATTCTCTATCTTTTCTCTGTTGTGGTACTAGGACCGAGAACATATATAGATGTTAGAGCCTCCCATTTTGAAATTGAAGACAACTGATAGGATATCCCCAAGGCTTTCGACACCCTATTCACTCGAGGCCATGAACGAACCTCCTTGTGTAGAGCCTCCTTGTTGATATAATAGGGAAATGGGGAGTGTGTAAATTTTCATGATTTGCATCTCTTGGCCTAAAAAAAATATGGTATCTATTTGTTCCAAACTAGATCTTGGTGGTGTGCTTGTTGAGAAATTCTTGCAAAATCCTCATGCACTACGTGGAACTGATTAACTCATTGTACCATTGCAAGAAACAATAAATGTTGAATGAAGCATTGGTGTTATCATTTCACGCTTTCCAAGACTCAAATCTCATGGCTATTCTAGTGTCTAGAGTTGCTGCTAATTCTTGGCCTTGCGATGGCCGCCACTTCCACATGGTGAAGGAAATTAAAGATATCTATAGATGAAGTAGCCACCTCACTCATGCATATATGTGCAAGTCTGCATTATCTCATTCATTAGGTACTTGCACCAGTTCATTTGTGTTCCTTGTGCATATAAATTAGCTACTGAAAAGACATATAACATGCATTCTTCCTTAGTGTAGTTATTCATCACTTTGTTTGCGATAAAGTAGCATTCAAAATGAACCTATTCATGGGTAATGGGCTCAATTAGGACTCTGCGACCTCTGTGTCTGTTGCCAAACTTATCATACAAATTAATCCATTCTTCCTACCGTGCTTCCCTAAACCTTGGAATCCCTTTGTGACATACTCTCCTTCCATACAAAGACCTTTCAACTGATTAATATCATCTACATGGATATGGTACTCTCTTTCTAGACATAGAGAGCCAATGTGAAGCCTACTGATTAGAAACTTAGTGCAACACTTAATTTTTCTAGTGGTACCAAGGACAAAAAGATCCCACAAATTTATGATAGTGGACTCCCGCAAAAGTACATAGGGAGTCTTCCATCGTAATCCCACCTCTCCAAAATTAAGGGGAAAATATTCTAGGTATAGATCGACCTTCATTTGGGAAAACAAGTCCCCATCTGAAAAATCGATGTCAGTGAGTTGAGCTTGCTCGAATTTACCCTGTAGATCTCCCAGAATATCAACTCGTGGATCATGGATATCCATTGGAATGGTAAGATTTCGAACAACACCCAGAGCAGTTATAGCATGACACATGGCTATATAAAACCATTGGTAAACAAAGAGAATTGGAGGACAACACTAGTACATATTGGAAAAATTTCGACGTTCTATTTGCGACGTTATGGACAAAATTGGCCATACTGTCGAAAAATAGAGGAAATTTTTTTTTTTTTCCATATTTCCCGATAACGTCGCCAGTGCGACGTAATACAAAAAAATGTCTCTATTGCGATGAAGACATCATTATTGCAACGCAATTGGATTGTCATCTCTCTTGCGACGTTGGTAAAATAGTTGTCGTAGTTGCGAAATTATGGAAACTAGATTTTCCCCCTCCAACGGTCACCTAGTATTTGACCAAGTTAGCTTTGATTTGGGCAACTATCGTTAGAATCACGACATTACAAAATCTATAAATATGTTTCATTTTACGGATGTTGCGACAAGTTTTCTATAATAATGACACTTCAAAAATTGTTTAAGCGGGTCTTCTTGGTGAACAAAAAACAAGTATTTTTTTTAGTATATGTCTATGGGGAAGAATGTCAGAAAACATTAGAGTTGGGAAAAGAATTAAAGAGGGTGAAAAGGGTGAAGGTAAATGTTATTTCCCTTGCAAAAATTATTGTACTGGACATCCCGAAAGAGTTTTAATAGCAACAACTAAAAAACATTGTAGAAAATATGGGCACATGGGCGGGGGATCAAATGTATATCGTCCCATGGTAATTAGCTATATATACATTCATTATATGTTTTAATATTTATTGTATTCTCAAACATTTATATTGTTTTATACATGCACTAAATGTTCATGATTGTTTGTAATTATAAAGTTAGATTTTCCCCCAAATTTATGCACAACGCACCAAGCAGTAGCATAAATGATGTTGTAGTACAAGATGAAGAACTTGAAGCAGATAATGAACATCAAGTTAATTATCCCATGGAAATAAATGACAATAATAGCATAGTTCAAGATGATGAGACAAATCAAATGATTCAAGACTTATTCGGTCATCTAGATGAGGATCATGGTGACAGTAGTGATGGTATTTATGATGAACCTCTGATTGAAAAGGCAAATAAACGACTTTATAAAGGGTCAAGAGAATATCTTCTCTCCACTACATTGTTGATGGTGAACTCGAAAGTTACAAATCATTTGTCGAACACTTGTATGAAAAATATCCTAAGGTATGTAGTATGTTTCTTCACATCTTCATAAAGGTTGACTTTTCCCCATTTTTTTTAGTGTTAATTAATGTGTAAAATAAAAATGCAATATTTACAATTACTATTCTTTACATTAACTATTTATTTTTTATGTTTTAGATTGTTAGGTGAATTTATGTTACCCTCGTCAAATATTTTACCACGCACATATCAATATTTACATGCCATTATGAAAGACATTAGAATGGAGTATAAAAGTATAGATGCATGTCTCGATGATCATATTATATATTATGGAAAACATGCATCGAAAACAGAATGCCTGGTATGTAGTATCAGTAGATATCGAACCGATCAAGTAAAAAAAATGGTCCCTCGAAAGGTTCTCTGACATATTCCCATAATTCCACATTTCCAACGTCTGTTCAGGTGCCAAAGCATAACACTATTTATGGATTACCATGCACAAAATATAATTGAATATGGTGTTCTTCGAATGCCTGCATATGGTTATGAATTTAAGGAAATTGCTGCAAAATGGCCAGAATTTACAAATGAACCTCGTAATGTTAGGCTTTCATTGGAAACTGACGATGTTAATCCATTTGGAGAGCTTCGGTATGTTTACTCAGTGTGGCCTATTTTTGTTATCAACAATAACATTCCTCCTTGGATGTCAATAAAGAGGGAGCACATAATGTTGACAATGATTATTCCAGGTATTTGTTTACATTAATTTTTTGAATTTAAATTTTTCATTTTTCTCTTTTTTTGCATAACATCTTTTATTTATTTATTTACCTATATATACATACCATGGTAGTAATTTAGTGTAATTTCAAACAATTAGGCAAGTACCAAGTTAAATATATGAATTTGTATATCAAGCCTCTTATCAACGAGATAATAAAGTTATGGGAGGGCATCACTATGTATGACATCTGTAAAAGAATTGGGCAAAAGAGATTTCAATGACATGGAATACTTTTATGGACAATTCATGATGCCCTGGGACTAACACATTTTTGTGGTATGTAACATTCCATATTACACGCTTGAATAGTATATAATTAATTGAATATATCATGTATGATTTTTAAATAATCATTTTGAATATATATTAATAATTCACATTAATCCATCTGTTGCAGGTCTTCAAACAAAGGGTAAATTTGCATGTCCATTTTGTGGTCCTAAAGATGAAATCTCGTTGGTCAAAATTTTTAGGAAAGGAGGTGTTTGATGAGTATAGACACTTCTTCTCTAAGAACCATAAGTATTGGACTACTGAAAAAATATATTTTCAATGGGAAACATGAGACTGGACTAAAACCACAAAGAATGACACCTCGCCTATGGAAGTTGGCATATGACAGAATTAATCCTAGAGGTACACATTTTTTTTTATGTATCGTAAATGGAATCATGTTTTGAAATTTTATTTTTATTATTCATTTTATTTTACTGCATTTGATAAATAGTTTTCTGATTTTTTTTATGCTTCATCAATGTCGTCGTCGTGAAGGTAGTAATAATGGGTTTCCATGAGGAATGAAATGTTATCCCACTCAATTCTTGAGGTTTCCTTACTATAAGGACCTAAAAATAGTTCATTTATTTGATACAATGCATATCGGGAAGAATGTGATAGAAACATTATGGCGAATCATAGATGTAAGGAGGGATACAGAAAAAATTGTCAAAATTTGTAATGACATTTGGGAAGCCAATCATGCAATGCAAAGTGTGATCCGATCAAATAATGATGGAGACCAAAATAACCTTCCATGGTTATTAACATAGCAACAAAGCAATGGTGTAAAATAGGTCATTCAAAAAATTAAATTTCCAATGGGTTTTTGTTCAAACATAAAGAATATCTTAATGAATAAAGGTGAATTTGGTGGGGTAAAAGCACATTATTGGCATACCTTCATTAAGGTAATTAATCATTTTAGTATTCATATTTATATATTGGTCATATACATTTTTTGAGACTTTTATATTTTTGTCTAGTTTTGAACAAGTAACGATTCTTTTTTATTGTTACAGTATGTTCTACCTTTATCTCTCCCAAACGAATTTGACAACAATGTCAAACAATTTATATATGATCTTGGAAAATACATAAGGTAAGTAGCTGCAATATATATGCAAAAAAAAAAATCATTTTTTGTTGTACTTGATGACATGTGTTTTACTTGTAATTTAATATGTATTTATATGTTTTGTTGAAACATGTTGTTTTCTTGCGTCATGATCTGTAGATTTTTGTCATTGAAAGAAATCCATGAAGATGATATAAAGTATTGGAAGAGAGAAATTCCTCGGCTAATGTGTGAAATGAAGAAGTATCTACCTCCAACATTTTTCAATGCATAAGAACACTACCTCATACACCAAGTTGAGGAGATTGAAATGTGTGGACCTGTACACACAAAGTCAATGTAGATGGTGGAGAGGCACTTGAAATCATTGAAGGATTTGGTTAGACAAAGAGCACATCTTGAGGGTTCTATGGTGGAGGGATATATGGTATATGAATCCATGGTGTATATTAGTCAATATCTTCCTAAATTAGCAGTGCAATCTATGCATGTAGTGGATTTCATTTGGGATATGAACTCCATCAAAAAATTTGAAAGGGAGCACCTGTTGGGGAAAGGTATATTGAAGAAAGTGAGAGGTAATTAAATTGTGGATATTTTTAATAAATATAATTTTTTCATTTTTTTTTGTGTATATGATCATACTCATTTAATTTGTATCTTTCAACATTTATTAATATTTACCATGGTTATAACTAATATTTAGTATTGGTGAATTGTGATTTTTTGATCGGTTAGTTGCTCAAGATTGGGATGCACTACATTTATACATTGCAAACAATCTCTACTGGATGAAGGTTTGTATTGATAGATGTAAATAATGTCATGGCGATAGGTTGTGATGGAAAGAACTACTTGAATTGGTTAGAGAAGCTCATCGTAATGGAGATTTCAATGTTGCGTAGAGGGAAATAGATTTAGCATATTGCTTGAAAGATGGAAAGGAAAGAAAATTCACCCATTGTATTCAGTTATTTTATATTATATTAATGTGACTGTAGGTGTGTTTTTTTCATATATATTATACTTTCCAAGTTATATAAATCTATTTATTATTAATTGACAATGCATCTTTTACATGTTTGGCATATTGCAGATGAAACACCACGAGGCTATGTGGTGCAATGGTCATAAATTTTGCATCAAAAAGTTGGATGAAACTAGAAAAAATTCTAATAGTGGCATAAATGAAGTATTCCAGGTTACTAATGTTTCCTCTAGGAGTGACAAACGTCCTCGAGAATCTGAAAATAGATACTATGGGTTTTTGAATGATATAATTGAGTGTGACTTTAATTCCTTCAAATTAGTTTTTTTCGATGTCAAATGGTATAGGTTACGAATGCATGAACATGATGAGGAAAGAACTGTTATTCAACATGGCAATGGATTTTTGTTGATTAAAACAATAGTTTTTGAAAAACCAAATGACCACTATGTTTTTCCAAGTCAATGTGAACAAGTATTTTACTCAAAGGTTCCAGGTAAGAGGGATTGCTCATTTTTTGTTAGATATGATCCAAGAGGAAGGCCAGTAAAGTATATTGTAGATGAGGAAGATGATATTGAGGAAGAATATGATGTAGAGCTAGAGCAGGAAGAATATGGGTCGATAGATGAAGAAGACAGAAAAGATGAACAAGGCATAGGAGACAATGCGCCAGTTCTTGATGATGATATCAATGAAGATATGATTGAAAATGACATTGATGATGATGATGATGATATCATTAATCCTTTCAACATTGTTTCTGAACCAGATGTTGATACAGATATCGGGTTGGATGATCAAGAAGAAGATACAAAAGAAGCATGATACAAATGTTGTGTTGGTCGATGGGGTACTTAACTAGATATTTTAATTTGTATGAATTATTCTCTTTAAATAATTTTTAATTATGTGGGTTAATTACATGTTTTTAAGTTTTATTTTATTTTTGTTTTGGTAGTTTCTATGCATGATTATTATGTTTTTTTTTGTTTGTTTTCTATTTTATATATTGGGTATTGGGGAATTGAGAGCGATGTGAGGGGGGTGAGGGGCCATATGATCTTCCACCTTCACGTGGTTTGCCTTGTTTAGTAGAGAATAAATTATTCTCAAAACCAAGAGAAATTCATTCATTCATATTTGTACTCAAAGATCACTCACATACCCACTCTATATATCGTTTCATCTCGTCCTCATTTCGTTTTAATTTTCTGATAGGTCGAATTTTAAAGGAAACAACTATTAAAAGACATTGTACTAGGGATAGAGTACATGATGAAAAACAATGACCTATGAATGGGGCCAATGCTAAATTTTTTTCAAAATGTTTCTGTATGACATTATACGTCCTTGTGTCTTGAAATCCTCCCATACCATCAAGGCATGTGTCTAGTCTAACCATGTCAAATTTTGATGCATACAGGAACATATTGAAAAAATTTAAGCATTGGCCCCATTCACTGCTCACTATGCAGGGTCAATGAATGAAATTTGTGGTGGTTGAATTGAAAGTTCCATGACATTTCAAGAGAATTCCAACAAATATTCTAGAGATGGAAACAACGACATTTGACAATGCCATTCCCATTATGAACATTGTTGCAAACATGGACGATCTAAAAGATTATGTGGCTTGGCCATCATAAATCCTTGAGTCTTGAAACCCTCCCATACTTTCAAGTCATGTGTCTAGTCTAACCATGTCGAATTTCGACGCATACATTCACAGTTTGAAGAAATTTCAACGTTGTCCCCATTCACTGCTCACTATGCGGGGTCGATGCAAGATTACATTTGTGGTGGGTGAATTGAATGCTCTGCGACATCAACTCGACTTGGTAATTCAATAATCAAACCCTTCTTAAGTATTATGCGGGGACATCAAACATCCTAAAGTATAGAAACCCTCCCATACCTTCAAGGAAACTATCTAGTCTAACCATGTCAAATTTTGATGCATACCAGCATAGATTGAAAACATTTCAATGTTGACCCCATTCACTGCTCAGTGTGTGGGGTCAGTGGAAGAAGTTTGTGATGGGTGTATTTGAAGTTCCATGTCAAATTTCAAGATAGTTCCAACAATGATTCTATAGAAGGGAATGACGAATGATGACAATGAGAGGTGCAGCATGATGAACGTTGATGCAAATGTGGATGATCTCAAAGATTATGTGGGGACATCATACATCCTTGAGTCTTGAAACCCTCCCATACTGTCAAGGCATGTGACTAGTATAACCATGTCAAATTTCGATGCATATAGGCACATATTGAAGAAATTTCAACGTTGGCCCCATTCACTGCTCACTATGCGGGGTCGGTGCATGACATTTGTGGTGGTTGAATTGGAAGTTCCATGACATTTCAAGAGAGTTCCAACAAAGATTCTATAGATGGAAATAACGACATTTGACAATGAGACGCCCATTATGAACATTGTTGCAAACATGGACGATCTCAAAGATTATGTGGTTGGGACATCAGAGATCCTTGAGTCTTGAGACCTTCCCATACCATCAAGGCATGTTTCTAGTCTAACCATGTCGAATTTTGACGCATACATGCACAGTTTGAAGAGATTTCAACGTTGACCCCATTCACTGCTCACTATGCAGGGTCGGTGCAAGATGACATTTGTGGTGGGTGAATTGAAGCTTCTGCGACATCAACTCTACATGGTAATTCAATAATCAAATCCTATTTAAGTATTATGTGGGGACATAAAACATCCTTAAGTATCGAAACCCTCCCATACCTTCAAGGAAACTATCTAGTCTAACCATGTAAAATTTTGATGCATATGAGCACAGATTGAAAACATTTCAAAGTTGGCCCCATTCACTGCTCACTGTGTGGGGTCGGTGGAAGAAATTTTTGATGGGTGTATTTGAAGTTCCATGTCAAATTTAAAGATAGTTCTGAAAATGATTCTATATAAGGGAATGACGAATGATGACAATGAGAGGTGCAACATGATGAACGTTGATGAAAATGTGGACGATCTCAAATATTATGTGGGGACATCATACATCCTTGAGCCTTTAAACCCTCTGATACAATCAAGGCATGTGTCTAGTCTAACCATGTAAAATTTAGATGCATACAATCACATATTGAATAAATTTCAACGTTGGCCCCATTCACTAGTGCTCACTATGCGGGGTTGGTGCAAAAATAAAAATGCAACACATATTTATCCATAGTCACCTTCAAATATTTAAAAATTGGAACATTTTAACCCTCAACTTGTGCGGTTTAAATATTCTTTGCAAGAACTTGCAATCTATTAACCAACTAAACATTGATAAAATTTTGCATGTAACTAGGGTTAATAGAAACAATAACCTTCTCTTGTTGAATGCATCCATGGACCTGTAATATAGATTTTCCACATGAAGATAAACCCTTGATGCTTTCTTTATCCCAACTCTTGGCATGAGACCACCTATCTGAGAGTGCCATCATTTTTCTATATTTAAGTGGCTACCACCAAATGGCTCCATCACCTTATAGTTTATAATCTACCCAAACTTTCCAATACTCTTTCCATGTTGACTTCCTCTCTTTTATAAATTCTTCAATACTAGGGACAATATTTGTTCCAGTAAAATGCATATGTATTGGAAGAAATATTCAACAAAAAAATAGGGTTTAAAAATAACTTATTGTGCAAATCACGTGATTTTTACTGGAAAAACCCTGAAATTTTTTTGATTTTAAAATGTCGATAAATTCACTTCCTAGACTCCATTTTCTTCTGATTTGTTTTTTTGAAATCGGGTATTTTTCTAAGAATAATTAAAATGTCCAATTTTCTTTTTCAAATTATACTTAGAAAGTTTTAGAATTGGGTTTGAAGTGCGCCTCCCTTTTTTTCCCTAGAAAAAATCTACAAAAAAAAAAGCTTCCTTTCTTTGGCTAAAGAAAGTAATATGATACCAAATGTTGTGTGCCTCAATAAATCTGAAAATATGACTTCAGAAATAATTCAAATCATCCACACAAAATACTCAACACAAGAGATGTAGATAAAACCCTTAAGGTAGGGTAACACCATTAACTATTATTCCTTATGGAAGGAAACACTCCTCAAGCAATGTTTGATACATTTACATTGTACTTCACTATACTTATTACATTGTTCATCCCTTCCTTATATAATACTACCTAAGAACATTCTAGCAAAGGAACCTTCTGGAAAACCTTCTCTCACATTTATTATGTTGTTAAGACCTAGAAAAAGCCCTATTTTATGTGTAAAACCGCTTATTAATTCCCTATATATTGAATTATTATATTTATAGTATTATAATTGTATGTCGAATAGAGCCCTTCATGGTACCCTTTCATTATAATTGTACCCTTTGTCTCCTATATATATATAACAAGGAGACCTAGTCTTAAGATCATATTACCTCATCTAATATTGTATTCTGTATTGGATATATTGTAAAAGAAGGTTCCCCCTTTGAAGTGGATTGTATTCATTGACTTTTTATCATTTTTAAGGAATTGGATCATAACAATTGGTTTCAGAGCATCGGTCCTAGGGTTTTTCTTCTTTAAGCGACTCACCTTGGAATTTTCAATATAACTTTGTTTCTGGGAAGATTTAGATAACAAAACATGGAAATTATTTATAATTCATATCAAGGTATCTATGATTTAAATTTAAACTTATACATTGTTATACTTTCAGAGATATACCCCATGGAAGATAAGGTTTGTTGACTGGTCCTATAACTAGTTGCAAATAGGTGTTTCAGGTAAAACACTCATATCTTATTCAACAACGATCCAAATTATATGAGACCTATTTCATTTTAAATAGGACAATACATATTAGTTATGGTAGAAATTTTAGAATCATGTATTAAATATGAGACACATGACATTCTTTACAAGTTCACACTCCCAGAAAGGACAAAAATCAGCAAGGTTTGAGAAAGTTACCCTAACTTTCACGTGGCACATCCAATTTTGGTCGGACCTATGGCATTGTAGAGAAGAAATTTGAGAGTAATAAAGGTCAAAATTTTAGAATCAAAAGGGATGAAATTTCATAAATACATCAGAAGAAAGGTCGACCAAGAGGAAAAACTCCAAATTAAGGGTTTAAAAGGTATGTAACTTACGATTGGCATAATTTTTTATTGGAAAATCTTTTTTTGGTGATTCAAATTTTGTAATAAATAGGAAAAATAGGAGAATTATTATTTTCTCATATTAATCGAAAGGATCCTCCAAAATTTACTTCACCATATAAACCTCCAAAGAGCTCAACCAAGACTCAAGATGAAATCGAAGAGATTTATCACCAAATGGAAAAGTTGATCACTAAAAACAGGGAAAAAATGGAATATAATATGGATGAAACTATGAAACTAAATATGGATGAAATTTAAAATAACATGGATAATAAGATGAATAAGGATAAGAATGAGATGAAAATAAATATGGATAAAATGGAAAATAAGATGGATGAAAATAATAATGAAATTAAAGAAGAAATACAAAAATCAATGAAGGAATTGAAAAATTCCATGTCTTTCATGATCTTTCATGCTATATATGAGAGATTATCTAAACAAAATATCGAAATGAAAAAAACTAATGAAAATAAAGGTAGTATTCATGTTGAACAACCTACCGAAAATAAGCAATTTTGAAGTGGATTTAACTCTAATAGTGGAGTTAATGATGGCGGGGGTCCAAAATTCAACTTTCCCAAGATTGAATTAAATAAGTTTGATGGAACATGGGTCTTTACCTGGGTGAACAAATTAGAGCAATATTTTAAACTTCACAATATTATGGATGTTAAGAAAATGATTCACATAGCAACCTTGAACTTTGAGATAAAACCATATCAATGGTATCAATGGGTAGTTAAAAGGAATCCCCCTCTTTCTCATTATACTTGGGGTTTATTTACAAGAGACTTAGAAGCACAATATGGGAAAGTGTGGGAATAAGACTACTTCAATCATTTGACAATAATCAAGCACTTAGGTGATATTGAAGATTATAATTTGTTTTTTTAGTTATTGTCCACAAGGGTGGATGACATAAGTGATGAACATTATTTGGAAGCTTACATGGGTGGATTAAAACAAGACATTAAACATGATATTTTCTTAAGACATCCTATGACTATTATGGAATCTATGAAAAAATTTCGTCATATTCAAACCAAAAATATGGCTACACACAAGTCTACCATTGGACCATTCATAAGAAGAAGAGATCATTTTTGGGTTCATAAGACAAGCATGCCTCAACCGACAAGTTTGACACCTCAACAAATGGATGGAAGAAGAGAAAAAGGACTATGTTTCATTTTTGATAGAAAGTATACTAAGGGGCATACATGTGGTGAGAAGAAATTATTCTACATAGACCGTGAAGAGGAAGAAGATCAGGAATTGGAACCACCACAAGATCTAGAAGCGAGTACTCCATCAATATCTTGTCATGCATTGACTAATATCAACACTCTAAAAACCCTCAATATACAAGGATGCATAAAAAATAAAAAGGTAACAATATTGATTGATTCAAGTAGTACCCATAATTTCATCAATTACAAATTAGCAAAATATCTCAATTGCTTTGTATATCCCACACCAGAGTTTCAAGTAATGATTGCAGATGGAGGTACCATAAATCGTTCAGGGAAATTCCATAGTAGTAATCTCAACATGGAGGAGAAGTTTTTGGATATCCCATTGATTTCCATCCAAATGGGGGGTGTTGATGTTGTATTAGGGGTCCAATGGTTACAATCATTGGGAACAATGGACCTTAATTTTCAATATCGTTTCATGATATTTTCCTCGGATGGAAAGGAAATTGAGCTTAGAGGTATCCAAGGGAAACCCTCTAAAGTGATAAGCTCTAATAGCATGACAAAATTGCTCAAAAAGGGACACCATGGTGTAGTTTCACAATTGTTCTCACTTGATGTTAAAAAACCTCTTTCCTCTACTCCATTAGACCTCCAAATAGTTATCAACAATAATTCCAAGTTATTTGGTGAAATTCCTAAGGGTCTTCCACCTACTTGTGATCATGACCATGTTATTCATTTACAACCAGGAAGTGTATCACTTGACATTAGGCCTTACAGGTATCCATATGCACAAAAGAGTGAGATTGACCACATGATCCAAGATATTTTAGAGGTCAACATCATTGAACCTAGATAAAGTTGATTCTATTCACTAGTGGTGATAGCTACAAAAAAGGATGGTTCATGGTGTATGTGTCCATATTATAGATAGCTCAACAAAATGACCATCAAAGATAAGTTTTCTATTCCTATCATTGATGAATTATTAGATGAATTCCATAGAGAAAAATTCTTTACTAAGTTGGATCTTTGTTTGGGATATCATCAAATTAGTATGAGGTAGGAAGACATTCCTAAAATAGATTTTAGAACAAAATAAGGTCATTATGAGTTTTTTTTTATGCCATTTGGACTTACTAATGCACCTTCAACATTTCAAATCTTGATGAATTATATTTTCGAGACCTTACTTAGAAATGTTTTGTTAGTAGTTTTTGATGACATACTAATCTACAAAAAATCTTGGGAATGACATGTACAACATGTTGACAGAGTATTACAACTATTGGAAGAACAACAAATTTATGAAAATCCTTCCAAGTGTTCCTTTGGGGTTCAAGAAGTGGAATATTTGGGTCATATTGTATCTCATGAAGGTGTAAAAGTAGACCCTAACAAAATTAAATCTATGAGGGAATGGTCGATTCTCAAAACCTTGAAGAATCTTATAGGATTCTTAGAGTAATAGGATATTATTGCAAGTTTTTTCAAGAATTATGGTCAAAATATAGCACCTCTAACAACATTATTAAATAAGGAAGCATTTTCTTTGACTAAGTAAGAAACCAAATATTTTGAAAAAATTAAGGAGGCTATGTGTACTATTCCCATCCTGGCCACATCATACTTTACAAAAAAAATTAATATGGAGTGTGATGCCTCAGACCATGGAAATGGTGCAGTTTTAATGCATGGAATGCCCCTTTCCTTTGAAACGATCCAACTAAAAGGAAAAATATTAGTAAAACTCATTTATGAAAAAGAAATGTTGTCCATAATACATGCTGTTTAGAAATGATGCACTTACCTAATAGGAAGACACTTCAAAGTAAAAACAAATCATGATAGTTTGAAGTAGTTCTTAGAGAAATGACTATTTTCAAAAGAGAAACAAAAATGGTTTACAAATATGCTAGGTTACGAATTTGAAATTGTCTACAAAAAAGGAAAACATAATGTTGTGGAAGATGCCCTTTCAAGGAAAGAAGAAGAAATAGAAGGTTCACTATGTGCTATTTCTATTCCACAATCTGATTGGGTGGAAGAAGAAAGGATATATTGGAAGCAAGATAAATAGGTATGAAAGATTATTCAAAAACTACATGAGGACCTCATTTCATTAGATAATTTGGCATGGAAGAATTATTTTCTATGTTATCATGACCACCTATATTTATGTAAGAATTCCCAACTCAAACATAAGGTCCTTCTAGAATTGTACACTTCTCATATAGAAGGAAATTCATGCTTCTTGAAAACATACCATAGTATCTCCTACAAGCACTAGTTATAACAAGTCAACATTGGGAAGATGTTTCAATGGATTTTATTACAGGTTTACCCAAATATGAAGGAAATACTATCATCATGCTAGTAGTGGATTTAATGAAAAAATAATCCTATTTTTTCTCCCTTTTTCATCCTTTTAAAGAAAGTACATTAGCTGCAACATTCATGGAAATAGTACAAAACCTACATGGAGACCCCAAGATTATTGTAAGTGACAAAGGTTCAATTTTCACTGGAAATTTTTGGACTTAATTATTTTCTTGTTTGGGTACTCAATTGGATCATCGCTCATCTTACCACCCTCAATATACTGGGAAAATTGAGATTGTGAATAAATTTCTAGAAGGATATCTTCATTGTTTTTCATTTTATAAACAAACACAATGGGTCAAGTGGTTTCCTTTGGTGGAATGGTGGTACAACACATCCTTCCATACTTCATAAAAAATGTCCCCATTTTTGGCACTTTATGGATATCATCCTCCATCCATTAAATAACCCTTGAAAGGGAATACAAAGGTTCAAGTAGTGGAGGACCACATAGGGAACTAACAATAGGTTATCAAAATATTGATGGACAACTTGGTTATGGCACAAAATAACATTAAACAACAAGAATATCAACATCATAGTGAAAGGGAATTTGAAGTGGGGCATTGGGTATTTTTAAGGCTACAACCATATAGATCTCCCTCAAGAAAAAAAAGGACACTAAATTAGCAACCAAATATTATGGCCCCTATAAGGTTTTTCAAAGGATTGGAAGTATGGATTACAAATTGGAGTCGCCTCCATCTTCATGTGTACATCCAATCTTCCAAGTTTCTTGCTTAAAGAAGGTAATCAACAACAAGATCCCAGTCCAAACTATTTTACTATAGATTAATGAATAAGGGAAAATCATATTAGAAACAAAAACAATACTTGAAACAAGGATTAAGAAACTGAGAAATCGAGTAATCACTAAGTACCTCATCAAATGGAACAATCTACCAGTGGAAGAGGCAACATGGAAAGATGAGTTCTTCATGTAGAAACACCCAAAGTTAGTTAAGTGTGTAGGAAAACACTTGTTTGAAGGGGAGGGTCATGTTAATACCTAAACGAAGCCTCATTTTATGTGTAAAACCCTAATTAATCCATAGTTATTGAATTATTACATTTATAATATTATAATTGTATGTCAGCTAGAACCCTTCATGGTACCATTTCATTATAATTGTACCCTTTGTCTCCTATATATAAAAAGGATACCTAGTATTACGATCATATTATCTCATCTCATATTTTATTCTAAATTGGATATATTGTAAAGGGAGGTTTCCCCCTCAAAGTGGACTGTATTCATTGGTTGATCTAGGAGGATCCAAAATGTGCACAAAGGTCTAGAAAGATTTGGAACACTCATAGAGGTCCAAGAGGATTCCAAAATTATCAAACTTTGATCGTATATAATGTTCCAAAAAATTAAATCAATGCGTAGAGATCAGTGATATCTTTCCAATGGCACAAAAATATCCTCAAACAGAGTTCGTATGAAAAATATATCGCTGGTCAAAGTTCAAGTCAAACAGGGAAAAAAGTCAAAGTCAAAAGGATAAAGATGACACATGTCACCACTGAAAGGGTGACACATGGCATGACCATACAACCATACAATGTTGATGTGGAAACACCATGGAGCACTACATGGCATACCATATGTATGACTGGGTAAGGTGACATGGATTTCGTACAATACAAGTGGTCCAATTATATATTGACACATGGCAATGATGGACCAATGAGAAGATGCCATGTGAAAGCCTCCCATTGGCCTATTATGGATGAGGCTATTTAAAATTTTTGGTTGGGATTCCAGATGATTGAACCTAGGTCTCCCGCCTTACACTCAACAACCTTACCATTACACCACGCATTTGTTACTTAACCATATGGGTCATGACTTTTATTTAAATTCATTATAAATTTATATTGGTCAGAAAAAGGGCTGAGGGATAAGCCCTCGACCCTTAGTAATATATGGATCCAATGTAACCATAGCTCGAAATACGGGGGCACCAACAAGCAACACCAACGAAATATATAACAACCATTTAATATATGGTTTTAATGTTGCAACAAAAACATTGTAACATATGGCAAGGATGACATGGTTCAACCCCACAACATGCCATACCATATGCCAACAATTTAATCATTGTGTCAAAGGATATGTTTTTTAAGGAAAGACAACAAATAATTATTTATTGTTTTCCTTGAGTTGTGGACGGAGGTTAGGGCCTGCACCTTATTTAATGGGCATGTGGAATGATGTGATGGGACACATTACAGAGTATGTTTTGGTCTTGAATTTAGTTCCAGAGAGGTATCAAGACTTTGGGATTCATAATATTCCTTAAAATGCATGCCAAGATATTCCTTAACATAATTATATGAACTTTATACTCATTTTTCTCGAAATGTCGCAAGGAAATCGATGGTGCACTCTATTTATAAGTTTGAGAAACATGTAAAAAGGTCATTGTAAAACACAAGCATTTGAGAATTAATAAAGTGGTCTCTATTGAAAGAAGACTTGAAGACGTATCCCAAATTGGGTGAACTCTGTTAACAAACTTGTGTATGTGATTTTGGTATTGTTGTTCTATTTTGCTCAATTATTTGCAAGTTGTTTATCATTAAAGTGAATTTGGATAGGTAAGTGATTTCACATGTATTTTGAAATCAATCAAACGATCATTATTATTTTGAAATCAAGTTAGATTTTCATGTGAATTAAATAATAATTAATGTCTAAGGATTTTTCGGATCAAGTTGGTATCAGAGTTTGGTTTTGACAAGTGTTTGCTAGTGAATGCTTACAAGATCCATATTCAATATTGGTAAATGAAAGCTTGAAAGTTATAAGTCAAAGATTCAAAGGAGATTTCGAAAGAAAAATATGGCTTCTGAAGGAAAGGAAGGTGAAGATCCTCCCATGAGACCTGAGGAAGTTATGGCTACACTTCTCTCAATGAGGGAAATAATAGATGATTTATATAGAATATTCACAAGTTTGGTGATGGAGAATCTTTGGTAAATGATGAAGGAGGAGGTGAAGGTGGTGGACCTAAAGAACCCTCTTCACCATAGTCCTCATCATCATCTACCAATGGAGCAGGTGAACAATATTCACATAAGAAGAATCCCTCTAAGAATTATTCTTGTTCTCATACTCCTAATTTTCCTTTATTGAAATTTGGTGTCAAGTTCGAATTGCCAATTTATGATGGAGAATTGAATGCCAAGAATTTGGACAATTGGATCAATCATATAGAGGTATATTGCAAGGTACAAAATATCGTGGATGACACTATAAATACACAATTAGTTACTCTTCATCTAGGAGGTACAACCTTGATATGGTGGGAGAGTAAGACACAAGTTGATCTCGTTTAACAGGATAAAATAATTACTTGGGATGAATTTACTCTTTCAATTAGAAAACAATTTTATCCATTGGCTTACATGCAAACAAAAATTATGGAATGACAACATGTCAAACAAGACGAGAAAAATATCCAAGTATATACACATGGATTTAAAAAGAAAGCATTATCTTTAGGGATTCCAACATATGCTCGGGAAACTCTTCTAAAGTATATTGGTGGAATGCACTCATATATTTGACACACTATCCTGATGTTTAACCCTACTAACATTGATGAAGTGTCAGTGAAAGATACTCATCTGGAGGCTAGTAAAGGGAAGCATGTGATTGAAGATAATAAGCCACAGAAGTTAGAAAAGAAACCTAAAGGAAAATGGAAGAGCAAGAAGTCAGCTATTGTAAATAAATATGAAGAAAAACCTACATGTTCCCACTGTAAGAGAAAGAGGCATGAGGAAGCATAGTGTTGGAAGATGCATCCATAATTACGACCAAATAATTTCTAGGATAAATGGAATATGAAGGTTGTTGCATCATCTCGACGGGATCTGGGATCAGATTCAGGAGATGGATATAAGATCATGGAAATGGGAAGCAAAGGTATATTTACCACTAATTCTTCAGTTCAATCTGCTAAATTAGAAAGTGTTGTTGATCAAAATAAAATAAGTGAGATTTTTCATGTCAAGGTTGTAGTCAAGCATATAAAGATAGATACCTTGTTTGATAGTGGATATCAAGTTAACTTAATATGTGAAGAAATTTTTAATAAGTTGGGTTTAAATATGAAACCTCATAAAAAATCGCATCCATTAGGTTGGGTGTGTTAAGATGCTAAGTTGCAGGTGAAAAAAAAGTGTAAGATCAGATTTGCAAATACAACTAAGTTCTTTGATGAGTTTGAGCTACATGTTGTACCTCTTGATATTTTCAACATTGTCTTTGGTAGTCCATATCTATTTGACAAGAATGCTATATTTTATCATGAAGAGAATAAATACCACCTTTTCAAGGATGGGATTGAATTTATTGTCAGAGCTCATCATATCAAAACTAATGTTTCTTTAGTGAGCATAGGACAAATGAAGAGACTTGTGAATCAAAGCCAATATTTTGTTCTCGTGATAGTGAAAGAAAAATAAGAAGAGATATGTGATGCTTTATCAGGTTGTGATCCAGATCATAAACATGAGTTGATCAAAATAATATCTAACTTGATGAGTTATTTCAGGAACCATCAGGGTTTCCTCCTAAAAGGGAGGTTGAACATGAAATCTATTTGCAGTAGGATTCTTATCTTCCTAACATTGGTATGTATAGGTCATCAGTGTTAGAGAATGCAGAGATAAAGAAGCAAGCTCAGGAATTTCTCGATAAAGGAATCATAAGGCCAAGTTCCCCTCCATGTGGATCTCCTATTGTATTAGTTCCGAAGAAAGATGGCACTTAGAGGATGTGTATTGAATTTCGAGCACTAAACGAGATTACGGTAAAGAAAAAATATCCTCTTCCTAGAATGGATGATTGATTGGATCGGTTAAATAATGTTGTCTATTTCACTATGCTAGACTTGAGAATTTGTTACCATTAGATCATAATTACAGAAAGTGGGATATGAAAGACTGCTTTCAATACAAAGCAGGGTTGTTTGAATGGTTATCTATGCCATTTGGCTTATGCAATGCACTTGGGACATTTATGAGGGTAATGAATGATGTGTTCAGTCCCTGCATAGATGATTTTGTCATTGTCTACTTAGATGATATTTTTATCTTTAGTTGAAGATGGGAAGATCATATAATGCATGTCAAGGCAGTCTTTGAACTCTTGAAGGAGAAGTTGTATGTAAAAATGTCTAAATGTGAGTTTGGAAAAACTTCTCTAGTATATTTGGGTTACATTCTAGGGAATGGTTAGCTAAAGATAGATCCTGCAAAATTAGATGTTATTGTGAAATGGCCCAAGCCAAGCACTGCCACATAATTTAGAAGCTTCTTAGGAGTAGTACAACCCTGGAAGAAATTCATTTTGAATTTATCTTTCATAGCAAGTCCTCTGCATGTGTTAGCAAGTGTAAAACAAGTCTTTCAATGGGGAGGCAAGTAGTAAAACTCCTTCGAGACATTGAAGGAAAATATAAGAAATGCACCAGTTTTGTCTCTTCCAGATATACAACAACCATTTAAGATTCAAACTTATGTAAACGGATATGCCATGGGAGTAGTGTTGATGCAACAAGGTAAACCTATATGTTATCATTCTGATACTTTTATTCAAGGAGTAATTAACTATTGAACATATGATAAGGAATTGTATGCATTGGTACGAAGTGTGAAGAAATGGAAGCATTACTTAATGGGAAAGGAGACCATAATTAATACATATCATCAACCATTAAAGTATTTTCAATCACATACCAATCTAGAATAGTCACGACATTTCATATGGATGGGTTTCTTACAACAATTTAATTTGGTAATAAAGTATAATAAAGGTATTCATACCAAGGTTGCAGATATGTTGTCAAGACTATTGATCAATACATCTACAATACTAAGGTATAATCCCTTAGCTCATGAAAGTTATGTTGAATAATATACAAGGGATGATGATTTTAAATATGTATTTATGGCTTTAATTCATGGTAATCAACAGTTAGATTATCGTTTTCATGAAAAAATTTGTATCATCCTCGAAAAAATTGTATACCCAGAGATGAAAGAGTAAATATAATTATGGAAGCTCATACATATCTCATTTCTGGTCATTTTGGGGTTGGTAAGACAGTAGCACAATTACATAGATAAAAGGGTGTGTTATGTGTGTCGCAAGTAACCCTAGAAACAAAAAGTTGGGATTATATACACCACTTGTAGTACCTTCTCATCCATGGGAAAGTATCTCTATGTATTTTATAGGGGGTTTGCCAATGTCCAAGACAAGTCATGATTACATAAATGTTGTTGGGGATAGATTCAACAAGATGTGTATTTTCATGCCATGCAAGAGACATGTCACAGCTAAACAAACAACATAGATGTTCTTTGTTAATGTTTGGGTTGCCTACATCTATTATATAAGATCGATACTCTCACTTTTTGGGAAATTTTTGGTCTCACTTATGGGAGATAATGGAAACTAAGCTAAAGAAGAGCACAAATTTTCATCCGCAAACAAATGGAAAGACAAAGGTGGTAAATAGAACAATGGTACTTCTACTTTGAGGATACTGTAAAAATCATCCTAAGTTGTGGGATGAAAATTTTCCCTATGTACAACATGCTTATAATCATGCCATGCATTCTTCTACTCAGAGAACTCCTTTTGAAGTATGTTTGGGGTACTCTCCTAAATCACCTATGGAGTTTTATTTTGGAGAAGCAAGCAAAGAGAATGGACAAAATGATACAGATAAAGCTGAAAGGTTCATTCAGAAGATCCAACAGGTACATCAAGCAGTACATGAACAACTAGAGAAGATTCGAGCCAAATATAAGGCTAGGAATGATAAACATTGGGTTGTTCATCAGTTTCAGATCGATGATCAAGTATGGTTACATATCAACAAAGATATAATGAAGGGTGAAGGTAAAAAACTCAGACCAATCTGATATGGTCCATTCAATATCTTAGAGAATATTGGTACTAATGCCTTTCGTTTAGATCTCCTAGCCTACATGAAAATGTATTTAGTGGTAAATGTTGAGAATTTGAAGCTTTATGAGCCTCTTATGATTATGGATCAATATGAAAGTATTCAAGTTCCAATAGCTGATGATTTTTCTCCAGAATACTTAGACATGGTATTGAAAGATTCTGTTCTTGATAGAAGAATCAAAACTTCACAGCGAGGTGATGTGGAATATATTCGAGTTGGTATAAAAGGGGTGAAACCATGCAAATCAAAGTGGATCAAGATCAAGAAGGTGAGGGATATTTTCCCTCACTTAGTTGTTGAGTAATTAAAACTTTTGGTGGTCCAAAAGACATCTAATGGGGAGGAATGATCTAGGAGGATCCAGAATGCTCACAGAGGTCCAGAAAGATCTAGAATGCTCATAGAGATACAAGAGGATTCATAAATGCTCAAAATTTTATCACCTCAAATGTTCCCTAAAATGACATCATTGCATAGAGATCGGTGATATCATTCTAACAATGCAAAAATTTCCTCAAATGGAGTTTGTATGCAAAAGATATGGTTGGTCAAAGTTTAGGTCAAACATGGTGAAAGTTAAAAGTCAAAAGGACAAGGATGACATGTGTCACCAATGAAAGGGCAACATGTGGCATGGCCATACATTCATATAGTGTTGACATGGAAACACCATGGAGCGCTATGTGGCATACCATACGTCTAACTGGGAAAGGTGACATGGCTTTCGTACGACACAAGTGGTCCAATTATATACTGACATTTGGAAATAATGGACCAATGAGAGGATACTATGTGGAAGCCTCCCATTTTCCTACTACTGATAAGTTTATTTAAAAAATTTGGTTGGGAGTCCGGAGGATCGAACTTGGGTCTCCCGCCTTACACTCAACAACCTTACCATTACACCACATATTTGTTACTTAACCGTATGGGGCATGAATTTTAGTTAAATTCATTATAATGTTATATCGGTTGGAAAAAGGGCCGAGGGATAAGCCCTCTACACTTGGTAATATATGGATCTAATGTAACCATAGATCGAAACACGGGGATGACAATAATCAATACCAACGAACTATATAACAACCATTTAATATATGGTTTGAATGTTGCAACAAAAATACTGTAACATATGGTAAGGTCGATAGGGTTCGACCCCATAACCTTCCATACCATATACCAACACTTTAACCATTGCACCAAAGACGCTTTTCATTAAGGAAATCCACCAAACAATTATTTATTATTTTCCTTGAGTTGTGGATGGAGGTTAGGGCCCAACCCTATTTAATGGGTGCATGGATGGAGGTGATGGGACACATTACATAGTACGTTTTGGTCTTGAAGTACATTCCAGAGAGGTATCAAGAATTTGGGATTGCATCAAAATGCATGCCATGATATTCCTTAATGGAATTTAATGAACTTTATACTCATTTTTCTCAAAATTACGCAACAAATTTGATGGTGCACTATGTTTCTGAGTTTGAGAAATGTGTAATTGAAACAAAATCACTTGAGAATTAATGTAATTTCCTCGGCCACCACCAGGCTGGGAAATGCTACCAACACAACCTTAACTTATCCTTTAAAGCTATTATACCATATTCTAGAATCCCTAGCCGTCGCTCCCACTGCCGGTCAACGCTACTACGCAAAACATTCACATACATACATACATACATACATACATACATACATACATACATACATATATATATATATA
>JZKD02S1898180.1:38661-52164 GCA_000966675.3 Picea glauca
ATATATATATATATATATATATATATATATATATATATATATATATATATATATATATAACATGCCTATTTAATGAAATTTAACCATACAATACAAAGTAACCGCATAATTACTGATAACATACATAATTAATGGAAAACAATCGTACTTCATACTTGCAACGGAATACATGATATCATTTCAAAGACACAGACATGCATCACATATAAATTAAGTACAACATTAATACTTATCTTTAAAATGGAGTAATTCCACCAACTACATGAAGAACTTTCATGAACCTCCCAGCCTTAGACCACGCTTCTCATCACTCTCAATAGTGGGTTACCCCCGAGCTGGGACTAAGCTCCACCCAAGGCAAGGGAATCCTAGACTAGGTTGAGGTTATAGGAAAACTGCACAGTGCAACTGGAAGGATTCTCTCCAGGAGAACTCTTACGCCCACTACTCACAGAATCTCATTCCCCATATGCCCATTACACCCCAGAGTATACACTTTCACAAGAACATTCCATCGGTGCTTCACCTCCCTCTCTGGGTCTCGGTAACAGGTCAAATCAGGAATTCTCAGAGCTCCATAGCTGGTGATGGACTCTCTCTGGGAGAAAACCACTTCCCAGCCAACTCTCTCACCTAGAGAGAGCTTCTCACAGGCCTGACAACCTACCTCATCTTCCACGGGTCTGACAACCCCATTCTTCAACCAGCTTCAACTCAAATCCTGCAAGGTAAGGATAACAACAACAACAACTGGTCAACACCACTCAGGAAAATAGAAGGCAGCAACCCCAAAATGGTTAAGGTACAAACTCAGCTCTGCAAGGGAGGATAATATGGTTCACAGGACACACGGGAGACGCGGATCAGTCCATGGGTTTGCCACTAGTTTTCAGAGGTGCCTGGCTATGTAGAGGTCCAGTGTAGACTCAACACGGGTTCAGACAGAGGATATCTCGGCTTCTCAGGAAGACATCTCGATTTTCTGGTTTCAGAGTTACGTGAGGGTATGCAGAGATCAGACGCAAAGAATGATAGAATGAGGAGTGAACCCCCTCCATGGTTGACTTCTGCATCTTTAACTGCATGAACCCAGGTTGACACATGTCTTCCTAGAGATGCATGCACTCCATTTTGCATACATTCCTTTCCAGGAACTTAGGACAACACTCAACAATTGTCCACCTTAGCCTTTTAGGAAATAATAATAAATTATTATCCCTTTTAGAGGTAAGCCCCCTAGCTTATCCCCTAGGCCCAACACTTAGCCTCTCTTTCCAACCTTTCAGCCCCCTTTCCCTTATCCACTTTGTGGAAGCTTAGTTCCCCATCACTCTTTCTTCTTGGTCGGTCTACATGCAACAATGTTTATATTTTTATTAATGTTCTTCATAATTACATATACAAAAACAAACTCCTGGCCTTTAACATTTAGGCTCTCCGGCCTAATAAACACATAAGGCCACTAGTTTATCAACTCTCGGCTCACTAGCCTACAAAAAAGGTTTACAGTTCATAATTACAACAGGGCTCATACTTGGGGATATTACAATCCCCTCCCCTTATTTTTTCACTATCCTCAGTGCAACTCTTTACACAACATCAACAAGATTTCTAAAATATTCAAAAAGATGTGGGTAATCTACCTGCATAGCATCCTCATGCTCCCATGTCGCATCCTCAGGACCGTACCAGGTCCACTGGACCTTTACAAGACCTATGGCTTGATTCCAGAGCTGTTTTCTCTTCCTATCCAATATGCGCACATGATGCACTTGCAAGATGCCTTCTTGCTCCACCTAAATCACATTCCAATCAATTACATGATTAGCATCAGGTATATATTTCTTAAGAAATGAAACATGAAACATAATATGTACAATCATGGATGTAGGTAATGCAAGCATATATGCAACTTGACTAATCCTTTGTAGGATTTCAAATTGCCCACAAAATCTGGCTGCCAACTTGGCACAGTTTCCCATCTTCAGGGAACTTCTATTAGCTTTCACTTTCAAGAAAACATGGTCACCCACTTTGAACTCTCTGTGGGTTCTATTCTTATCAACATAACTCTTCTTCCTATCTTGGGTAGCTTTCAAATTCTGCTTGATCTTTAGCATTTGCTCTTCCATTTCCTTGAGCAACTCTAGCCCAACTATTTCTCTATCAGCTGGATTATCCCATCTTACTGGAGTATTTCACTTTCTACCATAAAGTGCTTCAAATGGGATCATATTCAACGATGCTTGATACCCATTATTGTAGGCGAATTCTACCAAATGTAGGTAGTCTTCCCACTTAGATGGTTTGTCCATCACATACATCCTTAGCATGTCTTCTATTACTCGATTCACCCTCTCTGTATGCTCATCAGACTCGGGATGATAAGCATTATTGAAATTCCTATTCATTATGAATCCTTTGAACAACCCCTTCCAGATCTTGGAGGTAAATTTCGGGTCCCTATTAGACACAATTGTCCTGGGAATACCGTGCAATTGTGTTATTTCCTTCATAAATATGTCGGAAACATCCACTTCCTTGTGAGTAGTATTTAGTGGAATAAAATGGGCAGCTTTCATAAGCTTGTCCACCACCACCATGATTGAATCATGTTGCTTGTCGGTTCTGGGCAATCCTGTGATGAATCCATTGTCACCACTTCCCACTTCCACTCAGGAATGGGTAAAGGCTGCAACAACCCTCCTGGGTTCCTATGTTGTGCTTTAACCTTCTGGCACTCCATACATCTTGCGACGTATTAAAAAATCTCTTTCGTCATACCTGGCCAAAAGTAATGGCTCTTGACTACTGCCACAGTCTTCTGGTATCTAGGGTGCCCAACATAAGGAACGCTATGCATTTCTTTCAAAATCATAAGTTTCAAGTCCTAGAAATTAGGTACATAAACTCTGGTTTTGTACAATATTATGTCATCATCTCCAAGCTTATAATATTCCACTCCTTGCAGCATCTTACCTTGCTGTAGCTTCACTACCAATTTCCTGTACTGCAAGTCCACGCTTGCAGCTTCCAAAACTCTTCCCTTTATATTAGTTTGATACATGCTAATGGTTGTAGCATCTAATTCGTGTACTCTCCTGTTGAGTAAATCAACCACTTTATTCTCCTTCCCTTTGATATGCTTGATATGAAAATCGTACTCACAAAGAAAATCCAACCACCTACTCTGTCTAGCATTGAAGGTTGGTTGATCAAATAAGTACTTCAGACCGATATGGTCTATCCTCAATTCAAACCTCCTTCCCATGAGGTAATGTCTCCATTTCCTCAGAGCGTGAATGATGGCCACCAACTCCAAATCATGAGTTGCGTAGTTCTTTTCGTGCTCTTTCAACTTCCTGGATTCATAACATATTACGAATCCATTCTAACTAAGGACTCCTCTCAGTCCTTCTTTGCATGCATCTGTGCACAACACAGAATCCTCATTTGGGTATATGATGCTGAGGATTGGAGTGTTGGTTAACAGCTGCTTCAATCACTATAATCGTCTCTCACATTCCTCTGTCCACTAAAATTTCTTCTCTTTCCTTTGCAAGGAAGTGATAGGGTGAGATATCCTTGAGAACCCTGCGATAAACCTTTTGTAATAAATAGCTAGACCCATAAAGGATCTGACTTTCGTCACGTTATTTGGCACTGACCATTCTCTGATGGCCTCAATCTTCTCAGGATCTACGATTATCCCATCATTTGAGATGATCTGCCCCAAGTAATGGATCTGCTCCAGATAAAACGAGCACTTTCTCAACCTGGCATATAGTTGGTGCTCTCTTAGCACCTACAACACCATCCTCATATGTTGTTCATGCTATTCCTCCGACTTAGAATACACCAAAACGTCATCCAAAAAGACTATGAAAAAATTTTCTAGATAGTCCCTGAATACACCATTCATCAGGCACATAAAAACAATGGGTGCATTCGAAAACCCAAACAACACCACTGTGACATCGTAATGACCATACCTTGTTCTAAAGGTGGTTTTGATGATGTCTTCATCCTTTATCCTTACCTGGTGATATCCTGATCTAAGATCTATCTTCGAAAATATCTTTGCATCCTTCAACTGATCGAAGAGGTCATCAATCTTCGACAGAGGATACTTGTTCTTTACAGTTACTTTGTTCAATTGTCTGAAATCGATACACAATCTAAGCGTCCCGTCCTTATTCTTCATGAACAGGAGCGAGGCACCCCAAGGTGACACACTTGGGCCTATATACCCCTTCTTCATAAGCTCTTCAAGTTTCAATTAGTGTTCTTTCAACTCTGGTGTACTCATTCTGTAAGGAGCTTTTGCAGGCATCAAGTTTACAGAGAAGTCAATATCTCTCTTCAGGGGTAATCTGGGTAACTCCTAGAATACATCTTCGAAATATTTTAATACTACATGATCTTCAATATTCGACACCTTGTCCTTAGGTGTTTCCTCCACATGGGATGCAAATAATTGACAACCTCTCCTATAGCACTTCTTCAGCTGCATTGCTGAGATTTCTCTGATAGCAACAACTATGGGAAGTCCTTGGATTGTTTGTCGATTTCCTTCCTCATCTAGGAAAGTGAATGCCTTGTTACGACAGTCCAATATGGCATGGTGTTGGTCCAACTAGTCCATCCCAATTAGGAAGTCATAAGAACCTAAAGGAAGAATGTTCAATTCAACCTTTGTGCTCAATCCATTCATGTCCACACGACATGACTTAACCAACTCAGTGACTTTTCTTTTGGTTCCTGTAGACAACTGCACTAACCAATACTTTTCATGTTTTATTCTCGACAATTGAAAACCTTCCACCACTATTGCATCTATATAACTATGGCTAGCCCCTGAATCAGTTAAAATAGTAAAGGCATGGTTGTTGATCATACCTTCCACTTCGATCATTTGCGACTAATATTCTTCTTGCTTGTTGTCTAGGGCTGTGTGGATCCTTGGCATTCTACTACCCATGTCTTCCAATGTTTCATCTTACTGAACATTATTCACAACTCTCACTTTGCCATTTTTGTGGGGACAATCTCTATACTTGTGGTTCCCCTGACAACCCCAACACTGAATGGGCGTATGGACTTGCATTTGTCCCCCTACATCAACCATTATCGGCTCTCTAAATGATGGTTGTCCTTGAGGACTGTTTCTAAAAAAGGGAGGTTTGTTTCCCTTCTGCCTCTGTTCTTTCCTTAACTTCTTCTGGTCATTCCAAGCCTTCCAAAAGGTAGGATTTTCTCTTTGTTGTTCATATAATAATTTCGATATTCTTATCATTTCTTCCATGGTATTAGGGTCATCATACTGAATCTTTTCCCGAATGGAAGGTGGTAGTCCACTCAGATACCTTTGAATCTTGACAGTCTCATCTTTGATGAATGGAACATACTTCAGCAATTCCAAAAATCTTTGTTCGTATTCATCAATGGCCATGCTGCCTAGCTTGAGTTCAAAGAACTCTTTCATCTTTACGTCATAATATATTTTAGTCAAATATTTCTTCTTGAAATATTTATTGAATTCTTTCCAAGTGATATCCTTCTCTCTAATGTGTTGCACCTGCACAAGTTGATCCCACCACATGGATGTGTTTCCCTTCAGTTGATACATCAAAATTCTTCCTTCTACACGAGAGGAATAATTCTGCAGTTGGAAGTACTTCCTCATGCCAATAAACCATGTTTCGACATATTCCTCCTTCTGGTGCTCTCCTTCAAATGCGGGAGGCTTAATATTATTCATTTCTCCTTTCAGTTCATCCACTCTAGACCTCCTATGTTTTCCGGTAGGAGATGGGCTTGAACTATTGCATGCTTCCTTACTGGAATGCTTTGGGGAGTGACGTCGATGCCTACTAGGACTTCTTGATCTTATTTTCCTCTCAGGGGTCCTACGACTCCCTTTTTTTCTTGGGTCACTCTCCTTTTCCAATTTCTTTTCGATTCTCTCCAAACTCTTTAACAACTTTACCTTGAATTCACCTTGTTTTTCCTGAGCTTTCCTGATCTTTCTGCTATCTGTTTGGTAAGTTTGGGCATCTTTCTGCAGTCTTTCAATGATTTTCATCATTTTTCCCTTCTTATCCATATCTTCTCCATGCCCATTGGATTTTGACCCTTCAACTCCCAAATGAACATCCATCCCTTTAACTTCATTCTTTGAATGAGAAGCATTTTGTGCCTCCTCCATTCCTGCACTCTGGTGCAAGCATTTCAAAAAAGAATTGTTGTCGAGATGGACAAATTCAAATTCAGAGCAATTTTTCTGCACTGAGCCTGGATGGGATGGACAAGTGGTCTTTGGACCCGAGGTTTCAAGAGGAAATTGTGTCTAGAGGACTAATTTTGGACCTTAGAACGTCCCTGAGCGCCAAGATGATACTTTGGTCGTGTTACAAAGATCAGTAGGAGTAGTGGTATCATAAAACCACGATAGAAGTGGTATGGGGCCGCAGAGGAATGTGGGCCATAGGATCTGTCAAAAGGAAGGGAAACCCTTTTTCGACTGTCAAATCTGGAGAAGGTGCAGGAGGGTTATCCTGAAAGCCTTTCAGAGTTCGAAAATCAAGAGAAGTAGGGTGCGCTGAGGCACAAACTTTCGAAACCCTAAAATCTAAAGTCCCAAGGGAGATCTACACTGTAGATCTACAGAAAAGAGCTTGACCATTAGATCAAGAAAAAGAGCGGTTCATAACTTCAGAATTTGAGGGTCAAGAGAAGTAGGATGTGTTGATGCACAAACTTCTGAAACCCAAAGTTCCGAAGAAAAGGATCAAGTCATAATTTTGGATTTCAGAAGAATTAATCAATGTTGAAGGGAGAACTTCTGAAGTCTGACATTATGAAGCAAGAGAGGAGGCATGGTGGGGCCAGGTGACGTCGCCAAAGGTGATGTGGACCTTTTCTAGGCGTACCACATGTCATCGTCTTAGTTGGTGGCAGTTGTACTATGTGGGCCAAGAGGATAGAGAAGCGTGAAGTCCCGAAGCACTCGAAAGTTGGGGCCCAGGTCATATCCCAAAA
The DNA here is from genome assembly GCA_000966675.3 of Picea glauca. Lineage (NCBI taxonomy): Eukaryota > Viridiplantae > Streptophyta > Pinopsida > Pinales > Pinaceae > Picea > Picea glauca. Next base: position 45,703 of record JZKD02S1898180.1, read on the forward strand.
ACAAAATCAAAGGGGCGTAGCAGGAGGAGCTAGCTCCTGGAGGATTTGCGATTTGGAAAATCGGGAATCGAGAGTATCGGATTTGACCCAAAGAAGAATCCTTGAAATGTGAAGTCGCAAAGCACCTTGTTGGATAGGCGAGTGGTCATGGCTTGTGATCACGGGAGTTGAGACCTGAGATAAAGGAGATAATGCCTAAAAATTATTACAGAGCAGAGAAAAGCTTGGAAATTTCATGAAATTGGAACGTTGTCTTAAATCGTGTTGGTTTATGAATTTGTGAGAATTGTTAAAGGATTCATGGCCTGAAAAATTATGGTTGACTGCACGTTGTGTTGCAGAGTTCAACGAGTGTCAGGACCGCAACAATTTGACACAGAGTGCAGGAAAGGAGGAGGCATAGAATTCTTCAAGTTCAGAGAATGAAGCTAAAGGGATGGATGTTCATTTTGGAGTTGAAGGTTCGAACTCCAATGGACATGGAGAAGAGATAGATAAGGAGGGAAACATGATGAAAATCATTGAAAGATTGCAGAAAGATGTCGAAACTCACCGAACAGATAACATAAATCTCAGGAAAGCTCAGGAAAAACAAGGGTGAATTCAAGGTAAAGTTGTTAAAGAGGTTGGAGAGAATCGAAAAGAAATTGGAAAAGGAGAGTGACTCAAGAAAAACAGGGAGTCATAGGACCCCTAAGAGGAAAAGAAGATCAAGGAGTGTTAGCAGGAATCGACCTCACTCCCCAAAGCATTCCAGTAAGGAAGCACACAGTAGTTCAAGCTCATCTCCTACCATAAAGAACAAGAGATCTAGAGTGGATGAAATGAAGGGTGAAATGAACAAGATTAATCCTCCCACATTTAATGGAGAGAACTAGAAGGAGGAAGATGCCAAAACATGTTTTCTTGGAATGAGGAAGTACTTTCAATTACTGCAGAATTATTCCTCTCATGCAGAAGGAAGAATTGCAATGTATCAACTGAAGGAAAAAGTGTCCATGTGGTGGGATCAACTTGTGCAGGTGAAACACATTAGAGAGAAGGATATCACTTGGAAATAATTCAAGAAATATTTCGAGAATCAATATTTGACTAAATTATATTATGACAGAAACATGAAAGAGTTCTTTGAACTCAAGCTAGGAAGCATGACCATTGATGAATACGAACGAAGATTTTTGGAATTACTGAAGTATGTTCCATTCATCAAAGATGAGACTGTCAAGATTCAAAGGTATCTGAGTGGACTACCACCTTCCATTGGGGACAAGATTCAGTATGATGACCCTACGACCATGGAAGAAACGATAAGAAGAGAGAAATGCTTATATGAACAACAAAGAGAAAAGACTACTTTTTAGAAGGCTTGGGATGACCAAAAGAAGGTCAAGAAAGAATAGAGGCAGAAGGGAAACAAACCTCCCTTTTTCAAAAACAGTCCTCAAGGACAGCCATCATTTAGAGAGCCGAGAATGGATAATGTAGGGGGACAAAGGCCAAGGAAAATGCCCATTCAGTGTTGGGGATATCATGAAAACCACAAGTATAGATATCTTCCCCACAAAAAATGACAAAGTGAGAGATGTACATAATGTTCAGCAAGTTGAAACAATGGAGGACATGGGTAGTAGAATACCCAAGATCTATGCATCCCTGGACAACAAGCAAGCATAATATCAGTCGCACATGATTGAAGTGGAAGGTATGATCAACAACCATGCCTTTACTATTTTAATTGATTTAGGGATAGCCATAGTTATATAGATCCTAGAGTAGTGGAAGGTTTGCAATTGTCGAGAAGAAAACATGAAAATCCTTGGTTGGTGCAGCTGGCTACAAGAACCAAGAGAAAATTTGTTGAGTTGGTTAAGTCATGTCCCATGGACATGAATGGACTGAGCACAAAGGATGAATTGAACATTCTACCTTTAGGTTCTTATGACTGTCTAATTGGGATGGACTGGTTAGACCAACACCATTCCATCTTGGACTGTCGTAACAAGGCATTCACTTTCCTAGATGAGAAAGGAAATCGAAAAACAGTCCAAGGAATTCCTAGAGTTGTTGTTATCAGAGAAATCTCAACAATGCATCTGAAGAAGTGCTACATGAAAGACTGTCAATTATTTGTAGCCCATGTGGAGGAAACACCTAAGGATGAGGTGTCGAATATTGAAGATCATGCAATATTAAAATAATTTGAAGATGTATTCCAGGAGGTACCCGGATTACCCTCGAAGAGAGATATTGACTTATTTGTAAAATTGATGCCTGGAGCAGCTCTAGTGTCGAAAGCTCCTTACAGAATGAGTACACCAGAGCTGAAATAACTACAATTGCAACTTGAATATCTTCTGAAGAAAGGGTATATACACCCAAGTGTGTCACCTTGGGGTGCCCCTGTCCTGTTTGTGAATAAGAAGGATGAGATGTTGAGATTGTGCATCGATTTCAGACAATTGAACAAATTAACTGCAAAGAACAAATATCCTCTGTCGAGGATTGATGACCTCTTCGATCAGTTGAAGGATGCGAATATATTTTCGGAGATATATCTTAGATCAGGATATCACCAGGTAAGAATAAAGGATGAATACATCAGGAAGACCGCCTTTAGAATAAGTTATGGTCATTAGGAGTCATAGTGGTGCCATTTGGGCTGTCGAACACACCTGTTTTTTTTATGTCCTTGATGAATGGTGTATTCAAGGACTATCTAGACAAGTTTGTCATAGTCTTCCTGGATGACATTCTGGTGTATTCCAAGTTGAAGGAAGAGCATGAACAACATCTGAGGATGGTGTTGCAGGTGCTAAGAGAGCACCAGTTGTATGCCAAGTTGAGAATGTGCTCGTTTTATCAAGAGCAGATCCATTACTTGGGGCATATTATTTCGAAGGATGGAATAGATATAGATCCTGAGAATATTGAGGCCATCATAGAATGGTCAGTGCCAAAGAATGTGACCAAATTTAGATCCTTTATGGGTCTATATTGTTATTACAGAAGGTTTATCATGGGGTTCTCGAGGATAACTCACCCTATCACTTCCTTGAAAAGGAAAGAGAAGAAATTTCAGGGACAGAGGAATGTTAGAGAATCTTCCAACGATTGAAGCAGTTGTTAACCAGTGCTCCAACCCTGAGGATCACAGACCCAAATGAAGATTTTGTGGTGTGCACATATGCATACAAAGAAGGACTAGGAGAAGTCCTTAGTCAGAATGGATTCGTAATATGTATGAGTCCAGGAAGTTGAAAGAGTATAAAAAGAACTACGCAACTCATGATTTGGAGTTGGAGGCCATCGTTCATGCTCTGAGGAAATGGAGACATTACCTTATGGGAAGGAGGCTTGAATTGAGGACAGAACATATTGGTATGAAGTATTTGTTTGATCATCCAACCTTGAATTCCAGACAATGTAGGTGGTTGGAGTTTCTCTGTGAGTACGATTTTGAGATCAAGCATATCAAAGGGAAGGAGAATGAAGTGGTTGATGCACTCAGTAGGAGAGTACACAAATTACATGGTATAGCCATTAGCATGTATCAAACCGATATAAAGGGCAGAGTTTTGGAAGTTGCAAGCACAAACTTGCAATATAGGGAATTAGTAGCGAAGCTACAACAAGGTAAGATGTTGCAAGGAGTGGAAGATTATAAGGTTGGAGCTGATGGAACACTCCTGTACAAAAATAGAGTTTGTGTACCTAATGTCCAGGATTTGAAACTTATGATTCTGAAATAAATGCATAACATGCCTTATGTTAGGCACCCTGGATATCAGAAGACCGTGGTAGTAGTCAAGAGCCATTACTTTTGGCCAGGTATTAAGAAAGAGATTGATGAATACATCACTATATGTATGGAGTGCTAGAAGGTTAAAGCTAAACATAGACACCCAACAGGGTTGCTACAACCTTTACCCATTCCTGAGTGGAAGTGGGAGGTAGTGCCAATGGATTTAATCATAGGATTTCCCAGAACAAGAAAGCAACATGATTCAATCAAGGTGGTGGTGGACAAGATTACAAAATCTGCCCATTTTATTCCATTGAAGACTAATCACAAGGCAGCTAACATTTTTGATATCTTTATGAAGGAAGTGGCATGATTGCACGGAATTCTGAAGACAATTGTGTTTGACAGAGACCCAAAATTTACCTCAAATTTCTGGAAAGGGCTATTCAAGGGGTTCAGAACGAATCTGAACTTTAGTATAGCCTATCATCCTGAGTCGGATGGGAAGACAGAGTGGGTGAATCAAGTTATAGAAGACATATTGAGGATGTATGTGATGGACAAACCATCGAAATGGGAACACTACCTACATTTGGTAGAATTCACCTACAACAATGGGTATCAAGCATCGTTGAATATGAGCCCATTTGAAGCACTTTATGGCAGAAAATGAAACACTCCAGTAAGCTAGGATAATCTAGCTGATAGAGCAGTGGTTGGGCCAGAGTTGCTCAAGGAAATGGAAGAATAAATGCTAAAAATTAAGCAGAATTTAAAGGCTTCCCAAGACAGGCAGAAAATTTATGCTGATAAAAACAGAACCCACAAAGAGTTTAAAGTGGGTGATCATGTTTTCTTGAAAGTGAAACCTAACAGAAGTTCCCTGAAAGTGGGAAATTGTTCCAAGTTGACAGCCATATTTTGTGGGTCATTTGAAATCCTAGAAAGGATTGGGCCAGTTGCATATATGCTTGCATTACCTATATCCATGACTGTACATAATGTGTTTCATATTTCATTTCTTAAGAAATATATACTCGATGCTAATCATGTAATCGATTGGAATTTGATTCAGGTGGAGAAAGAAGGTGTCCTACAAGTGCATCCTGTGCACGTATTGGACCGAAAAAGAAAACATCTCCAGAATCGAGCCATAGGGCTTGTAAAGGTCAAGTGGACCTGGGACATTCCTAAGGACACGACATGGGAGCATGAGGATGATATGCAGGTAGAATACCCGCATATTTTTGTAGATTTTGAAAATCTTGCTGATGTTGTGTAAAGAATTGCACAGAGGACAGTGCAAAAATAAAGTGAGGGGATTGTAATATTCCCTGGTAGAGCCCCAATTGTAATTATGAATTGTAATTATGTTTATAGGCTGGTGAGCCAAGTGTATATAAGTTGGTGGGCTCATGTGTTTATTAGGCCAAAGATCCTAGGTGTTAAAGTCTAGGAGCATGTTTTTGTATATGTAATTATGTAGAACATTAATAAAGATTAAACATCGTTGTGTGCAGACCGACCACGAAGAAAGAGTGATGGGGGAATAAGATTCCACAAGGATAGGTAAGGGAGAGGGGGTTGAAAGGTGGGAAGAGGGGCTAAGATTGAGGGATTAATTCCTTGAATAATAATTTATTATTATTCCAAAGTGGTGTGAAAGGTATATTTTTATGCTAAGTTCTTGGAAAAGGGAACACATACTTGATGGAGTGCATGCAGCTTCATGGGCGACATGTGTCATTCCGGGCACATGAAATTTAACCCAGGAATTGAGCAGTGATGGGGGTTCATCCTCCATTATGGTGTCCTTTGTTTGAGCCATTTTACCTCTATGTTTGATCTCTGCATGCATACCTCACGCAACTATGAAACTTGAAACCATGAGGCCAACCTGTGATGTTTTTCCTGAGAAGCCGACACATCCTCCGTTTGAACCGTTGGAGTTTGCGTTTAAATTCTGCGTTGATTCCTTTTCTCACACCCTGAAATCCAGTGGAAAACCCATGGATTGAATCGTGTCTCCTGTGTATCCTGTGAACCCAGTTTAGCCACATTTCATAACCGAGTCCGTACCCAAACCGTTCTTGGATTGCAACCTTCTATTTTCCTGAGTTGCGTTGACCAGTTACCATTGTTTTCACCCGTACCTTGATGGAACTGAGTCAAAAGTGGCTGAAGAACCAGGTTGTCAGGCTCGTGGTTGAAGAGGAAGGTTGTCAAGCCTGTGAGAATCTCTCTCCAGGTGAGAGAGTTTGCTAGGAAGTGGTTTTCTCCTAGAGAGAGTACAACACCAACTACGAAGCTATGAGAATTGTTGATCCAGCCTGTTGTCGAGACCTAGAGAGGGAGGTGAAGCACTGATGGATTGTTCTTATGAAGGTGTATACTCCCGAGTGGAATAGGCATGTGGGGAATGAGAGTTTGTGAGTAATGGGCGTAAGAAGGATCTTGGACAGAATCCTTTCGGTTGCACTATGTAGTTTTCCTGTAACCTCAACCTAGTCTAGGATTCCCTTTCCTTGGGTGGAGCTTGGTCCCAGCTCGGGGGTGACCCACTGCTAAGCATGATGAGAAACATGGTATAAGGCTAGGAGTTTCGTGGAAGGTCTGCATGTAGTTGGTGGAGTTACTCCAGTTTCAAAGATAAGTATCATTATGTGTTTAATTTCAATTAAAATGCATGTCTGTGATGCTTGTATGTTTTCATGTATTCC
>JZKD02S1898180.1:61226-76355 GCA_000966675.3 Picea glauca
CCAAACCATTGCACAGGTTTGTTTTCCCGAAGGCACCTCCTTCTGGGAAGCTCCATCATATTCCAGAGGCGGAGTGAGTTTCTTGAAGGGACTACCATTTTTAAGTAAATAAGTAAGCTTACCTCACCCCTGTCACAGAGTTCATAGCTCGTTATTATAAGAAGACCTTTCAGTCAGGTCACCCAGCCTGGTGATAATTACCCAGGAATCTGTAGAAGGATTTCATGTCCTAAGTTTGGAAACCTTGCACCAGAAAGAATGGTTCCCTCAGATGTTGGTGTTTCGAAATTTCGGCACTCGGGATACCCAAGGACAAGTTTCCTTGTATTCGCATATCATGAAATCCCGACTTGAAAAACCCCGAAATGGTATAGTGCGGTTAGAGTTTGGTGTTTCAGTGTTCCGGCACCTGGGATGCCCAAGGGAAAGTTCCCTTGTACTCGCCAGTCGCAAAATCCCTAAGTATGAAACCCCAAAAAGGTCTAGCGTGGATAAGTCTTGGTGTTTCGGTGTTTCGGCTCCCGGGAAACTCAAATGCGAGACCTCTTGTCATCACACATTGTGAAATACCAACTTGCGAAACCCTGAAGTGAGTTTAGTGGACATATGAGCTTCAGAGTTTCGGCTCCCAGAAAAATCAAATGCGAGACCTCTTGTCATCGCACATTGCGAAATCTTGAATTGCGAAACCCCAAAACGAGCTTAGTGTATATATATGAGCTTCGGAGTTTCATCTCCCGGGAAACTCAGATGCGAGACCTCTTGTCATCGCACATCACCAAATCCCAACTTGCGAAACCCCGAAACAAGCTTAGCGTATATATATATGAGCTTTGGAGTTTCGGCTCCCGGGAAACTCAAATGCGAGACCTCTTGTCATCGCACATTGTGAAATCCTGACTTGCGAAACCCCAAGTGAGTTTAGTGGATATATGAGCTTTGGAGTTTCAGCTCCTAAATATCCTAGATGCGAGACCTCCTGTCTGCTCATATCGAAATCCCGAAGTATGAAACCCCGAAAAGGTCTAACGCGGATGAGATATAGTGTTTCGGTGTTTCGGCACCTGGGATATCTAAGGGCAAGTCTCTCGTACTCACCAGTCCTGAAATCCCAACTTGAAAAACCATGAAATGGCATAGCATGTCTAGAGTTTGGAGGTTTCGGTGTTTCGGCACTATGGAAACCCAAGGGTCAGTTCCCTTGTACTCGCTAGTTGTGAAGTCCCAATTTGGGAAACCCCGAAATAATAATAGCGCGGATAATTCTTGATGTCTTGGTATTTCGGCCCCTAGGATATTTAGAGGCAAGTCCCTGGTACACGCTAGTCCCGAATTCCCGACTTGTGAAATCCTGATATGGCTTAGCATGTGTAGATTTGGTTTTCAGTGTTTCGGTATCCGGAAAACCAAAGGGTATGAATCCCTCATCCTCTTCCACCACGAAAACCCAGTACGCGGAACTCCGAAAGGTGGAATGCTAGGTTTTAATCTGAGACATTGTTAGATGTGACGAATTGTTGGTTCCTTTCGTATTTTGGCACTTCGAGAGACCCGAGAGCAGGGAAACACATGCATCGCGATTTCCCGAATCACGGAAGCCGGAAGCACCTCTCCAGTAAGGCCCATGGTCATAGCCAATGATCACACGGGTAAGGGTAAGGGATGGCAGGGTCTGCATCAGGCCCCACAGGAATTCGAGGATTCTGTTCCTCGGGGAAAAGAAGGAAAAAACCGAAAAATATTAGTTCCCGTAGTGGGTGTGTTACATGGACCTAGGGGCTAAGCTAGGGGGCTTACCTTGAAAAGGGATAATAATTTATTATTATTTCCTAAAAGGCTAAGGTGGACAATTGTTGAGTGTTTTCCTAAGTTCCTGGAAAGGAACATATGCAAAATGGAGTGCATGCAGCTCTAGGAAAACAAGTGTCGACCTGGGTACATGCAGTTAAATCTACAGAAGTCAACCGTGGAGGGGGTTTTCTCCTCATTCTGTCATCCTTTGCGTCTGATCTCTACATACCCTCACGCAACTCTGAAACCAGAAAACTGAGATGTCTTCCTGAGAAGCCGAGACATCCTCTATCTGAACCTGTGTTGAGTCTGCGCTGGACCTCTGCATAGCTAAGCACCTCTGAAAACCAATGGAAAACCCAGGGACTAAGCCATGTCTCCTGTGTGTCCTATGAATCATCTTATTCTCCCTTGCAGATCTGAGTTTGTACCTTAACCGTTATGGGGTTGCTGCCTTCAGTTTTCCTGAGTGGTGTTGACCAATTGTTGTTGTGGTTATCCTTACCTTGCGGGATTTGAGTTGAAGATGGCTGAAGAACCAGGTTGTCAGGCTTGTGGCAGAGGAGGAAGGTTTTCAGGCCTGTGAGCATCTCTCTCCAGTTGAGAGAGTTTTCTAGGAAGTGGTTTTCTCCCAAAGAGAGTCTAGAACTAGCTACGGAGCTCTAAGAATTCCTGATCCGGCCTGTTGCTAAGACCTAGAGAGGAAGGTGAAGCACTGATGGACTATTCTTTTGAAGGTGTATACTCCCAGGTGGAACATGCATGTGGGGAATGAGAGTTTGTGAGTAGTGGGAATAAGAAGGCTCTTGGAGAGAATCCTTCCGGTTGCACTGTGCAGTTTTCCTATAACCTCATCCTAGTCTAGGATTCCCTTTCCTTAGGTGGAGCTTAGTCCTAGTTTAGGGGTGACCCACTGCTGAGTGTGATGAATAGCATGGTTTAAGGATGGGAGGTTCATGGAAGGTCTGTATGTATTTGGTGGAATTACTTCAGTTTAAAGATAAGTATTAATTATCTACTTAATTTATATGTGATGCATGTTTGTGTCTTTGAAATGATATCATGTATTTCATTGCAAGTATGAAGTACGGTTGTTTTCCATTAATTTTGTATGTTAGCAATCATTTTGTGGTTGCTTTGTATTGTATGGTTAAATATCATTAAATAGGGATGTATATATATATATATATATATATATATATATATATATATATATATATATATATATATATATATATAGATATAGATATAGATATAGATATAGATATAGATATAGATATAGATATATGTGAATGTTTCGCGTAGTAGCGTTGCCCGACAGTGGGAGTGACGACTGGGGACATTACAATATGGTATCAGAGATGCGTGAAGGTATGTATAGATCATATGCAAAGGATGAAAGAATGAGGAGTGAACCCCCTTCATGGATGACTTATGCAACTTTAACTGCATGCGCCCAGGTCAACACCTATCTTCCTGGAGCTGCATGCACTCCATTTTGCATACATTCCTTTCCAAGAACTTAGGAAAACACTCAACAATTGTCCACCTTATCCTTTTAGGAAATAATAATAAATTATTATCCCTTTTAGAGGTAAGTCCCCTAGATTAGCCCCTAGGCCCAACACTTAGCCTCTCTTTCCAACCTTTCAGCCCCCTTTCCCTTACCCACTCTGTGAAATATTAGTCCCCCATCACTCTTTCTTCGTGGTTTGTCTACACACAACGATGTTTATATTTTTATTATTATTTTTCATAATTACATATACAAAAATAGGCTCCCGGCCTTTAACACTTAGGCTCTCCGACCTAATAAACACATAATCCCACTAGCTTATCAACACTCGACTCACCAGCCTACAAAACATGTTTACAATTCATAATTACAACAATGTTTGTCCTTGGGGATATTACAATTAATAAAGAGGTTTCTATTAGAAGCAAACCCAGAGACATAGCCCAAATTGGGTGAACTTCGTTAAAAAACTTGTGCATGTGATTTTGGTATTATTGTTCTATTTTGCTCAATTATTTGCAAGTTGTTTATCATTAAAGTTAGTTTGGATATATAAGTGATTTCACATGTATTTTGTAATCAGTCAAACAACCATTATTATTCCGAAATCAAGTTAGATGTTAATGTGAATTAAATAATAATTAACATCTAAGTATTTTTTAGATCATTGACTTTTTATCATTTTTAAGTCATTGGATAATAACATATGTTCACACTAATATATCTAACTACCACAGTGGGCCTTATTTAGTAATATAGTGGATCTAGAGTCCACCTTACATTGAATGGCCTATTCTATTATCACTATGGTCCTTTTGCCCCCCCAGTTACCTCCCTAGCTACACTATAGAGGTTAAGTGGAAACCGACTAGAGTTTGACTGGTAAACCAGTTGATATTGACTATAAAAAACTCCCAATATTTGTGGGATTGCATCCAATCATCTATGTGGATATGTAACCATTTTTGGGTGCCATGATTTAGATTTCTACATGCTGTAAATCTTGTAAACAAGGCACATTGTAAATGTACCGAGTTGATGTTCATGTGAGGGTTATTGATCATGGAGATGCGGGTCGAATTGGCTACAAGGTTGTTTTTGTATAAAGCAAGAGATTATGATGGAAATTGTGTATCAAGTGTAGACCAATGTTAGTCATGTAACTCTTTATTCAATGAATGAATAAGAAAACAAAAGAGAAATGTACTCAAGGAATGGTAGTTTTCCTAGTTTTGGGTTTCTAGGGTAAAATATATGTGTATTGTGTGTGATTGTCATTTATTTTTTTCTTATATTTGTCTTCTCTTTCCTAGTTGGTTTAGTGTAAGAGTCAGTTTACCCAACATTTAGTATTAGATATTATTTGTTTCTTTGTATATTCATATCAAAGTAAGGTTGAAAAGATATTGGATCTGAGATAAACTTAGGTCCAATGAGAATTGTAAGTCAATGATCTTTAAAGTTGTTCTTGAAAAAATGGAAAGAAGTTCAAGGATAAAGATTGAAAAATTCAATGGCCAAAATTTTAAGCTTTGGAAGCTTAATATGGAAGATATCCTTGTAGATCGATAATAGTGGGAAACCGTGAGCCTGAGAACCATTCCGATGGGTATGTCGAGGGAATAATGGGAGAAACTTAAGAGAAGTGAAAGGATTACAATTTGACTTTGTCTTACAAATCAGTGTTGTTGAATGTCTCAGGTGAAGAATCTACAAAGAAACTATGGGACACATTGGGAAGCTTGTACCAATCAAAATCCCTGGTAAATAAGTTGTTCCTTTGGAAAAAATTGTATCTTATGAGGATGAGTGATGGGAGCTTGGTAACAGAGAACATAAATGCATTCAATACCCTATCAAGTCATTTATTGTCTACAAATATTAAAAAAACTAAGGAGGATAAATGTATAATCATGTTATGTTCTTATCTAGACTCCTGGGACAACTTAGTCATGGTAATAGGGAAAAATTCAACCACATTAATGCTTGAATACATGGTTTCATATATGTTGTCATAAGAAACTAGACAGAATAACATGGAAGGATTGACCAAAGATGCCTTGATGGTGAGAAGTCGATCGATCAACATAGATAAGGGAATATTCTCTAGTATAAAGTTTAAGTCGAAGGGTATATCTAAATCCCTAGTTTAGTTGATGAGAAGATGATAGAAATAAAATATATCTAAGCACTATAAAAAATACTACAAGTCAAAGATGATTGAGATCAATCCTGGATTTTACAAGAAGCAATCAACTAAGAGAAACACCACTCTAATTAAAGGAAGTGATCTGTATCTAGCATCGACCAATACATAGTTGAATCATGATGTTTGGTTGATCGATTCAGGTGAATCCTTTCACATGACACCCCACAAAGAATGGTTATGTGAATATAAAACATATGAAGGGGGAGATGTATTCTTGTGGGTTGAATACAAAATGCAAATTGTTGGGCAAGGAAGATTTTGACTAATACTACAAGATGGGAGGTGCAATACCATCCCAGGTGTGATACATATTCTAGATCTAGAAATAAATATAATATCTATCAGTAAAATGAGTGATGAAGGCATGTGTTATCCCTTGACCAAGTTTTGAGGATCCTTGGTCAGGTTTGACCTACTTTTGGAACTTCGACAGGCTGTCGAATACGGAGCACAAGTCGAAGCGGAGATCACGGGATCTCGACCCCTTTTTAGGGATTTTTGGGTTTTGGGCTTATGTAACAAGAATGGGGATGTCGGCCCATGGGTTTACCCACGTTTAGGCCCATTTTTTAATGTATAAATAGAGAGCTAGGTGATGTAGGAAGTAGTTCGATCTATGTGATCAAAGGAGGGACAAGTATGTGATGCTAAGTGCTAAGTGTTAATTGCTAAGTGCAAATGGTAATTGTAATTTCTTTGTGCATACTGTGTGAGACTTGCAGAGCTAAGTGCAAGTGATTGTAAGAGACTGTGGAAGGATTTGTGTTGTACTTCAGGGAAGGAGGATCTAGCGAGGTGTGAAGATCTCTTGTCCTTTGTGGAGTAAGATAGCATGGCTCTGTTCATGTAGAAGATTGACAGAAAGAAATAAAGAAGAAGAATTGGTGGACGTAGCTCAAGGGTGGGGATGAACCACGTATATTCTACGTTGTGATTGCTATGTGCTTTATGGTTGTTCTCTTGTCTATGTGATTGTATGCTTAGTGCATTGATGTAGAATTAGAAGGATCTAATATGGTAGCTTAGTGATGAATAATGTGAATAAATGCTAGATCTGATCTATGTTGGTATTATTAGTACTTGAATCTATTGGATATGTATAAATACTACGTTGATCTGTTGTTAGGGTTTAGCTGCATTGTAAACTAAGGTTGAATATTAACGAACTGTAACTATTAAGTGCTATGTTAAATTGTTACAATCACATATCAGTGTCCCAGGTAAGGTTGCAGACACTGAAGTCCTGCAACCACCCCTGCCTCTACCTCAGGTGAGAATTCATCTGCTTCGTAGGTGTTGCCAAAAGGGCCAATAGTTAGGGTTTTGTTGGTGTGTTGTTGTAGCGTTGAACCCTGTTTCTACCCCTGTGCCAATAGCATGCACACTTTGTTTAAGAAGGATATATGAAAAATGGTGAGGGGATTGATGGTCGTAATGAAAGGAGTTCAGATTGGAACCCTATACAAGTTTTTATGAAATATCAACTCGACTGGATGCAACAACACTATTGTTCCTAAAGTCGACTCAAATTCGACTTGACTCAACCTAACTTGATCTAAGTCAATACAAACTAACTCGAATGTTCTTTGTCAAGTCAACCTAACCATGTTATGGCACCAAAGGATGGGACATATTGGTGAAAAAGGACTTAAGGATATGCAAAAAAATGGTATAGTAGAAGGTTTTCTTGATTTTAATTTGGAAGTTAATTTTTGTGAACATTTCATGTATGGAAAAAAAATCTGGTTAGATTCCTATATGGAGCAACAAGGGAAAAGGGTATTCTGGAATTGATTCATAGTGACGTGTTTGGGATAGTACTAATCACCTCACTTGGTGGATCCTTGTATTATGTTTCCTTCATATATTATTTTTCCAAGAAGACGTGGATATATTTCTTGATGAATAAATCATAGGTTTTCAATAAATGAAAAGAGTTTAAATATCTTGTGTAAAACTATATAGATAAGAAGCTCAAGGTACTTAGAAGTGACAATGGTGGTGAATTATGTGGAAAGGATTTTGAGAATTTATACAAGTATTGTGGCATAGAAAACTAAAATACCACACCATATAACCCACAAAAAAGTGGATTTGTTTAAAGAATGAACATAATGTTGATGTATAGAAAGGAAGATGCTCAATGGTACTGGGTTCATAGAATAATTTTTGGCAGAGACATTCGACACTGCAAAATATTTGGTAAATAGGTCTTATTCATCAACACTAGTCGATTCAACTCCACATGAGGTTTGGTTTGGTAAGAATCCTTATCTTTCATGTATCAGAGTCTTTGGCTATGAGGCATTTTTTCATGTTCCCAAGGAGAAGTGGAGAAAGGTGGAAAATAAGGTAGTCAAGTGCATTTTCATTAGCTACAAGGATGGAATGAAAGGATATAAACTATGGGATTTGTTGTTGAATAAAAACTGTATAGTCGAGATGTGGTCTTCAAGGAAGTCAAAGGAAATACTAATTCTATAGAGGTTCAAATGGACAAAGAACCGAAGAAGACGGTGTTTAAATTGAGGAACAAAGAAAATGATTTGAATGCATCAACTAAATGAGATGAAGAGGTGTAAAAACTGACTCTGGTTGTAAGGAGATATAAATGATTAAGGAAAAAAGAAGAAATTTATAGTCCACCCGATTTCCATTTTTCATTTGTGTTATCTACCACTAATGAGGATCCCATGTTGCTTAGGGAGGTGGTCAAATTGATAAAGGGTAAACTTTGGAAGGACACCATGGTTGAATAAATGGAATCCTCGTTTAAGAATGAGACATGGGATTTAGTAGATCTATCTAATGGAAGGAAACATATTGGTAGATAGTGGGTGTTCAAGAAAAAATTGAACGTAGTAGGTTAAGTTGAGAAATTAAACGCTCGATTGGTAGTGAAAGGATATTCCCAAGTTGAGGGAGTCGACTTTGATGATATTTTTTACCTGTTGAAAAATTAAATTCCATTAGAGTACTAATGTATCTGGTTGCAATATTTGATATTGAAATAGATAAAATAGATGTGAAGACAAAATTTGTACATGGGATCCTAGAAGATAAATATACATGAAACAATCTGAAGGATTTTTAGTGAAGGGAAAGAAAGACCTAGTGTCGAAATTGAAAAGATCCCTTTATGGTATAAAGAAACCACTAAGGATGTGGTACCAAAAGTTTTTCACATACATCCTTAGTTTGTTATTTGTGAGAAGAAAGGATGATCACTATGTATATTCTAAGGAATATGGCGATCATTATATATATATATATATATAGATGTGTTTGTGCTTGTGTGTGTATCTTTGTATGTCGACAACATGTTTCTAGTTAGAAACAACATGGATGCAATAAAGGAGGTGAAAAAAAAACTATCCTCCAAGTTTGACATGAAGGATATCACTACAACGAACTTCATTATGGGAATGGATATCAAGAGATATTGGGAAGTTATAAAGATATGGTTGAATTAGAGGAAGTATATCGAAACAATTTTGAATCATTTCAACATCTAGGATTATAAACTGGTCAAGGTACCAATTCTTGTGGGAGAAAAAATAACTATTGAACAATGTACAAATACACAAGAAGAAATGGAGGACGTGACACATGTTCCATATGCTAGCGTTGTTGGTATTCTGATGTATGCTATCGTATATACTCAACCAAAAATTTCTCATGCAGTGGGATTATTGAGCATATACATGTCGACAATTGGGAAAGAACATTGGATGGTTGTCAAGAGAGTGCTTAGGTATTTGTATGGAACAAAATATTATTCTATATGCTATCAATGGAATCCTAAAACTGACAGGGAGGTAAATTCACATGGCTTTGTCGATGTCAAATAGGTTGGAGATATAGATTGATGAAGTTCGACCAATTGATATGTGTTCAATATGTTCAGTGGAGAAACAATCTAGATGAGTAAATTATAGGTGATCATAGCCTTGTCAAAAATAGAAGTTGAATACATGGAAACCACCCATGGAAGAAAATAAGCAATATGGTTGCATCGATTGTGTTCTAGGATTGGGTTTGAGAAGAGAGCTATGCAAATAAATTGTGACAATAAAAACAGAATATTCCCAGCTAAGAACCCAACTTACCATTCTAGGAAGAAGCATATTGATGTACAATACTATTTCATGAGAGACATGGTGGAAACAAAGAAGGTGTTTTTGGATAAGGTAGTATTTGAATGTTGTGGAATTCTCTTGGTGTAGATAAGTAATGGGAATTGTTTCCCTAGGTTAGTGAAAATTCCAGGTTCTCCTATATCAAAAAGAAGACGAAAAGTGGGAGAATGTTGGGTTGTTATATTATTTGCAATGAAAGATTAGTCATTCGATTTTCTAGTCAACGTAGATCCACTGGGTTATAAGTCAAATGACAAGTCAATTAGAGTAAATGGTGAAGTTCAGGTCGAAGTGATCGACTGGGAAGTCAAAGTGATCGACGGGAAGTCAAAATCTCAACCAAAAAGAGGTTGAGTGGAAATCAACTAAAGACCGATTGGAGATCAAATAAGAGTTGACTAGTAAACTAACTAAAGTTGACCATAATAAAATCCTAAGATTCATGGGAATGCAACCAATCATCTATGTGGATCTATAACCATTTTTGGGCACTATGATTTATGGTTTTTCATGTTATAAAGCCTATTAATAAGGTGTATTGTAATTGTATTAAGTTTATCTTCATGTGAGGGTTGTTGGTCATGTAGATGCAAGCCAAATTGGTTGCAGGGTTGTTCTTGTGTTAAGAAAGAAAGTACGATGATGATTGTGTCTTTGGTGTAGACCAAGGTTAGTCATGTAAATATTTATCCAATGAATGAATAAGACAACAAGAGAGAAATACACTCAAGGAATGTTGGTTTTCCCGGTTTCAGGTTTCGAGGGTAAAATATATGTGTATTGTGTGTGATTATCATTCATTTTCTTCTTATATATATCTACACCATACCAGAAGATCATCAAATCATACACAAAAATAAAATGAGTGAGGTGCTCTGACCTACCCATATTCACACCTTTAATTTTGTTAACTCATCTGGTGTCCACTATCATTTGACTGAGCCCATTTACCAATAGTGGAAATCGGTATGGAGAGAGGGGGAAACCTTGATGCAAATAGTGAGTAGTTTTGAAGAAAGACAAACCTAATCCATTGATAAGAAAAACAAATGAAATAGTAGTCACATATTACATGGTCCATTTCACCATAGGAAGTTCAAATCTAGTATGGATAAGTAATAATATGAGGTATAGCCATGACACATGGTCATAATATTTTGAGAGGTCAATTTTAATAATTGAAACTAGACACTTTGGAGTTTTTCCTGAATGCATATCTTCCTGTGTCGATCCAATGGCTTCATGTATAAGCCTCCTCTTTAAAACCCAAACTACTCAAAATAAATAACATTTGATAAAATGGGTTTGAGCTTGACTTCTATTACCTTTGTTATAATTGTGTAAAGGAAATTACACAGGGAAAGCAGATGAAATTCATCAAAAGTGTTGGGGAAATCCCTTTTGGGAATAATTGATATATAGGTTGTATTTATGCTACTCAAAATTTCGCCAATCTGATGAATCTCTTCCACAACCCAAAGAAGTTCATCCCCAAGAAAATCAAAGAAATCTTCGAAGAATTTGGCAAACTAGTCATCTAGCCTAGGACTCTTGTCTCTTTCAAAGGAGGATATTATAGATAGTAATTTTTATTTAGTTATCTCACTAAATATAGCACAATTATCCTCTTCTTCTACCAATCTTGGAAAATAAGAAATGAGATAGAGTAATTCCCCCATTTTCACTTATTCAGTCTCCTTGAATAATGTATTAAAATGATTCACTACCAGAGTGGCTAAAATTTTGAATCCTCATACCTTAGAGCCATACTTGTCATTAAGATGCCATATGGTTGTATTTTATATTTTCCGATGATTGACATAATTTTGAAAAAAAAAAAGTTTTTTGATCCCTGACAACTATTTAAAGAGATCTACTCTGTAATCTCCTAGTTTTCTCATAATCATTTAGGATCTTGGATCGTAAATATTCTAAATAAAGACACATCTACATATATATAGAGGAAAGAATCTCTATGTTCCTAGAATATATATTTTCAAGCTCCATTTTGATATCCTTGAGCTCATAATCTTTCACTTTTCTCTGGGTCCTAGCCAAAGAAAAGAATTTAGCTTTAACTAGGCAAAGAGAAGAAACAAATTGTACATTGGATAAAACCACAAAATCCTCCTAATGATTTTTCCAGTTATGAAAAACTAAACTAAAAAAATATTTTTATTTATACCATGAAGGGTTGTACTTAAGCAACACTCTAGGTTTACCCATTGTCTTGTCAAAGTCTATAAAAATTAGAAACTGACAAGAGCATCGGATTTTTCCAACCCATGACTAATATATTCCAAAGTGTTGGAGAAGGTCATGATGCACTAGGAGTTTTTCCACAGGTTTTACTCCAAGTTGGGCTCAGTCGTATGGGCTCTACACCTACCCAACCAACCAATTCCAACTTATCCTTTAAATAATCCACCAACCTTTCCTCCCAAGTAGAAGGCCCCATATTTCCTCTCTTCTAAGTGTTATTTTGAGGTCCCCACCACATATAAGATTCTAATATTTTAGTCATTTAAGAGAAAAAATATTGTCCCAAAAGGATTCCGTCCCTTCTTAATTCTCATATAGATTGAGAAATATAATCGAGTATGCTAAATCCTCACTATAAATTTCATAAAAAAGTCTTGAAAAAATAGAAAAGAAATTTGTAAGGGAGAAACATGATGAAATTACTGTAACAATCCCTCAAGAGAGTACATGCAAGTCCAAACCACAAAATACCCATCCCAAAAAAATATTCATCAATTCAGTAGTGAGAAGATCACTAGGACCCATGGTTTCTTGAATGAAAATGATGTCCAATCAATCCAATTCTACAAAACACTTTAGGGATAGTTTTTTAACCCATCCCCCATGCCCCCTATGTTTATAGATATGATCTTCATGAGAAACTCAAAAGCAGGGTTGTGCTTCTTATGTTTATAGATATGATCTTCATGAGCAACTCAAAATCAGGGTTGTGCCTGCTCTAAGGACCCCAAAGATTAGTTTTTTTCTTCCTTGCAATATTTCACAATGAGCACGTTCTTGTGCATGTTTGAGCATGAAGTTACACCCTGCTTTGGATGGTATAGATAGTTTTGGTCCATCAAACCCAAAACCCCCTAATATATATTATCGCTGTGAATAATTTCATAACCTTAGTAAATATGGATACCTGCCTGAAGAGTCAGAGGTGGAGACATGAGACAATGGTCTACTAAACCATAGGCTTGTGAGGAAAGGGAAGTTGAATCCTTATCGAGCCCAATTATGATCAAATTAGAAAAATATATCATAACTCACCCCCCTGGTGGTATAGGCTAGGATATCCCAACCCCGACATGCTCACTATCCACATGGTGTTCGTGAATTGAGAAAAAATTGGGGTTTAGGGAAGGGAAATACTTACTTGGTCCTTGTAGAGGAGAGGTGGATTTTTACCATAGTTCTTCAAGTTTTATCCACTGAGAAGGTGAAAGGTCTAAGTCATTGCCAAATGTATCCTAGGGATCTTAGTTCTCCATGTCACTCAAAGCCTCAGATTTCAAGGAAACTTTATATTCCTGACTATAACATCCATCTAGAATATTCTTCCCCTATGAACTTGATAGTTTTGGGCTTGTATCTCACCATTCCCTTCCATATGAGTTAGCGAGGAAACTTGTGCATCCAAATTCCTTGAAATTGAATTAGGTATTAATCCTAAGAACTCAGAGAAATGCCTCACAATACTCAAAAACTTCGTTTGTAATGGAAGCTCATAATTTCCCAAGACATACCTGACCTTGTGGCACTGAGAACATATAAAAGGAACATTTAAATAATCAAGTTGTTGGGTATAGGATCACTCATTGACCACCATCTCCGTAGATTCAATAAAAACCTTGGAAAGGATCTAAATCAACCAAAATTTGGGCCAACAAATGAATATTGTTAGTCTTGTAACTGTCGTCAAAGGAAATAAACTTGCCTAACACCTCACCAATGGATTTCAAACATGAATTAGACCATAATTCAAGGGGTAAGCTAGGAATTTTAATCCATGTTGGTGCACTAGAAAGAGTCTTCTCCCAGGAATCGAAAAAAGGGTGTGAGGGTTTGGATTTGATTAAATGTTTATCCCAATACCATCAATCGTTAAGTATTTTCCCAACATCATCTTTGGATCAAAATAAGAAGTCGATCTAGCCTCTAGATATTATATGAATGATCAAAAGATAATATAAAATAGGCAACCATTCCAACTACATCCAACAACTAATGGTAGCCATCAAATCCCTCCTACTGCAAAACTTCCCAACTAGAGGATGACCATCCAAATATGCAATTTGACTAACCTAGAGGTCCTCCCCTACAACCAAAGAAACCTCTCGCCCCACGATTTTAGAACCTTCCTATGTTTGCAATCGGGGCTTCTTCTTGCAACAAGAAAAATGCCACCTTGAAGCTCCTCAAGGTCCATATTCCCTCCTATAAACCTAAAATAACGAAACCCATCAAACACACAATCTAAATGATCTTTTGTAGTAGGTTCCAAAAAAAAAAAAGTTTGACAACGAAGGACACTCGATCTCCCCACACAACCCAAGTATTCCACCAGTGGTCGCATCCCCAAGGTAATTACTCATCTGTCTGATGTCTTGAAAAAATTCCTCTAGCAGATCTATAGATCGGATCGATCTGACAATGTCAGGATCCCCCATCATAGAGATTTGACTAGATGGGCTCCTACCCTCATTTGAGCATATGTCTTTAGGGTATGACAAATGACTAGGGTCCACACATGGTTTAAGAAAAATAAATTTTCGGATATAATGTCTTCAGAGTAATCCATTAATTGCAAAATGTCCTCCATCATAGAGGTTTACACCTATCCCCACATGTCACCAAAATCTCATCTACCCCTCTACAAAAACCCTTAATTCCATAGTCAAAACCTTAGCCACAAATCTCCAACAAAACCCAACCCCTTGGTTCCCACTCCCCATATATCACTAAACCACACTCTTGTGAACTCCAAAGAGCACAATTATATTTTAAATGGCATGATAATGCATATGTAATTGGATCAATGCAAAATGTCAAAATGTCCCTTAATGAGTTTATTTTTATTTTTTAAATGGTTTATTTATTTTTATTTTTTTTCTTATTTATAAAAAAAATTACTATTTAATAAATTTATATTAAATTATTAAATCTATAATAAATTATCATTTAAAAATATATATAATTAAATAAAATTATAATAAAGTTTGTTGAGAATTTACAATTAAAAATTAGGGAAATAGTTGGAGATTTGATATGTTTCAAGCGAACTAACTCTAACTCTCCTTCATGACAATGAAACTATACAATCTATAAAATATACCAAAATAACATAAGGAAAAACACAACAAACTATTGGAAGATTCATCTCGCATCTGAGTTGTTTATGTATTATATGTAAAATAGAAATCCTTAAATCCTATAAATAAACGCAC
>JZKD02S1898191.1:0-26339 GCA_000966675.3 Picea glauca
TAAAGTCTGCACATCATCATGGCTATATACATGAAATGTGGCTGCAATTATGATATTGAGTATATGCTGTGAGAATTAGCTCTGAACTTTTCAGGGTGTGAGCACCAATCCTTGATCAAATCCGAAATATTTTTCCCATATTTATCACACTTCTTCTTGCTAAAATTCTCTAGAAAAATGGTATTGTAAGTGAAGTTTGATGTTGGAGACAACTTATACATCACCTGTATGTGCTCTGGCTGAAATGACCCAAAAACCACCTTCTGAGAATTGAAAACAGTTCTAGTTGGGACATCCACATGATCTAGTACCCATTTAATCATGTCATTGTAGGGTAAAAGACTCGGCCTTGTTGCTACCTTATGCATCTCTGCCTGAGAAATAGTCTTGTATTTGATGGATAAGTCTTCCTTTTCGTTGTCGCTTGAATCATTAGGGAAATTTACCATCTCGTACTGTAGGATGTTGAATATGTTCGTCCAGGTTTTAACTGTGTTTATACTTCTGGGTGAGGTATCAGAGATAACCTTTGAACTCTGGCCTGAACCCTCACTAGTCTCTTTCGTTGCTTTTCGTGGAGGCATGGTAATAGTTCTAAAAATAAAACCTACTATTTTTCACAGAAAATACACAAGACTGAGTATCTCGTTAAGCAAGCTATGTGAAAATGAGAATGTAATTCAGAAAATGAAAAACTCTTCTTTTCCTTAAGCGTATCAATCTGCGTAGACCTTTTTTGAAAACAAATTTAATTCCTTTATTCAAAATATTTGGGTGATAAAGCAGGATCTTATTTGAAATCATTTCCCTAAATCAACTATTAACGTCATTAATGGTCGATATTTTGTGATCTGGGAAAAGCGTAGAGATCATTTGAATTTACCCACATTTGAAACCAACACAAATTTACAGGAGATAAGATTGTTTAAGGTGTTAATAAATCAATCTTTATCCTGTTAATTAACCGTGATTAAATTTAATCGATTTTGGGGTTTGGAGTCTAGGGATATCTTATTTCATTTCAAGTTATGATCCCCAAATCACGAGATCACGATTTGATCAATTAAAAATAATCGAGTTTAACCTTTTAATTAATTGTGATTAGTTAAGGGTTTCACGACTTTGGGTATCGATATTTCAAGTTGTCATTCAAGATAGAATTCCCGAAATGTGAAAGTACGATATGATTTAATAATCGTTAATCATTAATAATCGTTTAATTAACCCGATTTAATTTTAAGCTAGTTTCACAATTTAGTATATCGGGACTTTGGTGGTCACTCAAAGCAGGATCCCCGAATCGCGAAGTCAGGATGTGATTAGTTATTACTAATCGCTTTTACTACCTTAATTAACATGGCTTAAAACTTATCATAGTTTCGCGATTTCGCATGTCGGGACATTGAGACTCTTTATATGTTGGACTGTTAGGTCTGTGAAATCCCGAAACCCAATATTTTGAAGACTGTTTTTAGCGATTTGACCCTTTAACTGGTGGACGGCTCCATAACTTTCAAGAAATTATGATCGTTGTATCAAATGGAATACCTCATCAATGGTGATATCCAAGTGCGTGTTTGTCTTTATTTAATGAGAATTAAACTTATTTAAGTCTAAAGATTAGAAAAAATAAATGTTTCAACAGGTACCTTGGCTGTCGTGCTGGTATCCGTATCCCTGTAGAGTGGTGGCAGAGCTAGCGGTTTCTTTTGTGACATTTCAATTAGAGGCTCCACCTTGGGTGTGAAATCCAATTATCTAGCAACTGTAGGACTAGAGGCTTCTCCAACCAGGATCTTCTTTTGGTTCGACATATTCAGTGACTGAGGGGTTGCTGGTCTTCAAGGAGGCATGTTTCCTTCAAGAGAACAATTTATCTTAGTTCTCTGTCTGTTACATAAGACCGAAGGAAAAATATTTATCATCAAGACCAAATACCTGTGAAAGAATTTTTTTTTTCTGGTTCAGTACTTTCTAGCATCGAGATTTATAGAAAGTCCGACAAAATCTAGCTTCGAGTGAAACAACTAGTTACTCGATAATTCTTCACATCAAGAAGGTCTCAACTGCTCTATGCAAATAATGATAAGCTACCCAAACCTCATCGAATTCAAATAGCATGTTTCCATCAGTCCCATTTGGATTTACCATGACCGAGTATAGCAAAATCCTTACAGATCTTTTAGGATTAACCACGTTGTCAACGTCATAATTTGGAGTTAATTCACTACATAAATTGACGACATGAATGGATGTTAGGATCGTTCGTCGATGATTTGAAACAATGATGGGTTGGTGCGCATGATTGAAGAGATCAGGGCTTGAGGCATGCTTCTATTCTATGGTTTCAATAATGATTGTTGATGTTTGGTTTTCGATACTGGTGTGGAGGAGTTATATGCTTGTGTAACTTTTATGACTACTTTTTTGAGGTATTAACGTGGAACACTCGTTATGTCATCTAAAGTTCAGGGGCTCCTCTCAGTGGACGTGGCTAATTTGGATAGGTCAAAATTGTGAAAGGAGTGTCAAGAGGATGTCCCATGATGTAGCAAATTATGTCATTAAACAGTCATCGACGTAAGTGTTAGCGTGTAGAAACGACCGGTTTGGGGTTCTAGTTCACCAATGCCAACATGCCATCAATGATCGACAAGTTGCAAGTTTATGCATTTAAAATGTAGTTCATGATATTGTTTTGCTGATGTCGGTGGGATATCGATGATCAATGATTGAAATCTCATGGGTCTTGACGTAATGATTCTCACCAACTCGCCAACAACCAATGTAACATCGACGTCGACGATTTACAACCTCTTCCTATTTACCTTTCTCGTCAACACACTCAATGTCTCGATGGATGATGTGAAAAGTTCACGGTGACATGGAGCCTAACATGGAATGATCATTGTGATGCAACGATAATGGTGTGACATTTGGATTACTCGGGTGACATGTCGAGGTGTCATGTTCTGTCCTAAGGTGAAGCTTGCCCTAAAAATGATGGCTGAGATGGCCTCCTAAGTTGATAGGCCAGCCATAATGTTGAGGAAAGTTCATTTTTCCATGTTGTCACTGGGTTTGTTCTCGACAATTTTTTTTTCTATGCACACTATTGGGCGTCTATGACTGATGTAACATTGGTGTTGATGGATGCCTCTACCCACTGTTTATCTGCATACATTTGTTCGTTGATATGGCCGGCACTCGACGTTTATTGGTATCAATGTTTTAAAGGGTAAAATGTCTCATTTAACACATATGTATGCTGGTGCGTTCAATGCCTAATGTTTATTAGTGCCGACACTCTTAAGAGGTGATCGTCGAACATTGAAAAAAATCAAATTTGACAGGAAAATTAATAGTTTAAAAACATTAAGTGTTGAAAACCTTCATTTTTTCAGTGTCTGAACTATTCTATCCTTCTCTCCATTTCAGTGATAATTCACACTAAGCTTGGGACTTGTCTAATATAATCGAAGAAGGAAACCCCCCCCAAAATTTTTCATGATCATGCAAAAATCAAAGCATGTGGATGAAATTAAAAGAAAGCGGTACCCCAAAATTTTCTTAAATTTTGAGGGTTTGTTAAGTGCTTAACAAACCCAATATCTCGATTCACGGATTTGCAACCAATGATTTGTGTGGATATGTAACCGTTTTTGGGCACCATGATTTAAGATTTTTCATATTGTAATTGTATTATGTTAATCAATCTTTTAGAGTTTTTTGGTCATGTAGATGTAAGCTAGATTGGCTGCAGGGTTGTTCTTGTGGAAATCATGAGAGTATGATGGAGATTGTGTCTTAGGTGTATACCAAGGTTATTCATGTAACTATTTATTCTAAATGAGTAATACAACAAGAGAGCAATATGCTAAAGGAATGATGGTTTTCGTGTTTGCATTTCCTTGGTAAAATATCTGTGTAGTATGTCTGTCATTTATTTTCTTGTTTTAAATCTGTCTTCTCTTTCCTACTAGGTTTAGTGTGGATGTCTATTTCCTAACATGTGGTATAAAATCTTGATTTAAGAAGATATTGGATTTGAGATAAACCCTAGGTCTAGTGAGAGTTTTAAGTCAAAGATATTTAAATTTGTGCTTGAAAGAATGGCAAGAAGTTCGAGGATAGAGATCGAAAAATTCAATGGCCAGAGTTTTGAGCTTTGGAAGATTAAAATTTAAGATCTCCTTGTATATAGAGAACAATGGGTAGTGGTCTATCCAGGTACCATTTCGACAGGAATGTCAAGGGAAGATTGGGGGAAACTCAAAAGATGGGTAAGGATAACGATTTGACTTTGTCTTGCATATTCAATGCTGTTGAATTTATCAGGTGAAGACTCAACCAAGTAACTATGAAACAAATTGGGAAGCTTGTACAAGTTGAAATCCCTGGTAAATAAAATGTTCCTTATAATGAAACTATATCTTATGAGGGTGAGTGATGGGATCTTGGTAATTGATCATCTGAATGCATTCAATCATATAATAATAAGAATTATCATCTGTAGATATTAAAATCACTAAGGAGGAGAACTATATTAACCTATTATGTTCTTTTCTAGATTCCTGGTGTTGGGTGTAGGTTGATTTTGAGGAAGAGTCCAATTTTTGGAAAGTGAAACTTAATTTGGAAAAAGACAGCTGGTAGGAAAAGAAACATTTGTGAGGAAAATCTACATGCAAAGGAGGTAAGCATGAAAGGCGAGCATGCAGGAAAACCTAACCATGTTAGGGTTAGGGTTTTTGTAAGAGATTGTAACGACTGATAAGCTAAAAATTAATATAAATAAGTGCCTAGGAGGTCTAGGTCGGGGTTGTTGTTCTTGAGTTTTTCTATGTTTGGTTAGGAGAACTACTGTAAGATCTGAGATACTTTTGTAAGCAGTGTAGCTACAAGAGATTCAAGTGGTTAGACCTTGAGGGTTAGATTGCAGTCTATGGAGCCTGGTGTGATTTAGTCAACCTCACAAAGGTGGTGGAACCTGTTTTGTGGTTGTAGGATCAAAATTGTAGTGTGCGAAACACCATACTTTGCAACAATATAATAAGAAGAGCCTAAGAAGCCGAATATTTGTGGACGTATCCTAGGAGGGGGTGAAACATAGTATCACCTATGTTATGTGTTGTGATTGATTGCATGTTTACCTTCTATAAGTGGTTAGACTATGTGATGCAGGAGCATCAATATCAAATCAAGAAAAGCGGATGTGGAAGCAAAGTCGACACATCAATGCTTTGAAAGAGACAAACCGAATCTTAACTAGCTTGGTAGAGGTGTGGAGATCTTTTTTAATCTCCCGTTAGTTAATTAGCAGTATGTAAAGTTAGGCCACTATTTTTAACTGACGGATCATTGTAAATCATTACACGACCGTAATATATTACAGGTGTAGGAGATTAGCCTGTATTAGTCATTAGGTTGCATTAATTAAGCTGAGTAGGTAACCACTAGAGTGATAGGTAATAGATTTTAGATAGGAGGAAGAAGAGCGAGGAAGCTCTGGGTCCTTATATAAGATTTTCATTGTAATGGCTATAAGAGATAGCGACGTAATCATGATTTTTTCTTTGAAATGAATAGAACAGAGAAAATTGATTCAATTGTACAATGTTGATACTATTTGATTGTTGTTATGTATTTTGTGAATGTACGAGTTTCATGGAGATTGAATAATTGAATAAGTTTCAAGTGTTTCTCTTTGGTAAGTTATGAAAGGAGTGCATATCGAATGCAAGGAGTGAGTTTGAGAGAGTCTTTTTTGAATCGGAGCTCATAAGAGATAGCGTGGAACTTTTGTATGTAGAGTGTGCATATTAAGCACAAGGAGTGTGCGTAGAAGCGAACTTGCTCTAAGTTCGAAAGCTCAGGAAATTGAGCATAGAGTGTACCAGGAGGACATCATAAAGTATTTTGAAAGATGCAGAAGGGTTGAATCCCTTGGGGACTAAGTAAGTTGAAAACTCAGGGAGGAATAGTGCAAGTTTGCACGCA
The DNA here is from genome assembly GCA_000966675.3 of Picea glauca. Classification (NCBI taxonomy): domain Eukaryota; kingdom Viridiplantae; phylum Streptophyta; class Pinopsida; order Pinales; family Pinaceae; genus Picea; species Picea glauca. The sequence goes on from JZKD02S1898191.1 coordinate 6,001, forward strand.
GGAGTGTAAGTGTGCTCCAAGGTGAATTCAAATTTCATTGACAAAAACTCAAGAGGGAAAACACTGCTAAGACCTTTGAAACAATTGAAATCTTTCAAGTCAGGAAATAATTCAAGATCAGAAGGGTTGATGCCAATTTATTTGGCAAGGAGTTATTGAGAACTTGGATGGATGGTAGAGACTCTTGGAGGGAGAAGCGTCAATAGCCATGTGCCATTAGATCTAGAGAGGCTGCGAGGAGGATAAGGGCGAGAGTTATTCAACACTCAAAAGTTTAGGAGAGATAAGAGTTGGTGATCTAAAGGAAGATCGAACTGTTAGTTATTTTCATCAAAAATTCGGACATCAGGAGAAGAAAGGAGAACTAATTCGCGAGTTTGAAAATTGTGAAGTCCCATAGCACTTGGAATCTAGGCCCCAGGTCACAACTGGAGGTCACATCGAGGAAGATTAAGGGAGGAGCTAGCACTCACTAGATTCCTAGTTCAGAGTTTGGGAGATTGGGATTCGGGAGAGTCAAGGTTGGATCCCTTGCAAATACCTGACATGTGAAGTCACAAAGTGCCTTTTGGTTAAGCGCGTGGTCACAACCAGTGGTCATGTGGAGAAGGCTTGCGCCCAATGTTAATTTGCGTAGGAGGAGTTTTACAAAGACCTCTTGGAGGTTCCAGTAGAGAATTGAAGAGCTGTTTCAGCTCAGTATTTAGAATGATCCTAGACTAGAAGGTCACACAGCCCTTGGAGAGAAGGGGGGTCTGCACCAAGTGGTATCAGAGCCTGAAAATATACTTGAAGTTGTATTCTGTGTGTTAGGAGTAGTTTAAATAATGCCTCCAATGATACACGTAGATCCATCTATAGTAAGCCGTACTATAAGAAGGGAAGTGAGAGAACTTCACGTAAGGTTGGAAGCAATGGAAGCAATGCAAAGGATAACATCTGTCACCGGAGACATCAGTGATGCAGAGAGTGAAGAAATAGAAGTTGAAGAAGCTACAGGGGAATATGCAGCTGATAAATGCTTCTTGAAAGTTGTTATGAAGTTGGGAGCTAGAGAGAATATGGACGTCCCAATATATGAAGGTAACTTGGATTTTGAAGAGCTATTGGACTAGATAAGGTCCATGGACAAGTATTTCTACTATGAAGAAGTCAATGAAGGAAGGAAGGTGAGACATGATGTCACCATATTAAAGGGACACACAACATTGTGGTGGGATGAACTGCAGGCAGAGAGCAGGAGAAAAGGAAAACAAAATATAAATAATTGGGATAGGATGGTAGCCAAACTGAAGGCTAAATTCATACCTAAGGATTACCAGATAAATTTGTTCAGAAATTTGCATAACCTGAGACAGAGGGGTATGACAGTGAGAGAGTATACAAAATAATTCTATAGGCTGAATATTAGGACTGGACAAAGAGAGAAAGATGATGAAAAAGTTGCCAGGTATATAAATGGATTAAGGTATGAAATTCAGGATGAGATTAGCATGATGATCGTAAGTGTTGGATTACTGAGAGGGAGGGGTGAATCAATAATAGAGAAATTTAATCCTTTTTAACCATATAATCCAAGTGTTATATCAATGAAGCATTATCATCCAATAACTACAGAGTAAATAAGCAATGAAAAAATGAACAAACATACACATACACAGTACACCAGTGTTTTACGTGGAAACCCAAATCATGAGAAAACCACATAATTATTTTTCTTATATGTCTTGAAGAATTAAATTCATTAGAAGCACCAACTTCCTTTGTTTTCTAGCTGCAACTGGAAGGAGGATACAACCCCCTAGTTTCTCAGGATACAACCTGAGGGAAGCTCCAACTCCCCAATTCTATGGCTACAACCAGAAGGAGGCTACAACCCCCTATGTTCTTTGGCTACAACCGGAAGGTGGCTACAACCACCTGTACTTACCCCCGTCCTGCCACCCTGAAGTAGAAGTATAATGATGGAACCACTGTCAACCTGTCACTGTGAGATATACTGCTGTAAAGCTGTACCAATAAATCTGAACCATGCATCAACCATGGATCAACCTGTACCTCAACCTGTAATCAACCCATACCATAAACAAGTGCATCAACCATGCACCAACCTATACCAAATAACCTGTAATCAACCTGTNAGATTTGTATCCTTATAATAGAGATGACGCAAGAGAATTAGATGATTAGGAAGAGATTTATTGGGAAGAACAGATGCCCAGAGTAGAAAAACCTCAGTTGGAGAAAATATTAGAACAAAGAGTTGGAAGGGAAACCAGAAGAAATATGCATCCTGAATATTTCGTAAAGTGGAAAGATCACCCATTGCAAGATTCAAGTTGGGTAATGGAGCCTGATATTTTGAAGCACGGAAAAATAGTACAAGAGCTCATGGAAAAGAGTCCATGAATATTTTGGCCAGAGGAGTATGATGCAGGAGAATCACTATCAAATCAAGAAAAATAGATGTGGTAGCGAAGTCGACACATCAACGCTTTGAAAGAGCCAAACTGACTCTTAACTAATTTGGTAGCGGTGTAGAGATATTTTTGAATCTCTCATTAATTAATTAGTAGTATGTAAAGTTGGGCCACCATTTTTAACTGACGGATCATTGTAAATCCTTATACGACTGTAATATATTATAGGTGTAGGATATTAGCTTGTATTATTCATCAGGTTTCTTTAATTAAGCTGAGTAGGTAACCACTTGATGCAGGCAAAAATATACGCGACCACCACAACCCATCGCGCTCCTGCTCATAGGATCGTTCTATTTCTTCTCATGAGACGAATTAGCTCTTTGGACTCCCAATGGAATCCGTGTGAAAAACCTGGTCCACAAGTCCTTTCTTCACCCGCACGGTTCTCTGTACTTAATTGTGATCTTCCCCTGATCTTAATTTCAGGTTTCGGGGTTTCGCGTTCCCCGTCGTCAAGAGTTCTTTAACTCTTGAATCCCCGATCACCGATGAGCTCCCATCCAGCCTTAGCCCCTCCTGGCTATGCCCTTTGGTCCATATGACCGCTCTCCATAAGACTACAGCCTTATATCCTCCTATCGGGGTTTTGGGTTTCAATTTCCCGATGCTCTCCAATCCCCGTTATCCCTCCAAGCCAAGCTCCTGGTCCACGTGACCTTTAACTCACAAGACCGCAGCCTTGTCCCCCATCAGGGTTTTAGACTTTTCAATTCCAAAATGAAAACGTCCTTAGGACTCACGATTCCTCGAATCCCGACACGCTCCCTATGCATTAGCCCTCCTGGCTAGGCTCCTGACCAAATATGACCACTAACCCCGTGACCTCATGATTATATTCCTCGTCGGGGTTTCGGGGTTTCCAATGCCAAAATGCATTGGCCCACGGGATTCCCAATCCTTGAATCTCGATAGGCTGACAGCTGGCCCCTTAAACGACGGCTCCTTCCTTCTTTGATACACTGACAGCTGGCTCCCCCAATGGCTCCTTCTTTCTCGTCGGGGTTTCGGGCTTTCAAATTCCAAAACTCACATGTCCCCTGGACTTGCAATCCTCCAATTCTCGATACGCTTTGGCCTTAGCCCTTCCTGGCTATGCCCTGGTCCATGCGACCACCTTTCATATGACTGCAACCATATACTCCTGTCGGGGTTTCAGGATTTCCAATGCCGAAATGCGCATGTCCACGGAACTCCCGAAATGTCGATCCCCGATTTCACGATGGATAACCTCCTATCGGGCCTTTCCCTGATGGCTCTAGTTTTTTCCATGCGTCCTCTTCTGATGGATGGTCCTGATTTCTCTAGGATTTCGAGACTTGTGATGTCCCAAATTTTTCGACCTCAGGAGCCCTGATTTCCCGATGGCCAATATCCTGACTCTCTGCGGACTTCTGACACCTGTCTCCCTAAACGGACGACTCAGATTTTTGTGTCGGGGTTTTCAAAGTAGACTTACCCGATCTCCTGTCCATGGGAATGTCGATTTCCCGACGCGCCAAAGTACCGATGGGCACTCGATCTCTGCCACGTGTCTCCACCAACGGATGGTCCAGATCGCTCCAGTGTTTCGAGACTTGAAGTGTCTCGATTTCCTCTACCTCGAGAATCTCGATGGTAAACCTCGTACAACTCCTGTATGATCTGACAGCTAATGGATATCTACTCAAGATCTAGTGGCCCATGACTGTTCTCCTGCGTGCTTACTCTAGAGACTAACCTCCGAGCATCTTCTCCCGATCCGAAGGCTGACGAGATTTTGTGTGAACATCCGACGATCCACGATCTCCTCCTCTGTGCGCTTCTCGCCAAATTTGACGACTGACGAGATTTTTCTCCAGATCTGACGGTGCAGATCATTTCTTCCCGTGCACTTCCTCTGATGCTCTCTGGACGTGAAATCTTCAACTGTCCAGGTTTCTCCTTCTGCCGATCCAACGGCTGCTATGCTCCCTCCTGAGCTTGTGCNTCAATTTCCCGATGCTCTCCAATCCCCGTTATCCCTCCAGGCCAAGCTCCTGGTCCACGTGACCTTTAACTCACAAGACCGCAGCCTTGTCCCCCATCAGGGTTTCAGACTTTTCAATGCCAAAATGCAAACGTCCTTAGGACTCACGATTCCTCGAATCCCGACACGCTCCCTATGCATTAGCCCTCCTGGCTAGGCTCCTGACCAAATATGACCACTAACCCCGTGACCTCAGGATTATATTCCTCGTCGGGGTTTCGGGGTTTCCAATGCGAAAATGCATTGGCCCACGGGATTCCCAATCCTTGAATCTCGATAGGCTGACAGCTGGCCCCTTAAACGATGGCTCCTTCCTTCTTCGATACACTGACAACTGGCTCCCCCAATGGCTCCTTCCTTCTCGTCGGGGTTTCGGGCTTTCAAATTCCAAAACTCACATGTCCCCTGGACTTGCAATCCTCCAATTCTCGATACTCTTTGGCCTTAGCCCTTCCTGGCTATGCCCTGGTCCATGAAACCACCTTTCATATGACTGCGACCATATACTCCTGTCGCGCTTTTAGGATTTCCAATGCCGAAACGCGTATGTCCACGGAACTCCCGAAATGTCGATCCCCGATTTCACGATGGATAACCTCCTATCGGGCCTTTTCCTGATGGCTCTAATTTTTTCCACGCGTCCTCTTCTGATGGATGGTCCTGATTTCTCTGGGATTTCGAGACTTGTGATGTCCCAACTTTTTCGACCTCAGGAGCCCCGATTTCCCGATGGCCAATATCCTGACTCTCTGCGGACTTCTGACACCTGTCTCCCCAAACAGACGGCTTAGATTTTTGTGTCGAGGTTTTCAAAGTATACTTACCCGATCTCCTGTCCATGGGAATGTCGATTTCCCGACACGCCAAAGTACCGATGGGCACTCGATCTTTGCCACGTGTCTCCACCAACGGATGGTCCAGATCGCTCCGGTGTTTCGAGACTTGAAGTGTCTCGATTTCCTCTACCTCGAGAATCTCGATGGTAAACCTCGTGCAACTCCTGTATGATCTGACAGCTAACGGATATCTACTCAAGATCTAGTGGCCCAGAACTGTTCTCCTGCGCGCTTACTCTAGAGACTAACCTCCGAGCATCTTCTCTTGATCCGACGGCTGACGAGATTTTGTGTGAACATCCGACGGTCCACGATCTCCTCCTCTGTGCGATTCTCGCCAAATCTGACGGCTGACGGGATTTTTCTCCAGATCTGACGGTGTAGATCATTTCTTCCCGTGCACTTCCTCTGATGCTCTCTGGACGTGAAATCTTCAACTGTCCAGGTTTCTCCTTCTGCCGATCCAACGGCTGCTATGCTCCCTCCTGAGCTTGTGCACTTACTTCTATGCTTGGAATAATTCCAAGTCTCCCAAAGGCCTCGACCTTTGTTCTCTTTATTCTCTGTGAGCTCCTTTGCTTGAGTTCTCACCGTGCATTCTCAGTAACGCTATTCCTCCTGAGCTTGTATGTCGAATCCTTAAAGGATTCTTTGACTTCTGTACTCCTTGCAGAGTCCTTGCATGCACACGCAGGTGCTGTATTTCCTCTAAGCTTTCCTTTAGCCTCGACCTCCATAGAAAACTTGATTCTTCCTCCTTCTCTCGCAGATGGAGAATTTGACCCCCTCTTGGCTGTCTGCTACTCAAGTATCCTCCTGCTGAGTGCTTTTAGGGTGTTCAACAACCCTGTGAAGATCCTTCAGTGGACTCTTCCTCAAATCACAGAATTCAAAAGAGTTATCTTCTTCCTTTTTGTGCCTGCCTGTACAAAACCTCGATTCCCTCCTAGCAGAGTGTCTTCCTTCCACAAAACATTCAGCAGTTCTGTCTCCCTATGCCCCTATGCACTTGCTCGATGCCCTCCTCATAGAGCTCTCAGAATCCTCAATGATTCTGGTCCTTCTCTGAACTTGTCAACAAAAGTCTTCCTTTGTGCACTCCTTGCACTAGCTCAATGCCCACCTGGCAGAGCTTCACAAAATCCTTAGTGATTCTGTCTACAACTATGTCTTCTCCCACACAGCCTTTCCTCCAAGGTATTCAACAACCTTGAGGTCTTCCTCTTGAGCTATTGACTTTAGCTTATGTGCCGTAGCACATCTCTGTCTAACTTCGCAGATTTTAGAAGTGCATCCTCTGTGCACTGGTATTCAAAGTCCGCAACACTCTGTCATGCCCTCCTGACATGAAACCTCAAAGACCTCTCAAGCATGAAACCAAAAAACTCCTGCAGAATGCATTAACATATCATACATCTACAACATACAATGGAACACACACATACATCCACATAACACAGAATTCATGCAGGAAAAACTGCTTCTGTTTATATTAAAATGGAAAATGCTTGTAATTACAAGGTGTTATCGAGCTCTCTCTCTCTCTATGGCTCTACAACTCAACCTCTACTCATCTAACTCAAAATGAGATCTGAAAATCTCTTTGACCTGAGGGGGCTCTTAGAGCGCTTTCCTCCAACCTACCTACCCTATTCAATTGCATTGAATGGGCTGTCTAGTCCAGAATCGGATCTAGATCTCAGCCATACAAACATTTAAGGCCGATCTTATCTACAGCCTGCACAAAGGCACGACTTCCTAGATCAATAGCTTAAACATTAAAGTTACATTGAATTCAGATTTAAATGAGGCTGCACCTCTCTCTTAGCGTGCGATTTGAATTCACTGGCGTGGTTGGCTGGCTGATGTGGAGAGATGCTCCTGCATCAAACTCCTCAGTTGTAAAATCATGAGATCCTACTCATGAGCTTCCCCTCTCAGCTGTTGGAAATCCTCCTAGATCCCAAATCATTCTCTGGAGATGTTCATCCGCTCCATCCTGCTGCTGCTGCTGCTGCTGTTGCTTCCTTTCTGCTCAGCCTCTCCTCGCTAGTAGTCTCTGCTGACCTCAACATTAGCCTTTTGATCTCTTCTATCACTTCATCCAGCTGCTCCATTGGCTGGTCCTATTTTTGCAGTCTCCCCAGCTGCAATTTTTTTTGGCAATTGGGTAGATCATCATGATCTCCCATGCCTCCTTCTTCATCTTCATCTGTGGCCTCAAGTTGCCACTCTACTGCAGAATTCAGCTCTACAGTCCCCCTTTGACTGATTGGATGTTCAGTCACCTTCTCTGACATCTCAACTTCTGTCAGTTCCCTTGCTGGCTCTGGATTGTTCAGCTAATCCTCCAACATCTCTAGCTCCATCTCCCATGGAGTGACAAATCTGCATGCTTGCTCTTTGGCTTCCTTTGCTGCTAGCTTCAGTGCTACAGCTTCTTTTTTTCATCTCCCTAGCCGAAATCATTGAGCCATTCTTCAGAATGCTCCTTCTACTCTCCTTCTTCTTCTACTTGTGCTTGGGCAACTTCCAAAGTCTGCTCCAATCCCTCTTCTTTCCTGACAGTCATCGTCAACTGTGAATGTTCTGTTGCTATTGCTGCACCATCTGCAACACATATTTTTTCCTCCTCTTGGGCAAATGGTAGGAATACTCCAATTCCCCCAATCATCATAATATATCTCATATCTTCCTCCTCTGTCAGCTGCATCTTCTTCTCTAATTTTATTTCTGAATTTATGAGACCCTCCGATAGTCTCATCTGCCCTATCAGCTTCTCGGGATGATCAAATTTCCTCTACTCATCCCTGCCCAACTGGCAATATGGGATGTCTCTGCTGCTCTCCTGGAAGACTATGAGATCAACCGATCCCATCTTCATCAGCAACCCTTGTTGAGTTGAACTCACCTCCGATTCCATGAGACCTTCAGATGGTCTTGAATTCTCATCTCTGCCCACCTGGCAGTCTGAGATGCTTCCACTGCCCTCCTGGAAGTCTTCGAGATCCCGCAACGACCTCATTTCATTGCCTAGATGGCAATGTGAAATTCCATGGCTGTCCTCCTGACAGTCTGTGAGATCCCACAATGATCTCATCTCATTGCCCACCTGGCAATTTGGAATTTCTTCTCTGCCCTCCTGGCAGTTCTTGAGATCCTCAGATGATCCCATTTCATTCTCAAAATCATCGAGACTTCTCCTAGTCTCTGGTTCACAGACATAAATCACCTTTTCCTCTATGGCCTTGAGGATTTCAGCATACCTCAGCCATCTTTTTAACAGCCTGCGCTACCCTCTGACCATCAACTCCTTGAATGGAAACTTTGCTTTTGCCTTCCTCATAGGCAATTCACGCATCCGTCTTGACCTCCTATCCTGCCGCATCCAAAGTTTGAGCTTCTCTATGTCTGCCTTTAATTCATAGAGCTCTTTATCCATTTCTTTATCCATTTCTGAAAGCTTTTCTTCCTTGCTTTTCATCGTCCCAGCATGCCTATGGTCTTCAGTAACCATGGTGCTATCTTTGTCTGCTTTCCTAGCAAACCTACTGTCACTATGCATCCCGAGTGTTTACAGCTTCACTTACAGTCCTCCCTGATTGCCTCCTTGATCATTGCCTACTTGTAAACAAACCTTTTACAGAGTCCTCAACAACTCTGTCTTCTTTCACCTGAAATATACAGATGAATTTCCCCCTATGATACCACCTGATGCAGGGGAAAATATACGCGACCACCACAACCCATCGTGCTCCTGCTCACATGATCGTTCTATTTCTTCTTATGAGACAAATTATCTCTTTGGACTCCCAATGGAATCGTTGTGAAAAACCCGGTCCATAGGTCCTTTCTTCACCCACATGGTTCTCTGCACTTAACCGTGATCTTCCCCAGATCTTAATTTTAGGTTTCGGGGTTTCGTGTTCCCCGTTGTCAAGAGTTCTTTACCTCTTGAATCCTCGATCACTAATGAGCTCTCATCTGGCCTTAGCCCCTCCTGGCTATGCCCTATGGTCCATATGACCGCTCTACATAAGACCGCAGCCTTATATCCTCCTATCGGGGTTTTGGGTTTCAATTTCAGGATGCTCTCCAATCCCTGTTAGCCCTCCAGGCCAAGCTCCTGGTCCACGTGACCTTTAACTCACAAGACCGCATCCTTGTCCCCCATCGGGGTTTCAGACTTTTCAATGCCAAAATGAAAACGTCCTCAGGACTCGTGATTCCTCGAATCCCGATGCGCTCCCTACGCATTAGCCCTCCTGGCTAGGCTCCTGACCAAATATGACCACTATCCCTGTGACCTCAGGATTATATTCCTCGTCGAGGTTTCGAAGTTTCCAATGCCAAAATTCATTGGCCCACGGGATTCCCTATCCTCAAATATCGATAGGCTGTAAGCTGGCCCCTTAAACGACGACTCCTTCCTTCTTCGATACATTGACAACTGGCTCCCCCAATGGATCCTTCCTTCTTGTCGAGGTTTCGATATTTCAAATGCCGAAACTCACATGTCCCCTAGACTCATGATCCTCCGATTCCCGATACGCTTTGGCCTTAGCCCTTCCTAGCTATGCCCTGGTCCATGCGACCACCTTTCATATGANGAGCTTGTGCACTTACTTCCTATGCTTGGAATAATTCCAAGTCTCCCAAAGGCCTCAACCTTTGTTCTCTTTCTTCTCTGTGAGCTCCTTTGCTTGATTTCTCACCGTGCGTTCTCAGTAACGCTATTCCTCCTGAGCTTGTATGTTGAATCCTTAAAGGATTCTTTGACTTCTGTACTCCTTGCAGAGTCCTTACATGCACACGCAGGTGCTGTATTTCCTCTAAGATTTCCTTTAGCCTCGACCTCCACAGAAAACTTGATTCTTCCTCCTTCTCTCGCAGATGGATAATTTGACCCCCTCTTGGCTGTCTGCTACTCAAGTATCCTCCTGCTGAGTGCTTTTAGGGTGTTCAACAACCCTGTGAAGATCATTCAGTGGACTCTTCCTCAAATCACAGAATTCAAAAGAGTTCTCTTCTTCCTTTTTGTGCCTGCCTGTACAAAACCTCGATGCCCTCCTAGAGAGTGTCTTCCTTCCACAAAACATTCAGCAGTTCTGTCTCCCTATGCCCCTATGCACTTGCTCGATGCCCTCCTCATAGAGCTCTCAGAATCCTCAGTGATTCTGGTCCTTCTCTGAACTTCTCAACATAAGTCTTCCTTTTTGCACTCCTTGCACTAGCTCAATTCCCACCTGGCAGAGCTTCACAAAATCCTCAGTGATTCTGTCTGCAACTATGTCTTCTCCCACACAGCCTTTCCTCCAAGGTATTCAACAACCTTGAGGTCTTCCTCTTGAGCTATTGACTTCAGCTTCTGTGCCGTAGCACATCTCTGTCTAACTCCGCAGAGTTTAGAAGTGCATCCTCTGTGCACTGGTATTCAGAGTCTGCAGCACTCTGTCATGCCCTCCTGACATGAAACCTCAAAGACCTCTCAAGCCTGAAACCAAACAACTCCTACAGAATTCATTAACATATCATACATCTACAACATACAATGGAACACACACATACATCCACATAACACAGAATTCATGCAGGAAAAACTGCTTCTGTTTATATTAAAATGGAAAATGCTTGTAATTACAAGGATTTCTCGAGCTCTCTCTCTCTCTATGGCTCTACAACTCAACCTCTACTCATCTAACTCAAAATGAGATCTGAAAATCTCTTTGACCTGAGGGGGCTCTTAGAGCGCTTCCCTCCAACCTACCTACCCTATTCAATTGCATTGAATGGGATGTCTAGTCCAGAATCGGATCTAGATCTCAGCCATACAAACATTTAAGGCCGATCTTATCTACAGCCTGCACAAAGGCACGACTTCCCATCTCAATAGCTTAAACATTAAAGTTACATTGAATTCAAATTTAAATGAGGCTGCGCCTCTCTCTTAACGTGCGATTTGAATTCACTGGCGTGGTTGGCTGGCTGACATGGAGAGATGCTCCTGCATCAAACTCCTCAGTTGTAAAATCATGAGCTCCTACTCATGAGCTTCCCCTCTCAGCTGTTGGAAATCCTCCTGGATCCCAAATCATTCTCTGGAGATGTTCATCCACTCCATCCTGCTGCTGCTGCTGCTGCTGTTGCTTCTTTTCTGCTCAGCCTCTCCTCGCTAGTAGTCTCTGCTGACCTCAACATCAGCCTTTTGATCTCTTCTATCACTTCATCCAGCTGCTCCATTGGCTGGTCCTATTTTTACAGTCTCCCCAGCTGCAAATTTTTTTGGCAATTGGGTAGATCATCATGATCTCCCATGCCTCCTTCTTCATCTTCATCTGTGGCCTCAAGTTTCCACTCTGCTGCAGAATTCAGCTTTGCAGTCCCCCTTTGACTGACTTGGATGTTCAGTCACCTTCTCTGACATCTCAACTTCTGTCAGTTCCCTTGCTGGCTCTGGATTGTTCAGCTAATCCTCCAACATCTCTAGCTCCATCTCGCATGGAGTGACAAATATGCCTGCTTGCTCTTTGGCTTCCTTCGCTGCTAGCTTCAGTGCTACAGCTTCTTTTTTCATCTCCCTAGCCGAAATCATTGAGCCATTCTTCAGAATGCTCCTTCTCCTCTCCTTCTTCTTCTACTTGTGCTTGGGCAGCTTCCAAAGTATGCTCCAATCCCTCTTCTTTCCTGACAGTCATCGTCAACTGTGACTGTTCTGTTGCTATTGCTGCACCATCTGCAACACATATTTTTGCCTCCTCTTGGGAAAATGGTAGGAATACTCCAATTCCCCCAATCATCAAAAGATCTCTCATATCTTCCTCCTCTGTCAGCTGCATCTGCTTCTCTAATTTTATTTCTGAATTTATGAGACCCTCCGATAGTCTCATCTGCCCTATCAGCTTCTCGGGCTGATCAAATTTCCTCTACTCATCCCTGCCCAACTGGCAATATTTGATGTCTCTGCTGCTCTCATGGCAGACTATGAGATCAACCGATCCCATCTTCATCAGCAACCCTTGCTGAGTTGAACTCACCTCCGAGTCCATGAGACCTTCAGATGGTCTCGAATTCTCATCTCTGCCCATCTGGCAGTCTGAGATGCTTCCACTGCCCTCCTGGAAGTCTTCGAGATCCTGCAACGACCTCATTTCATTGCCTAGATGGCAATGTGAAATTCCATGGCTGTCCTCCTGACAGTCTGTGAGATCCCACAATGATCTCATCTCATTGCCCACCTGAAAATTTGGAATTTCTTCTCTGCCCTCCTGACAGTTCTTGAGATCCTCAGATGATCCCATTTCATTCTCAAAATCATCGAGACTTCTCCCAGTCTCTGGTTCACAGACATAAATCACCTTTTCCTCTGTGGCCTTGAGGTTTTCAGCATACCTCAGCCATCTTTTTAACAGCCTGCGCTGCCCTCTGACCATCAACTCCTTGAATGGACACTTTTCTTTTGCCTTCTTCATAGGCAATTCACGCATCCATCTCGACCTCCTATCCTGCCGCATCCACAGTTCGAGCTTCTCTATGTCCGCCTTTAATTCATAGAGCTCTTTATCCATTTCTTTATCCATTTCTGAAAGATTTTCTTCCTTGCTTTTCTTCGTCCCAACATGCCTATGGTCTTCAGTAACCATGGTGCTGTCTTTGCCTGCTTTCCTAGCAAACCTACTGTCACTATGCATCCCGAGTGTTTCCATCTTCACTTACAGTCCTCCCTGATTGCCTCCTTGATCATTGCCTACCTGCAAACAAACCTTTTACAGAGTCCTCAACAACTCTGTCTTCTTTCACCTGAAATATACAGATGAATTTCCCCCTCTGATACCACCTGATGCAGGCGAAAATATACGCGACCACCACAACCCATCGTGCTCCTTCTCACAAGATCATTCTATTTCTTATTATGAGCCAAATTAGCTCTTTGGACTCCCAATGGAATCCTTGTGAAAAACCCGGTCCACAGGTCCTTTCTTCACCCACACGGTTCTCTGCACTTAACCGTGATCTTCCCCAGATCTTAATTTTAGGTTTCGGGGTTTCGTGTTCCCCGTTGTCAAGAGTTATTTACCTCTTGAATCCCCGATCACTGATGAGCTCTCATCTGGCCTTAGCCCCTCCTAGCTATGCCCTATGGTCCATATGACCGCTCTACATAAGACCGCAGCCTTATATCCTCCTATCGGGGTTTTGAGTTTCAATTTCACGATGCTCTCCAATCCCTGTTAGCCCTCTAGGCCAAGCTCCTGGTCCACGTGACCTTTAACTCACAAGACCACAGCCTTGTCCCCCATTCGGGTTTCAGAATTTTCAATGCCAAAATGAAAATGTCCTCAGGACTCGTGATTCCTCGAATCCCGACGCGCTCCCTACGCGTTAGCCCTCCTGGCTAGGCTCCTGACCAAATATGACCACTATCCCCGTGACCTCAAGCTTATATTCCTCGTTGGGGTTTTAGGGTTTCCAATGCCAAAATGCATTGGCCCACGAGATTCCCTATCCTCAAATATCGATAGGCTGACAGCTGGCCCCTTAAACGACAGCTCCTTCCTTCTTCGATACACTGACAACTGGCTCCCCCAATGGATCCTTCCTTCTCGTCGAGGTTTCTAGCTTTCAAATGCCGAAACTCACATGTCCCCTAGACTCATGATCCTCTGATTCCCGATACGCTTTGGCCTTAGCCCTTCCTAGCTATGCCCTGGTCCATGCGACCACCTTTCATATGACCGCGACCATATACTCCTGTCGGGGTTTCGGGCTTTCCAATGCCAAAACGCATATGTCCACGAAAATCCCGAAATGCCGATCCCCGATTTCATGATGGATGACCTCCTATCGGGCCTTTCCCCGATGGCTCTGATTTCTACCACGTGTCCTCTTCTGATGGACGGTCCCAATTTCTCTGGGATTTCGAGACTTGTGATGTCCCAACTTTTTCAACCTCAGGAACCCCGATTTCCTGATGGCCAATATCCTGACTCTCTACGGACTTCTAGCACTTGTCTCCCCAAACTGACGGCTCAGATTTTTGTGTCGGGGTTTTCAAAGTAGACCTACCCGATCTCCTGTCCGCGGGAATGCTGATTTCCCGACGTGCCAAAATACCAACGGGCGCTCGATCTCTGCCACATGTCTACACCAACGGACGGTCCAGATCACTCCGGTGTTTCGAGACTTGAAGTGTCTCGATTTCCTCTACCTCAAGAATCCCGATGGTAAACCTTGTGCAGATCCTGTCTGATCTGAGGATTGATGGATATCTACTCAAGAGCTGGTGGCCCAGATCCGTTCTCCTGCGTGCTTACTCCAGAGACTAACCTCCGAGCATCTTCTCCCGATCCGACGACTAACGGGATTTTGTGTGAACATCCGACGGTCCACGATCTCCTCCTCTGTGCGCTTCTCGCCAAATTTGACGGCTGACGGGATTTTTCTCCAGATCTGACGGTGCAGATCATTTCTTCCCGTGTGCTTCCTCTGATGCTCTCTAGACATGAAATCTTTTATGGTCCAGGTTTCTCCTACTGCCGATCCAATGGCTACTGTGCTCCCTCCTGAGCTTGTGCACTTACTTCCTATGCTTGGAAGAATTCCAAGTCTCCCAAAGGGCTCGACCTTTGTTCTCTTCTTCTCTGTGAGCTCCTTTTCTTGAGTTCTCGTCATGCGTTCTCAGTAATGCTATTCCTCCTGATCTTGTACATCGAATCCTTAAAGGATTCTTTGACTTCTACACTCCTTGCAGAGTCCTCGCATGCACACGTAGGTGCTGTATTTCCTCTAAGCTTTCCTGTAGCCTTGACCTCCATAGAAAACTCGATTCTTCCTTCTTCTCCCGCAGATGGATAATTTGACCCCCTCTTGGATGTCTGCTACTCAAGCAGCCTCCTGCTGAGTGCTTTCAGGGTGTTCAACAACCCTGTGAAGATCCTTCAGTGGACTCTTCCTCAAATCACAAAATTCAAAAGAGTTCTCTTCTTCCTTTCTGTGCCTGCCTGCACAAAACCTCGATGCCCTCCTGGCAGAGTGTCTTCCTTCCACAGAATGTTCGACACTTCTGTCTCCCTATGCCCCTATGCCCTTTCTCTATGCCCTCCTGGCAGAGCTCTCAGAATCCTCAGTGATTCTAGTCCTTCTCTGAACTTCTCAACATAAGTCTTCCTCTATGTACTCCTTGCACTAGCTCAATGCCCACTTGGCAGAGCTTCACAAAATCCTCAATGATTCTGTCTGCAACTGTGTCTTCTCCCACACAGCCTTGCCTCTAAGGTATTCAACAACCTTGAGGTCTTCCTCTCGAGCTGTTGAATTTAACTTCTGTGACGCAACACATCTTTGTCTAACTCCGCAGAGTTCAGAAGTGCATCCTTTGTGCACTGGTATTCAGAGTCCGCAACACTCTGTCATGCCCTCCTGACATGAAACCTCAAAGACCTCTTAAGCCTGAAACCAAACAACTCCTGCAAAATGCATTAACATGTCATACATCTACAACATACAATGGAACACACACAGACATCCACATAACACATAATTCATGCAGGAAAAACTACTTCTGTTTATATTAAAATGGAAAATGCCATTAATTACGTGGTGTTCTCTCTCTCTCTCTCTCTATGGCTCTACAACTCAACCTATACTCATCTAACTCAAAATGAGATATGAAAATCTCTTTTACCTGAGGGGGCTCGTAGAGCACTTCCCTCCAACCTACCTACCCTATTCAATTGCATTGAATGGGCTGTCTAGTCTAGAATCGGATCCAGATCTTAGCCATACAAACATTTAAGGCTGATCTTATCTACAGCCTGCACAAAGGCACGGCTTCCCAGCTCAACAGCTTAAACAATAAAGTTACATTGAATTCAGATTTAAATGAGGTTGTGCCTCTCTCTTAGCGTGCAATTTGAATTCGCTGGCGTGACTGGCTGGCTGGCTAGCTGATGTGGAGAGATGCTCCTGCATCACCACTATAGTGATAGGTGATAGATTTTAGATACGAGGAAGAAGAACAAGGAATCTACAGGTCCTTAGATAAGTTTTTCATTGTAATGGCTGTAAGAGATAGCGGCGTAATCATTTTTTTTCTTTGAAGTGAATAGAACAAATAAAATTGATTCAATTGTATAGTGTTGATACTGTTTGACTGTTGTTATGTATTCTGTGAATGTACGAGGTTCATGGAGATTGAATAATTGAATAAGTTTCAAGTGTTTCTCTTCTGTAAGTTATGCAAGGAGTGCATACTGAACGAAAGGAGTGCATGTGAGAGAGTCTTTTTCGACTCAGAGACCAGAATAGATAGTGTGGAGCTTTTGTATGCATAGTGTGCATATTAAGAGCAAGGAGTGTGCGTAGAAGAGGACTTTCTTTAAGTTTGAAAGCTCAAGAGGTTGAGCGCAAAGTGTGATAGGAGGGCATCAAAAAGTCTTTTTAAATAAGAAGAAGGGTTTAATCCCTTGGAGACTAAGTAATTTGAAAACTCAGGGAGGAATAATGCAAGTTTTCATGCAGGAGTGTAAGTGTGTGCCAAGGTGAAGTCAAATTTCATTGACAAAATCTCAAGAGGGAAAACATCGCTGAGACCTTTGAAACAATTGAAATGTTTCAAGTCAGGAAAGAATTCGAGCTCAGAAGGGTTGATGCCAATTTATTTGGCAAGGATCTATTGAGAACTTGGATGTACGATAGAGACTCTTGGAGGGAGAAGTGGCAATAACCGTGTGCCATTAGATCCAGAGAAGCTGCAAGGAGGATAAGAGCAAGAGTTATTCAACACCTAAAATTTCAGGAGAGATAGGAGTTGTCGATCTAAGGGAAGATTGAAACATTAGTTCTTTTCATCAGAAATTTAGATATCAGGAGAAGAGAGGAGAACTAATTCATGAGTTCATGAAGTGTGAAGTCCCATAACACTTGGAAGTTGGGCCCTAGGTCACAGTCAGAGGTCACATCGAGGAATATTACGGGAGGATCTTGCGCTTACTATATTCATAGTTCGGAGTTTGGGAGTTCGGGAGTTGGGAGAGTTAATGTTGGCTCCCATGAAAATCCTCGACATACGAAGTCACGAAGCACCTTTTGGTTAAGTGCGTGGTCACGTGGAGAAGGATTGCGCCCAGTGTTAATTTGCATAGGAGGAGTTTTAGAAAGACCTGTGGATTGTTTCTCGGAGGTTCCAACAGGGAATCGAAGAGCTGTTTCAGCTTAGTATTGTGAATGATCCTAGACTGGGAGGCTGTGCATCCCTTGAAGAGAAGGGGGGTCTACACCACTATGAATGGATGAATGGATAATTCTGTGAGATCTGTTATATGTTATATCTATTAGAATGAATGCATAGCTTTAACAGAGGAATGAATATTAAGAATAATAGGAAGAACAACCATATTTAGGCCTAAGAAGATGAAATACAATCCCAGATCCCCACTTTTTCCTAGACTGCAAGCATCTGAGCATTTCAGTCACCCATAGAGCTATCTCAGGTAAGACTGCGCAATACATTCTATGTGTTGTGTTTCCTTCTGGTTTACCAGGACGGCCGATATTTTTAGAGGGTTTTGTTGGAGACCAGTTAGATCTAAACCTGGGTCAACCAAGAAGTAGATAGAAAGAGTGATAACCAACAAATGGTTCCATTGTCGAAGGAAAGCATAGAAAACATGTGGATGATCACTCAAGAGGTTGTCACGCAACACCAAGGTATTGCAAATTTTAGAGCCATGCGCCACACTATGTGGATACAGGCACGCATGGATCGAACCAAAGAATAGTTGCGACTCTGATACTGCATCAATGAAGAAGATGTAGAAATGGTCATGCACGATTGGCAAGATGACTGGAAGATACTAGTCATTACTAAGAAAGTGCCCACAACAAAGGAGGTAGAAGCAGAAGGATCTAATACACTTGTAGGAGACAGTGGTACGTCGAAAAAGATGAATCCAAGTCAAAATCCTTCGCAACAGAAGATGGGGAGTGCACCAAAGAAAGATGCGTAGGTAGGAAAAAAGAAAACTGCCCCACCACAAAGAGAACAAGGAATGGGGTATAAAATGACACAAGAAACACCCTCAACAAACATCCCATAGGATACAAGGCAACCCAAGCGACCAATCATACACAGAAGCGGGTTGCGCAAAAAGGCCAAGGCTCACAAGCAGTTTCCAGAGTACATAATTACTAAGGATGATGTCGACCTTGTGGTAGAGAAAGTATAGGAATGCACAATTGAGGAGTTTGAAGACACCCAACACCAAAGAGGCCGAATTCAAGATGAGCTGGCGAAAAGCAGGCAAGTCCTAGAGAAAATGATAGCAACACACAATACTGAAGGGGGAACATAGCCCTTCCCCTCTACAATAGAAGAAGAGGCAAGGTCTGTGATGAGCGAGCACGATACCCTCCAAAATATAGTACAGGTAAGCCCAAACTTCCAAATGACATCCAACATGATGCATATGGATGAGACTGTAGCCCAGACACCACTGAAGGAACTGCGCAAGTAGATTTGGTAATGGCAAGGATATCAACCAAGGCATTGTATAAAATTTAGGTCAGTGTCGTGCATGAGGTGTAGTCGCGTGCAAGAACATACGCAACATTTACAACATACAAAGAATGCCAATGAAGCCTTAAAATTGGTATTCAAGTAGGTCAATCTCGAAACCAAAGAGGAGAAAGAATGCGCAGACAAGCTAACACAATGATTGATAGAGACATACAATCACATCTATGACATCTCAGAAGAAGTAGAAAAAAGTGTGGAGGAGAATATCAACCTCATCGCACATACACTCGATCAATACAGGTATGAGATCGAGGAATTAAAAGAAAAATTCAACCCCACGACTCCCTTGGAGGTCAAGGAGTAGAGGAAACATGAAGCTGCAAGTAAAATCGATGATATGGAAAGACAAATTAGTGCATCAATAGGATTGTTTGACATAAAAGCCCAACTTTGGACAACACTGGACGAAGATGAGCAGGTCCAACAATGGGACCAAAAGAAGGAAAAGTAAGTGCAGTGATCCAGGACCTCAAGCAGAGGCAAAATACAATGAGTATCACATAACATCTAAAAGGAACACATGATATGAAGAAGCTACAGGCAGAGTTAAAAGCAGTGAAGATGAAGAAACATGAAAGACATGCGTAGATGGAACCCCTTCAAGAGCAAGCAACACAAATGATCGTGCAGTTGGAGGAGGAGAAGAAGAACATGGTGCAAACATAGATAGAGTGCGCAACAATGATCCAGGAGGAGATCACAACGTAGGCATAAGAATCACTTGCAGAGAAGGCCGCATAGGTATATGAAAGAGTAAGGGAACTTGTAGACAAGTTCCACAACCTAGGATAGGATTTCGAGGGAGCACGCACTGCCTAGGTGGCTCGGGATGAGCCACATGTTAGTGTTGGATGCCTGTTGAGCATAGGCCGATTTTGAGGAAGAGTCCAATTTTTGGAAAGTGAATCTTAATTTGGAAAAAGACAACTGGCAGGAAAAGAAACACATGTGAGGAAAAGCTACATGCAAAGGAGGAAAGCATGCAAGGCGCACATGCAAGAAAACCTAACGACATTAGGGTTAGGGTTTTTGTAAGAGATTGTAATGGATGATAATATGAAATTTAATATAAATAAGTTCCTAGGAGGTCTAGGTCAGGGTTGTTGTTCTCGAGTTTTGCTATTTTTGATTAGGAGAACTACTGTAAGATATGAGATAATTTTGTGAGTTTTGGAGCTGTATGAGAGTCAAGTGGTTAGACCTCGAGGGTTAGATTGCAAGTTGTGGAGCATGGTGCGATCTAGTCAACTTCACAGAGGTGGTGGAACCTATTTTTTGGTTGTAGGATCAGAATTGTAGTGCACACAATGCCATACTTTGCAGTAACATAATAAAAATAGCCTAAGAAGCCAAATCTTTGTGGACATATCCCAGGAGGGGGTGAACCACGGTAACATATATGTTATGTGTTGTGATTGATTGCATGTTTACCTTTTGTAAGT
>JZKD02S1898191.1:36262-48793 GCA_000966675.3 Picea glauca
AGTGGACTCTTCCTCAAATCACAGAATTCAAAAGAGTTCTCTTCTTCCTTTCTGTGCCTGCCTGCACAAAACCTCGATGCCCTCCTGGTAGAGTGTCTTCCTTCCACAGAATGTTCGACACTTCTGTCTCCCTATTCCCCTATGCACTTGCTCTATTCCCTCCTGGCAGTGCTCTCAGAATCCTCAGTGATTCTAGTCCTTCTCTGAACTTCTCAACATAAGTCTTCCTCTATGTACTCCTTGCACTAGCTCAATGCCCACCTGGCAGAGCTTCACAAAATCCTCAATGATTATGTCTGCAACTGTGTCTTCTCCCACACAACCTTGCCTCTAAGGTATTCAACAACCTTGAGGTCTTCCTCTCGAGCTGTTGACTTCAGCTTCTGTGACGCAACACGTCTTTGTCTAACTCCGCAGAGTTCAGAAGTGCATCCTCTGTGCACTGGTATTCAGAGTCCGCAACACTCTGTCATGCCCTCCTGACATGAAACCTCAAAGACCTCTCAAGCCTGAAACCAAACAACTCCTGAAGAATGCATTAACATGTCATACATCTACAACATACAATGGAACACACATAGACATCCACATAACACATATTTCATGCAGGAAAAACTGCTTCTGTTTATATTAAAATGGAAAATGCCTGTAATTACAAGGTGTTCTTTCTCTCTCTCTCTCTCTATGGCTCTACAACTCAACCTATACTCATCTAACTCAAAATGAGATCTGAAAATCTCTTTTACCTGAGGGGGCTCGTAGAGCACTTCCCTCCAACCTACCTACCCTATTCAATTGCATTGAATGGGTTGTCTAGTCTAGAATCGGATCCAGATATCAGCCATACAAACATTTAAGGCTGATCTTATCTACAGCCTGCACAAAGGCACGACTTCCCAGCTCAATAGCTTAAACATTAAAGTTACATTGAATTCAGATTTAAATGAGGTTGTGCCTCTCTCTTAGCGTGCGATTTGAATTCGCTGGCGTGACTGGCTGGCTGGCTAGCTGATGTGGAGAGATGCTCCTGCATCACCACTATAGTGATAGGTGATAGATTTTAGATACGAGGAAGAAGAACAAGGAATCTACGGGTCCTTAGATAAGTTTTTCATTGTAATGGCTGTAAGAGATAGCAGCGTAATCATGTTTTTTTCTTTGAAGTGAATAGAACAAATAAAATTGATTCAATTGTACAGTGTTGATACTGTTTGATTGTTGTTATGTATTATGTGAATGTACGAGGTTCATGGAGATTGACTAATTGAATAAGTTTCAAGTGTTTCTCTTCTGTAAGTTATGCAAGGAGTGCATACTGAACGAAAGGAGTGCATGTGAGAGAGTCTTTTTCGACTCAGAGACTAGAATAGATAGCGTGGAACTTTTGTATGCATAGTGTGCATATTAAGAGCAAGGAGTGTGCGTAGAAGAGGACTTTCTTTAAGTTCGAAAGCTCAGGAGGTTGAGTGCAAAGTGTGATAGGAGGGCATCATAAAGTCTTTTTAAATAAGAAGAAGGGTTTAATCCCTTGGAGACTGAGTAATTTGAAAACTCAGGGAGGAATAATTCAAGTTTTCATGCAGGAGTGTAAGTGTGTGCCAAGGTGAAGTCAAATTTCATTGACAAAATCTCAAGAGGGAAAACATCGCTGAGACCTTTGAAACAATTGAAATGTTTCAAGTCAGGAAAGAATTCGAACTCAGAAGGGTTGATGCCAATTTATTTGGCAAGGATCTATTGAGAACTTGGACGTACAATAGAGACTCTTGGAGGGAGAAGCGCCAATAGCCGTGTGCCGTTAGATCCAGAGAAGCTGCAAAGAGGATAAGAGCAAGAGTTATTCAACACTTAAAATTTTAGGAGAGATAGGAGTTGTCGATCTAAGGGAAGATTGAAACATTAGTTCTTTTCATCAGAAATTCAGATATCAGGAGAAGAGAGGAGAACTAATTCGTGAGTTCACGAAGTGTGAAGTCCCATAACGCTTGGAAGCTGGGCCCTAGGTCACAGTCAGAGGTCACATCGAGGAATATTACGGAAGGATCTTGCGCTTACTATATTCATAGTTCGGAGTTTGGGAGTTTGGGAGTTGGGAGAGTTAATGTTGGCTCCCATGAAAATCCTCGACATACGAAGTCACGAAGCGCCTTTTGGTTAAGTGCGTGGTCACGTGGAGAAGGATTGCGCCCAGTGTTAATTCGCGTAGGAGGAGTTTTAGAAAGACCTGTGGATTGTTTCTCGGAGGTTCCAACAGGGAATCGAAGAGCCGTTTTAGCTCAGTATTGTGAATGATCCTAGACTGGGAGGCTGTGTAGCCCTTTAAGAGAAGGGGGGTCTGCACCACTATGAATGGATGAATGGATAATTCTGTGAGATCTGTTATATGTTATATCTATTAGAATGAATGCATAGCTTTAACAGAGGAATGAGTATTAAGAATAATAGGAAGAACAACCATATTTAGGCCTAAGAAGATGAAATACAATCCAGAATCCCCACTCTTTCCTAGACTGCAAGCATCTGAGCATTGCAGTCACCCATAGAGCTATCTCAGGTAAGACTGCGCAGTACATTCTATGTGCTGTGTTTCCTTCTGGTTTACCAGGACGACCGATATTTTTAGAGGGTTTTGTTGGAGACCTGTTAGATCTAAACCTGGGTCAACCAAGAAGTAGATAGAAAGAGTGATAACCAACAAATGGTTCCATTGTCGAAGGAAAGCATAGAAAACATGTGGATGATCACTCAAGAGGTTGTCACGCAACACCAAGGTATTGCAAATTTTAGAGCCATGCGCCACACTATGTGGATACAGGCACGCATGGATCGAACCAAAGAATAGTTGCGACTCTGATACTGCATCAATGAAGAAGATGTAGAAATGGTCATGCACGATTGGCAAGATGACTGGAAGATACTAGTCATTACTAAGAAAGTGCCCACAACAAAGGAGGTAGAAGCAGAAGGATCTAATACACTTGTAGGAGACAGTGGTACGTCGAAAAAGATGAATCCAAGTCAAAATCCTTCGCAACAGAAGATGGGGAGTGCACCAAAGAAAGATGCGTAGGTAGGAAAAAAGAAAACTGCCCCACCACAAAGAGAACAAGGAATGGGGTATAAAATGACACAAGAAACACCCTCAACAAACATCCCATAGGATACAAGGCAACCCAAGCGACCAATCATACACAGAAGCGGGTTGCGCAAAAAGGCCAAGGCTCACAAGCAGTTTCCAGAGTACATAATTACTAAGGATGATGTCGACCTTGTGGTAGAGAAAGTATAGGAATGCACAATTGAGGAGTTTGAAGACACCCAACACCAAAGAGGCCGAATTCAAGATGAGCTGGCGAAAAGCAGGCAAGTCCTAGAGAAAATGATAGCAACACACAATACTGAAGGGGGAACATAGCCCTTCCCCTCTACAATAGAAGAAGAGGCAAGGTCTGTGATGAGCGAGCACGATACCCTCCAAAATATAGTACAGGTAAGCCCAAACTTCCAAATGACATCCAACATGATGCATATGGATGAGACTGTAGCCCAGACACCACTGAAGGAACTGCGCAAGTAGATTTGGTAATGGCAAGGATATCAACCAAGGCATTGTATAAAATTTAGGTCAGTGTCGTGCATGAGGTGTAGTCGCGTGCAAGAACATACGCAACATTTACAACATACAAAGAATGCCAATGAAGCCTTAAAATTGGTATTCAAGTAGGTCAATCTCGAAACCAAAGAGGAGAAAGAATGCGCAGACAAGCTAACACAATGATTGATAGAGACATACAATCACATCTATGACATCTCAGAAGAAGTAGAAAAAAGTGTGGAGGAGAATATCAACCTCATCGCACATACACTCGATCAATACAGGTATGAGATCGAGGAATTAAAAGAAAAATTCAACCCCACGACTCCCTTGGAGGTCAAGGAGTAGAGGAAACATGAAGCTGCAAGTAAAATCGATGATATGGAAAGACAAATTAGTGCATCAATAGGATTGTTTGACATAAAAGCCCAACTTTGGACAACACTGGACGAAGATGAGCAGGTCCAACAATGGGACCAAAAGAAGGAAAAGTAAGTGCAGTGATCCAGGACCTCAAGCAGAGGCAAAATACAATGAGTATCACATAACATCTAAAAGGAACACATGATATGAAGAAGCTACAGGCAGAGTTAAAAGCAGTGAAGATGAAGAAACATGAAAGACATGCGTAGATGGAACCCCTTCAAGAGCAAGCAACACAAATGATCGTGCAGTTGGAGGAGGAGAAGAAGAACATGGTGCAAACATAGATAGAGTGCGCAACAATGATCCAGGAGGAGATCACAACGTAGGCATAAGAATCACTTGCAGAGAAGGCCGCATAGGTATATGAAAGAGTAAGGGAACTTGTAGACAAGTTCCACAACCTAGGATAGGATTTCGAGGGAGCACGCACTGCCTAGGTGGCTCGGGATGAGCCACATGTTAGTGTTGGATGCCTGTTGAGCATAGGCCGATTTTGAGGAAGAGTCCAATTTTTGGAAAGTGAATCTTAATTTGGAAAAAGACAACTGGCAGGAAAAGAAACACATGTGAGGAAAAGCTACATGCAAAGGAGGAAAGCATGCAAGGCGCACATGCAAGAAAACCTAACGACATTAGGGTTAGGGTTTTTGTAAGAGATTGTAATGGATGATAATATGAAATTTAATATAAATAAGTTCCTAGGAGGTCTAGGTCAGGGTTGTTGTTCTCGAGTTTTGCTATTTTTGATTAGGAGAACTACTGTAAGATATGAGATAATTTTGTGAGTTTTGGAGCTGTATGAGAGTCAAGTGGTTAGACCTCGAGGGTTAGATTGCAAGCTATGGAGCATGGTGCGATCTAGACAACTCCACAGAGGTGGTGGAACCTATTTTTTGGTTGTAGGATCAGAATTGTAGTGCACACAATGCCATACTTTGCAGTAACATAATAAGAATAGCCTAAGAAGCCAAATCTTTGTGGACATATCCCAGGAGGGGGTGAACCACGGTAACATATATGTTATGTGTTGTGATTGATTGCATGTTTACCTTCTGTAAGTAGTTAGACTATGAATGGATGAATGGATAATTCTGTGAGATCTGTTATATGTTAGATTTGTTAGAATGTATGCATAGATTTAACAGAGGAATGAATATTAAGAATAATAGAAAGAACAACCAGATCTAGGCCTAAGAATATGAAATGCAATCCTAGATCCCCACTCTTTCATAGACTGCAAGCATTTGAGCATTGCATTCACCCATATAACTATCTCGGGTGAGACTGTGCAATACATTCTGTGTATTGTGTTGCCTTCTAGTTTACCAGGAGGGCCAATAGTTTTAGAGGGTTTTGTTGGAGACCTATTAGATCTGAACCTGGGCTAGCCAAGAAGTATATAGAAAAGTGATAACCAACACCTGGTATAGCTTAGTCGTGGATATAGGGAGTAATTTGACCACATTAGTGCTATAAGATGTGGTTTCATCTCTATTATCAGAAGAAATGAGACAAAATAACATGGAAGGATCGACCGATTATGATTTAATGGTGAGAGGTCAACCAATTGATAGAGATAAAGGAAAATTATCTGATAGAAAGTCTAAGTTGAAGGGTAGATCTAAATCCCAGTTCAGTTGACGAGAAGATGCTAGAAATGTGGTAAAGTTGGACATTACAAAAGGAATTGCAAGTTGAAGGCGACATAAGTCAGTACAGGATCTGAAGAGAAGAAATCGATTGAGAGAAAGACTACTCCAAATAAAGGAGGTGATGTGTATATGGTGTCGACCAATACATAGTCGAGTCATGATATTTGGTTGATCGACTTGGGAGCATCCTTTCATATGAAACTTCACTAAGAATAGTTCTACGAATATGAGATATATGAAGGGGGAGATGTGTTCTTGGGGGATGACTCGAAAACCAAAAATGTTAGATGGGGAAGATTCTGACTAATGCTACATGATGGGAGGAGTGAAACCCTTCAAGGTTTGGAAATAAACTTGATATATGTCAACAATATGAGTGATGAAGGTGTGCACACTCTATTTCAAAAGGATATGTGCAAAATGGTTAGGGGTGCGATGGTCTTAATGAAAGGAGTTTGTATTGGCACCCTATACAAGTTGTTAGGTATTTTTAACTTGATTGGATGCAAAAACATTCTTATTCCTCAAGTTGAATCGACTTCAAATCGACTCAACTCAAATTGGGTTGATTCGATTCAAACCGACTTGAATTTTCTTCATCAAGTCAACCCGACCATGTTATGGTACTAAAGGATGGGACACATTAGAGAAAAAGGACTTAAACCTATGAAAAACAAATGTATGGTTGAAGGATTTCCTAATTGTAATTTGGAAGTCGATTTTTGTGAACATTGCAGATATGGAAAACAAGATTGGGTTAGGTTCCCATATGGAGAGCCAAAGGAAAAAGGGATTCTAGAATTAATTCATAGTGAGATGTTTGGCATTGTAACAGTCCCTTCACTTGGTGGATCCTTGTATTATGTGTCCTTCATAGATGATTTTTCCTGGAAGACAAAGATATACTTCTTGAGGAATAAATCAAAGGTTTTCAAGAAAATCAAAGAGTTTAAATATCTTGTAGAAAACAAGACATATAATAATATCAAGGTGATGAGAATCGACAATGGTGGAGAATTCCATCGAAAGGACTTTGAGTGCTTCTGCAAGCAATGTGGCATAACATGCCAAAATAACACACCATATACATCACAACAAAATGGAGTGATTGAGAGAATGAATAGAACATTGATGGACAAGAAAAGAAACATGGTAAATGGTGTATAGCTCACACAAGAATTCTGGGCAGAAGCAGTCAACACAACACAATATTTGGAAAATAAGTCTCCTTCATCAACACTAGTTGACTCAAGTCCACATGAGGTATGGTTTGGTAAGAATCCTTCACTTTCACATCTCAAAGTATTTGGTTGTGATACATTTGTGCCTGCTCCTAGGAAAAGAGGAGCAAGATGGATAAGAAGGAAATCAAGTTTATTTTCATTGGGTACAAGGATGGAATGAAAGGATATAAGCTCTAGGATCTTACATAAAGGAAAACAATGTATAGTCAAGATGTGGTATTTAGGGAAGTCAGTGGAGCTTATGAGTTTGAAGAGTTTCAAATAGAGAAATATCTAGAGAAGGTGAGGTTTGAGCTGAGGAATGAAGAAAATGATTCATACGAGTTGAATGAATTAGATCAAGAGGTGGAACAACTGAATCATTTTGTAGGGAGATATGAATTAGTAACAAAACCTGTTGAAAGGTATAGTCCACTTTATTTATTCTCTGCATATATATTATCTACCACTAATGAGGATCCCAAGTTGGTTAAGGAGGAAAACGAATCGAAAGAGGGTAAAATATACATGGGGACCTAGAATAATAAATATACATGAAACAACCTGAAGGATTTTCTGTAAAGCGAAATAAAGAGCTAGTGTGCAAGTTGAAAAGATCCCTTTATGGTCTAAAACAATCACCAAGGATGTGGTACCCAAATTTTGATACCTACATTATTAGTTTGGGATTTGTGAGAAGCAAGGTTGATGATTATGTATATTCCAAGGAAGAAGGTGGGCATTTCATATATGTAGCTTTGTATGTCAGTGACATGTTGCTGGTCAGAAACACCATGGATGCAATAAAGGAGGTGAAGGAGTAGCTATCCTTCAAGTTCGACATGAAGGATATTGGTGCCACGAATTTCATTTTGGGAATGGAGATCAAGAGAGATCAATCAATTAGAAATATTTGGTTGAACCATAGGACGTACATTGAAACAATATTGAATCATTTCAACACACAAGATTACAAATCGGTCAAGGTATCAATTCCTATGGGAGAAAGGATAATTGTTGAATAGTGTCCAAAGATATAGGAAGATATAGAGGACATGGAACATGTTCCCTATGCAAGTGCGATTTATAGTTTGATATATGTGATGGTATGCACTTGACTAGACATTTCCCATGCAGTCAAAGTGTTGAGAAGGTACATGTAGACACTTAGGAAAGATCACTGGAAAACTGTCAAGAGAGTGTTCAAGTATTTGTGTGGCACAAAAGATTATGCTATTTTTTACCAAGGGAAACCTGAAGTTGACAGTGAAGTAGAAGTACATGGATTTGTTGACATCGACTGGGTTGGAGATTTGGATCGACGAAGGTCAACCAATGGATATGTGTTCAATATGTTCTATGGAGAAATTATATGGATGAGTAAGAAACATGAGATCATAGCCTTGTCAACAATAAAAGCTGAATATATGGAAACTACTCATGGAAGCAAAGAAGTAATATGGTTGCAACGTCTGTGTTCATGTATTGGGTTTGAGTAGAGAGATATGAAGATAAACTGTGAGAGTGAAAGTGCAATATTTATGGAAAAGAATCCAATGTACCATTATAGGATGAAGAATATTGATGTACAATACCATTTCATGAGAGACATGGTGGAAAGCAACAAAGTGTTGCTGGAGAAAGTAGAAATGTTGGAAAATATATCAGACTCTTTGACCAAGTCTGTGAATGTTGTGAAGTTCTCATGGTGTAGAGAGGCAATGGGAATTATTTCCCTGGGTCAGTGAACAAATGTTCATGTTCTCATGTATCTGCAAAGAATACAATAAGTGGGATAATGATGGGTTGTTATATTCTTTGGAGTGAAAGAACAATCATCCGATTGTCTAGTTGAGCCGGTGGATCAACTAGGAGATAAGTTGACTGACAAGTTAAGTCGAGTTGATAGTTATGTTAAGGTTAAATTGATCGACCGAGGAAGTCAAATTTGAACTGATTGATGGGAAATTCGAAAGGTCAGCCGACAAGAGGTCATCATGAGGTCGAGTGGAAATCGACTGAAGATTGATTGGTAAATAGATTGAAGTCAACTCTAACAAAATCCCAATATTCGCAGGATTTGCAGCCAATGATATGCGTGGATCTGTAATCATTTTTGGGTTCCATGTTCTATAGTTTTACATATTGTAAATCCTATAAATAAGGTTTTATGTAATTGCATTATGTTAATCAATATTTAGATCAATATTTTAGAGGTTGTTGGTCATGTAGTTGTAAGCTAGATTGGCTACATGATTGTTCTTGTCTAAATCAAGAGAGTATGATGGTGATTGTGTCTTAGGTGTAGAACAAGTTTAGTCATGTAACTCTTTATTCTGAATGAAGAAGAGAACAAGAGACCAAGATGCTCAATGAATGTTGGTTTTCCTGTTTGGGTTTTAGTAAAATATCTATGTACTATGTTTGTCATTTATTTTCTTGTTTTAAATATGTCTTTTTTCCTAATAGGTTTAGTGTGGATGTCTATTTCCTAACACTTATCAACTAAGATTCAAAATTCTAGCAGTAGCCCATGTTTCTAGCATGTAATGTCCCTTTCCAAATGATCTCTCTAGGAGATTTACAAAAAAACCTAAGTGATTCCTGTAGGCTGTAGTCAGTGGAAAAATAGAATCAATTAATTATTTAATGTCATGCGAGTGGAAAAAGTAACTTATTAAAAGTGAAATTGAGTAATTAATAAAAAGAGGTGTTTTAAGTGACTTAAAGTTTATAAAGTCAATTTAATTTATTAAAAGGAAAAAAGGGTCCAAAAAGGGTCAATGAGAGAATAAAAGGAGAATGAGGGGCACCCTCTTTCATTATGCATTTTGTTTTTAATTTTCCAAAAATGAAATTGAGAGAGCTCTTGTGGATTTGGCTCTTGGGACGAAAAACCCTAGAGAGTTTAGAGATTGGTTTTGGGGGTGAGACTATCCATCCTAGTTGGTCATAGGGAGGAGATCATTCAGATTTCTTCAAGTGTGCTTCAATGAGTATTTCTTCTTTGGCACCAAAGTTTTTCCTATTTGAGGATGAGTTTTCTTTGTGGCGGCTGAGCCTCACAGTTCGTGGCTGATTATTGGTTTTAGGAGACCGAGTTTGTAATTTTTGGGTCACTCCTCATTAGGCCGAGTTTAATTGTTTAGAGGGTGAGTTACACATTGGAGGGTGAGTTATTCTTGTGGGTTGAAGAGTAGCTGTTGTGGTTTCCTTTTTGTGTGAAAATGGGTCTATTATGTCTTGTGGTGGGCATGCTATTGGACCTGGGTGGATTACTCCTTTGGAAGGACTGTTATTGCTATACAAAGGCTAAAGTTTCCACCATAGAAGTCATTTTACTTGCAACATACCCAAAATAATTGTGGGAGGTTGCTCGCTAGTTATATTGGGCATATTTGCATTGTAGGAAGCTGAACTTATTAGTGTTATTACTCAGTTGTTCTAATATCAACACTTTGCTGTATACAGACACATCTACAAGCTTGTATTTCTCTTGTATAATTGTTGTACATTTCATTCACCTACATGAAGCTCTATATTCAATGAACAAGTCAGAAGTTATTTTATTATTTGTTGTTTAGTATGTGGGAAAAATAATGATTTATTTCCTTGATGTATCAACCCATAACCAATAACTAAATGAATAGTCACGTTCATGCTATATATTGTTGTTTGATTCTATCATAGCTATTCTAGTATTGGTGCTTATTATTATATGCCAAATACTTTTCATATGTATTGTAAACTGTTTGTGAAAATGATTATATCAACAACACACATAAACATCTATAGTAACAATTTGTTTGACGAAGTGTCTATACAATAGACCAAGTAAAAATTTCAAAAAAATTTAGTGGGAAAATTACAGTGGTATCAAAGCATTAGTCTTGCCAACCTGAGGGATTTTATTGATTCATGAGGCATGGAGACGAAGAAGGGTATATCACCTAAGTAAGTAGGAGGTAGCGAGGGGTAGAAAATATTTTTAACCAAGAAGAAGAAGTAGAAGAGAACCAACCAGAGGTAGAAAAAGAAGAAGTCATGGGGGACAATAATGAGGACAAGGCTTTGAAAATATTAGAAGGCTTAGCCAATGGGAAACAAAAATTAGCACAACTCTTGACACAGTTAATTGCTAGTAACCAAGCAAACCAAAACCACATGGGTAACAATGGTTTGGGAGGCACTAATGGACACAACAGGTGAAAAAATGGTGTAGGGGGTTCGAATGGGAATAATAGAAACCATGCAAAAGGTAGAAACAATCATATTCTCGCACAAATTGGCACTAGAACCACATGTATAAAAATTTCTTGGCCTCTTATGCCTCAGTTCGTGGGGAACCAACAAACAAGAAATCAAGGGAAACAAGGGCAAGGTGGGACCTTTAATGATTATTGAAGGGGGTTCTAGGCTCTTGGTGAGGAATTTCAAGCAGCCATGTCACTACAAGACTACTGCAATATCAAGTAGAGGGACATACCAAGGGAGGTTAATAGGGGTCAACAAAACATTGATTTCATGAGAAAATTTGGGAAGCACAACATTTCCTCCTTTGATGGTTTGAACAAGTGCACAAATAGAGTATGGGTGAAAAATTTGGACACATACTTCCAACTCAACCCAATGAAGAAAAAATAAGTGATTAATTTCACTACTTTTCACTTATATGGGGAGGCCCATGAGTGTTGGTACCATGAATTGGCCACTCTGGGGAATTCCAACATCACCTCCTATCTGGAATTCACACATAAGTTGATTGAGAGATTTGAAAAGAAGGATCCAGAATTACATTTCAGAGAGTTGGAACAACTCAAATAGGTTTGGACACTAGATGCATACATCACTGAGTCTCATAGGTTTGTAGTCACAATGACAAATATATCTGAGTAGAGATTGGTGATGCTGTTCACTGAGGGTTTTTCTGAGCTATTACGTGGTTGGGTAAAATCCTTAAAACCTGAGACTCTATAGGATTCCATCATTAGGAAACGGGACATAGAGGATGCGGTCCTGAAGACAAAGATTTTTTCCAAATGTTTCATTCCCCAGAAGAATAAATATAAGAAACCCTTTTAGAAAGAGGGAATTGGTAAGGATAAGATGAATGAGAAAACTCATAATGGGTTAAGAGGAAAGAATATTTGCTTCACATGCAAGTATCGTTGGGAACCTAGACATAGGTGTATGGGAAAGGGTAAGGCACACAATATAGAAGTTCTTTCAGATAGTGAGGAAGAAGAAAAGTAGAGAAGGTACATGATGGAGAGAAGGATAGATCATATGAGGAGAAACCACATGAGGAGGTCAACAATGGAGCTATCACCAATCCACTGAGTGCCCCCAAATTTCACACCTTCAGGATTCGTGGTGTAGTTCAGGGTCATCAAGTCACAACACTGATTGATGGTGTGGAAACACACAACTTCATCGACTCAGCCCTGGTGGCTAAGAGGGAATTATGATCTATGTTGATATTGATGGCCACCCACCTCTTCTAAATGGCTCACATTCAATTTTCATCCTGGTATTTTTTTCTAGCTTTTCAGGTCCTAAACTTTCGGGGTTGTTTCGAGGCCCTAAACAATGTTTTTTGGGCCCGCCACAGTCACATTGTACATAGAGTTAGAGT
>JZKD02S1898191.1:53376-66818 GCA_000966675.3 Picea glauca
AGTGGACTCTTCCTCAAATCACAGAATTCAAAAGAGTTCTCTTCTTCCTTTCTGTGCCTGCCTGCACAAAACCTCGATGCCCTCCTGGTAGAGTGTCTTCCTTCCACAGAATGTTCGACACTTCTGTCTCCCTATTCCCCTATGCACTTGCTCTATTCCCTCCTGGCAGTGCTCTCAGAATCCTCAGTGATTCTAGTCCTTCTCTGAACTTCTCAACATAAGTCTTCCTCTATGTACTCCTTGCACTAGCTCAATGCCCACCTGGCAGAGCTTCACAAAATCCTCAATGATTATGTCTGCAACTGTGTCTTCTCCCACACAACCTTGCCTCTAAGGTATTCAACAACCTTGAGGTCTTCCTCTCGAGCTGTTGACTTCAGCTTCTGTGACGCAACACGTCTTTGTCTAACTCCGCAGAGTTCAGAAGTGCATCCTCTGTGCACTGGTATTCAGAGTCCGCAACACTCTGTCATGCCCTCCTGACATGAAACCTCAAAGACCTCTCAAGCCTGAAACCAAACAACTCCTGAAGAATGCATTAACATGTCATACATCTACAACATACAATGGAACACACATAGACATCCACATAACACATATTTCATGCAGGAAAAACTGCTTCTGTTTATATTAAAATGGAAAATGCCTGTAATTACAAGGTGTTCTTTCTCTCTCTCTCTCTCTATGGCTCTACAACTCAACCTATACTCATCTAACTCAAAATGAGATCTGAAAATCTCTTTTACCTGAGGGGGCTCGTAGAGCACTTCCCTCCAACCTACCTACCCTATTCAGTTGCATTGAATGGGCTGTCTAGTCTAGAATCGGATCCAGATCTCAGCCATACAAACATTTAAGGATAATCTTATCTACAACCTGCACAAAGGCACGGCTTCCCAGCTCAACAGCTTAAACATTAAAGTTACATTGAATTCAGATTTAAATGAGGTTGTGCCTCTCTCTTAGCGTGCGATTTGAATTCACTGGCGTGACTAGCTGGCTGGCTAGCTGATGTGGAGAGATGCTCCTGCATCACCACTATAGTGATAGGTGATAGATTTTATATACGAGGAAGAAGAACAAGGAATCTACAGGTCCTTAGATAAGTTTTTCATTGTAATGGCTGTAAGAGATTGCGGCGTAATCATGTTTTTTTCTTTGAAGTGAATAGAACAAATAAAATTGATTCAATTGTACAGTGTTGATACTGTTTGACTGTTGTTATGTATTCTGTGAATGTACGAGGTTCATGGAGATTGAATAATTGAATAAGTTTCAAGTGTTTCTCTTCTGTAAGTTATGCAAGGAGTGCATACTGAATGAAATGAGTGCATGTGAGAGAGTCTTTTTCGACTCAGAGACCAGAATAGATAGCGTGGAACTTTTGTATGCATAGTGTGCATATTAAGAACAAGGAGTGTGAGTAGAAGAGAACTTTCTTTAAGTTCGAAAGCTTAGGAGGTTGAGAGCAAAGTGTGATAGGAGGGCATCATAAAGTCTTTTTAAATAAGAAGAAGGGTTTAATCCCTTGGAGACTGAGTAATTTGAAAACTCAGGGAGGAATAATGCAATTTTTCATGCAGGAGTGTAAGTGTGTGCCAAGGTGAAGTCAAATTTCATTGACAAAATCTCAAGAGGGAAAACATCGCTGAGACCTTTGAAACAATTGAAATATTTCAAGTCAGGAAAGAATTCGAGCTCAGAAGGGTTGATGCCAATTTATTTGGCAAGGATCTATTGAGAACTTGGACGTACAATAGAGACTCTTGGAGGGAGAAGCGCCAATAGCCGTGTGCCGTTAGATCCAGAGAAGCTGCAAGGAGGATAAGAGCAAGAGTTATTCAACACCTAAAATTTCAGGAGAGATAGGAGTTGTCGATCTAAGGGAAGATTGAAACATTAGTTCTTTTCATCAGAAATTCAGATATCAGGAGAAGAGAGGAGAACTAATTCATGAGTTCATGAAGTGTGAAGTCCCATAACGCTTGGAAGCTGGGCCCTAGGTCATAGTCAGAGGTCACATCGAGGAATATTACGGGAGGATCTTGCGCTTACTATATTCATAGTTCGGAGTTTGGGAGTTTGGGAGTTGGGAG
Source organism: Picea glauca (assembly GCA_000966675.3). Taxonomy (NCBI): domain Eukaryota; kingdom Viridiplantae; phylum Streptophyta; class Pinopsida; order Pinales; family Pinaceae; genus Picea; species Picea glauca. The sequence goes on from JZKD02S1898191.1 coordinate 55,473, forward strand.
AGTTAATGTTGGCTCCCATGAAAATCCTCGACATACGAAGTCATGAAGTGCCTTTTGGTTAAGTGCGTGGTCACGTGGAGAAGGATTGCGCCCAATGTTAATTCGCGTAGGAGGAGTTTTAGAAAGACCTGTGGATTGTTTCTCGGAGGTTCCAACAGGGAATCGAAGAGCTGTTTCAGCTCAGTATTGTGAACGATCCTAGACTGGGAGGCTGTGCAGCCCTTTAAGAGAAGGGGGGTCTGCACCACTATGAATGGATGAATGGATAATTCTGTGAGATTTGTTATATGTTATATCTATTAGAATGAATGCATAGCTTTAACAGAGGAATGAATATTAAGAATAATAGGAAGAAAAACCATATTTAGGCCTAAGAAGATGAAATACAATCCCGAATCCCCACTCTTTCCTAGCTGCAAGCATCTGAGCATTGCAGTCACCCATAGAGCTATCTCAGGTAAGACTGCGCAGTACATTCTATGTGCTGTGTTTCCTTCTGGTTTACCAGGACGACCGATATTTTTAGAGGGTTTTGTTAGAGACCTGTTAGATCTAAACCTGGGTCAACCAAGAAGTAGATAGAAAGAGTGATAACCAACAAATGGTTCCATTGTCGAAGGAAAGCATAGAAAACACGTGGATGATCACTCAAGAGGTTGTCACGCAATACCAAGGTATTGCAAATTTTAGAGCCATGCGCCACACTATGTGGATACAGGCATGCATGGATCGAACCAAAGAATAGTTGCGACTCTGATACTGCATCAACGAAGAAGATGTAGAAATGGTCATGCACGATTGGCAAGATGACTGGAAGATACCAGTCTTCCTTCAAGTCCAAAAAAGGTCTTTTTGAATGGTTGGTCATGCCCTTTGGATTGAAAAATGCTCCAAAAATTTTCATGAGGATGATGGATGATATATTTAATCCTTTCACCAGTTATTTTGTGGTGTTGTATTTCGATGACATCCTCATCTTCAACAAGAGTTGGGAGGAACACTTGTAGCATATTCAACAACTTCTGCACACTCTGTGACAATACAAGCTATATGCAAATTTGGAAAAATTATCCTTCAAAATGAATGAGGTCCAATAACTAGGCTAAAATGTTGATGAGAATGAAGTGCATGTCGATCCAACCAAGATCTAGGTCACCCGTGACAGGATAGTCCCGCCCACGCTCATTGAGCTTCGAAGCTTCTTATCCCTTGCCAATTTCTATCGCAAATTCGTGTTGGGATTCTGCCGCATTGCATGGGACCTTAACGAAGTGACCAGGGGTGGTGGAAAGGATAAATTCATGTGGGGGCTGTCACAACAAAAATCGTTCGATGATTTGAAGCATCGCTTTTGCTCAACCCCAATTCCCTCATTACCCGACCTGCAACATCCTTTTGAGATTCAGACAGATGTTTCAGACTATGTTGTGGGCACAATTCTCACTCAACATGGACATAATGTGGCCTATCATAGTGAGACACTATCAGATACCTCTGCAAGTACCCCACTTATGATAAAATAAATGCACTCCATTGTACATGACAACCTCCAGTGGAGGCATTACATTCTCGGGAAGGAGACAATCATTCACACTGATAATAAGCCTTTGCAATTTATGCAGTCACAAGGAAAATTGCAGAAAGGCCACCATCAGAAGTGGTCCACATAATTGCAATAATTCCATCTCAACATTAATTATAAGATAGGGAGAACCAACCAAATCATTGACTTCCTAAGTCGACCTCTAGTTGCATCACTAACCATGGTGCTAGAATCCTATGGACATGAGACCTCCAGATGGCCCCAACTCTACGAGAAAGATCATGAATTCACCACTAACTACCATACATTGTGCAGAAACACAACTGTCACTGATTTCCATCCTTAGGATGGTTTGTTGTGCCCTTTGGGCCATCTTTTCATCCCATCAAGTGAGAGAGAGAAGATGATTTGGAAAGCTAACTATAGTTGGGTGGAAAGTCACTTTGGCGTAGAAAAGACAATGGAAGTGTTGCAACAACAGTTGTATTGGACGAAACTTCGATAGGATGTCAACAAGTATATGAGGTCTTGCATGACCTATGCCATTAACAAACAAGGCATGTACACCCGTCTTCCTACTCCCAACAGGCCTTGAGAATCTATCTTGATGGACTACATGTCGATCTTTCCTTCAAATAAGCAGGGAAATGACTATGTTTTCATGGTTGTTGATCGATTTTCCAAGATGGCGATTATGGCCTCCTGCAAGAAGAGCATCATAGTGGAGGCCACTACCAAGCTCTTCTTCGAATGAGTGTGGGTACATTTTGGGATACCACAAACCATCGTCTCATATCGAGACAATCGATTCCTCAACACATTTTGGTCAAGCCTCTGTTCACGACTAGACACCAAGCTCACCAAATCCATGAATTTCCACCCCCAAATGGATGGCTAAACCGAGTTTGTCAATAGGATGATTGTTCATATCTTACACATGTAGAATTCCAAGCATCCACACACATGGGATGAGAGTCTTCCCTATGTTCAACATAGTTACAACAAAACCATACATACCTCAACCGACCACAACCCCTTTCAGGTGGGGTTAGGATTTCAACCATTGGGTCCAATGGATGTTGCACTACCCCTTGCATCCACACAGGGAGAATAATCCCATGCTCAAACCGAAGCTGACAAAGACACCCAGTTCATTGAATGAATCCAACACATCCGCCAACAGGTTCTACATATTTTGCAGAAGTTCAATGCCAAGTACAAGCAACGCCATGATCAACATTGGGTGGCACACAAGTTTCAAGTGGGATATAAAGTTTGGTTGCACGTGAAGAAATAACGCTTTATAGGACTCCATCAGAAGCTTCAATTGCTCTGCTATGGACCTTACACCATCACCGAGGCTGTGGGTGACAATTCTTTTGAGCTCAACATTCCCCCCTTCCTTGGCTTGCACCCAATATTTAATTTGGACCTCCTTTGACCATACTTTCCACCCTTATTGGACACCTCAGAGATCACAGAACAATTGACACTGACAAAGCTCAACCCTAACTACATGAGACATGCATCCATTGATCATATCATGGACACATAGGTCAAGGGAACTCACCAACACAAGTTTCAGTTGTATCGTGTTGTCAAAGCAAGACACTCCTGCACCAAGGAAAGTGGTTCACCTGGGGCCAGATTCAATACAAATTTCCTCGTCTGATGGGGGAAATCAATGCAAAGGAGACCATTGCTTCCTAAGGAGTGAGGATTTATCTAGGTGGATATCGGTGGCCACCCACCTCTTTCAACTGGCTCACATTCAATTTTCATCTTGGTAGTTTTTTTCTAGCTTTTCAGGTCCTTAAATTCTAGGGCCGTTTTGAGGCCCTAAACAACATTTTTTGGGCCCACCACAGTTACATTGTAAACAAAGTTAGATTATGATGACATAATGTGTATTCCTCGGATAGAAATTTCCAACGGGATATTGTGCGCCTAAAATGAAGATCGTATGCAAAATTTATGACACCGGGAAGTTGATGTACCAACTTACCCCATCGGGGCCCACATGAATTTTGACACTTCATCTCCTAGGGTTAGGTTTTTTTGATTACTTTCTGCTAAAAGGGCATGGATGTCTCATTGTAATGTGCTCAGACGAATGCACACAACCACCACATATATTCTTAGATATTAGTTACCACCATTCAAGCAAGATTGTTTCATTATGCATTTTACAGTTTCAACATATTTCTTTATTGAATAGAAGTTAAGTTTCACTCTATCTCTATTATTGTTCTCTGTATATTTGTGTTAATGTTATAAATCTATTTTTCATTTTTTTCTTCTCATAAATCTAGATCACATTCCTAAGGTGGATTTTGATGGGTTTGATGTAGTGACATCTGGTGGGTGCATTATTCATTGCATACAAAATATCCCACAGTTATGCGTAACATTGGGAAACTACACAATAACCAATGATTTCTATGTAGTTGAGCTACAAGACACCAATATCATATTGGGGGTCCAATGGCTTGTTTCCATAGGAAAACATTCTGTTCACTACTAAGCCATGGAGATAGAGTTCAAAGTAGTAGATGTTAGGAAGGTGGTTTTGAGGAGAATGTCAAATGATGCTCCTAGGATTGTCTCAGCCAAAAAGATGGAGGGTATATTTAGACATGGGGATGTCGCTTATGTAACAAGGTGTTTGATCACTACTAATAAACTTAATAAAATAAACCATCAGTATCATATAGACATCCAAAAACTGCTGAGCAAACATGATTGATTTTTTGGACAGATACCTCCAGGGAGATTTCCAAACAGGGGATTTGAGCACATTATTCAATTGTAAGAGGGAGTGAAAACTATGATCATCACTCCCTACAGGAATTCAAATAAATTCAAGGATGAGTTTGAGAAAGCATTTAAGGAACTGTTGGAGATGGGACACATCAGGCCTAACTCTAGTCCATTCACTTATTCTGTAGTGTGGTGAAGAAGAAGGATGACACAATGCAGATGTGCATTGACAATAAAAAAAGTTACCAATTTAACAAGAACCGTGACCTCAAGACGAGAACTCTAGCCCTTAAAACCCATATTTTTTCATAAAAAACATGAAAATCAACCCCCAAATAAAAAAGTGGTGCTACTGGTAACTTCATTTTTCTTTCCTGGGTTAAAATTACAATTGTTTTCAAGCATGGCCTTAAAAACGTGTATAGGCGATTAAAAAAACCTTAAAATCAACACCTAAATCAAAAAGTGATGCTACCTAAAACAACATTTTTTTTCTACACATTAAACTTATAGATATTTATGACCTAATTGCAATTTTGGCCTTGACAACAAATCCCTGTGCAAATAAACAACTCAAAATTGGACTCGAAATGGTCACTTGAAAATTTATTTACAATTTTTTTTTTAATTTACATTAAAAAATAAATAATAGAAAGGAGAAAATCTTCGCAAATATATATTTTTTAAATGAAGAAAACAACACATTTAAAAAAATATATTCAAAAATCAATTTAAAAAAAATAAAATTAAAAAATGGTGAAAAAGAAACATAACTAAAAATAAATGAAAAAAAAATTAATTTTTTTCTAAAAAAAACAATAATTTTAAAAATTATAAATATAATTTTTGTAAAAACGAATCAATAAAATGCCTTAAAAACATAAAAAAAATGAAAAAAAAAAACTTAAAAAACGCAAAAAAAACAAAAGAAATTCAATAAAAAAATATCTAAAATAAAAATATTCAAAAAATATTAACAATCCGGGGGCTAGGCCTTATCCCGTGGGGGCTGCAGCGATGCCAGACATCGCCCTTCACAACACCCATGATGCCCATCCAACTTACACGCCCCCCCACTATACCCACGACACCCAGTCAAACCGCGCGGGCTGGCTTGGCGCCATGGGTGTCGTGGGGGGCAATGCCCGACATCGCCACAACCCCCACAGGATAACGTTTGGTCCCGTGGGGCTAGGACTTAGCCCGTGGTGGCTGGGGCAATGCTGGTCATCGCCCCCCATGCCCAAATTCATACAAGTTCTTTTTAAAATGTTTTTTTAAAATTTTTTTTTGTTATGTTTTATTTATTTTTTTATAAGTGTTTTTTTAAAGTTTTTTTAAAAATATTTTATTTTCATGTTTTAAAATTATAAAATATGAGATGTTTTAAAGTTTTTTTTATTTATTTTTATAAATATTGTGTATAATTTTTTCTATTTCATGCTCTCTTTTTGTTTTTTTTAATATATTTTTAAAATTTTTGTGTTATTTTTAAGTATGTTTTTCTTTTCTTTTTTAAATTTTTTATTAAATTTTGTATTTCAATCTAGTTTTTTTAATTTCTTTACATCTTTTTCAAATTTTTTTTGAAAAAAATTGGTTTATTTATTTATTTTTTATTTTTCCATATATATATATATATATATAGTAAGTGAGTGTAGGAATCTATATTACTAGTAAGTATTATGATACAAAAGTGGGGATCCTGGTCTGCCTAGAAGGAAACCATACCACGGGGTCCCAACTACTCGAGTTGATAGTTGTGGTGGATGGTACTGATTTGCCACCAGGGGAAACCAGACCAGACCTTCCAAACCTAGTTTGAAAAAAAACACAGACATAAATAAAAGACTAAAACATCCCCCTAAACAAGAGTTGTAATAGATCTGAACTAACCTTTCATTTCCTGACATTACTGCCATTAGATTAACAATTATAAAGCCGGGGCTATGAGGTGTTTCAACACCTGGGGGTGCTCCTTCCCGTCATCCGCCTGGCTCTTGTTATCTTCCTTCGAGGATATTGTGTGAGTCTTCCTGATTTGGGCCGGTATGCCTTGTCCATCGACAGGCATGATGTCCATATGATGAACATAGCGTAGGTACATGTGGAACTGAGCTGCCATCCACTCTAGCTTGCATTTTTTGGTCCTTCTCTACCTCTACTAAATTTCGTTATCTCCCCAACCTCTATCCCCACCGATAACATTATTTAATGCATAGAGGATGGCATACAAAACCTCAGTGATGAATACAAAGGATTAATACGACAAGATTTCTCAGTCATCCTACACAAAGCCAAAACTCCGAGAAGCAATATGAGTAAAGAGGAACACGTAGCCTTAAAGAACCTAAGAAATGATGTAAATTTGGTGATTCTCAAGGAATACAAAGGAAGCGCTATTGTTCTTATGAACCTTAGTGATTACAATAGGAAAATGAATGAACACCTAACCCAGAGTGGAAGCTATATGAAACTTAATTGCAATTCCATTAAGAAGATTATAAGGCAAGTAAAGAAAGCCATCAATAGTTCCAACCTAGACAAGAGAACCAAAAAATGTTTAAGCCCCAACAATGAGATCACCCCAAGGATCTATGGTCTATCGAAAATTCACAAAGAAGATATCCCTATTAGACCCATAGTGAATACCATAGGTTCACCAACCTATGAACTGGCTAAACATGTAGCCAAGATCCTCAACCCATTAGTAGGCCACACCGACTCTTTCATTAAAGACTCCAATGAATTTATTAATATCATTAAAAATGAAAAGGTAAGGCATCAAGACACTCTCATAAGCTTTGATGTAGTCTCCCTTTTCACTAAAATTCCCTTAGATGAAGCTATCCAAATTTTCAAAGAAGTCACCGATCCTGAAATAGCTAACCAAGTCGAGGTCTGCTTGTGCACCACTTTCTTTAGTTTCCAAGAAGAATTCTATGAACAAACCAACAACGTAGAAATGGGGTCCCCACTGTCCCCCATTGTTGCCAACCTTTTCATGGAAAATTTTGAAAAGAAATCCATGGACTCCTTTCCCCTAAAACCATTAAGGTAGAAAAGATATGTTGATGACACCAATGTTCTCTGGTCCCATGGGAAAGTAGAATTACATAATTTCTTTCAACACCTAAACAACATATCCGAAGAAATAAAATTCACAATGGAACTCAAAGAGAATGATAGCATCCCATTTCTAGACGTTCTTATCAAAAGGAAAAGTAATGGGGATCTAGGACATGTGGTTTATATAAAGAAGACCCACACTGAGAACTATCTCTATGCAAACTCCCATCACCACCCCAACCAGAAACTAGGTGTCCTAAACACTTTAGCCACTAGATCCATAAGAATATCCAATGAAGCACACCTAGATAAAGAAACATATCACCTTACCAAGAATTTTAAGAACATAGGTTATAAACAAAAAAACATTAAGAATGCAATAAACAGAGCCCTAGAAAAAACCCGCGATAATTCCAACGTCCCTAAAGACCAGAACCCTAATAGAGGTGCCTGCCTTCCTTACATCCAAGGAGTGACTGATAGGATTGCAAGAGTCCTCAACAAAAATGATATTAAAACCTCCTTCAACCCAGTTGAAACCATCAGACATAGTATGAGATCCGTCAAAGACAAAATTGGCCCTCACAATGGCAAAGGAATCTACAAAATAGAGTGCTCATGTGGAAGATGCTACATCAGCGAAACTGGTCGCTCCTTCCAGATTAGGATAAAAGAGCATGGAGTTGACATTAAGAATGAATGCATCTGCACCTCTGCCCTAGATGAACACTCCCTTAAAACAAGACACCATGTTCGCCTAGAAGACACCAAAATCCTCGCCAAAGAAAATCACCTCTTTAAACAGTGTATTAGAGAAGCTATTGAAATCCAAAAACATCCTAGTAAACTAAACAAAGATAGTGGGTTATAAGTAAGTGAGAACTAGTTCCCTTTGATCCATAGAAACAACAATAATCATTGATAATTATTTATACGTTCTAAATACTATTAATTAATTTATTCGTTAATAACCCCACCTAATTATAAATCACACCCTAATAAAGACACTTATTGAATAAAAAATCTTATTAAAGAATATTAAGCTCATATTTATAACATTAAATATTAAGATTAACCTAATTTAATATAACTTAATAAGAACCTTTAAATAACTTAATACCTAGAACTTATGAACATAATTGATTAAAATTAAAAATTTATAACCTTGAATTAATAAATATTTAGAATATACCTCAACCTAAATAACATAATGGTAAACCCTAAAAAAATTAATAATTTACATAATAACTAATAATTAAACCCTACTCTTTAATTAATATAATACCTAGAACATAGTTAATTAAAATTAAGATAAAAACATTAAATTAATAATAATTTAGAATAAACCTTAAAACTAAAATAACCAAAATAGGAAACCCTAAAAAAGTTAAACAAAGAATTAATCTTATTAAATAATTTTTACTAAAAACTTAGTTGACACCTATGTCTCCCCACACTTCCAATATTTAATACCAACTCTTCCCATCATTTTAACCTAGGCTCAATGTCCTGAAGATGGATCCTGATTTGGATCCGAAATGTCGACAATCTGTTGACAAAACTGTGGCTAGTCTGATCAACACTGAAAATCCCAACCACAAAAATCTCATTAATCATTTTCTGAACTGTTGAGGTGATGCAGGATCTTGCCCAACATTGGCTTGTTTTCCCTATTTCCTCCTATCTGGATTCTTCCTTCCCTGAATGCACTTTCCCGATCAACATCTTGGTTAGCCAAGACATCTCTACCATTTTGTGGTAGAGGGTTTCCTTGGGTTGTGTGGCCCCTAGATCAGTTACCCAATCCGCTTCCCGCAACAAGTCATCCCACTCTTTACCTTTGCACTTGTCCTTTAGTTCCTTTTCCCACTGGGTTATTCCCTTCTTCCCCTTTGGCACAACCATAGAATGGAAGGTGCCTTTCGCTTCTTTCGTTGCCTTCTCCATTCTTGTTAATCGTCGTGAGCTGTCTGAGACTTCCTTCCCAATGGGGTTCCTCTTCCTACGCGTTTACTTCAGTTGTGCCATCCCACTTTGTTTTCCGCAACCCCTTCTCTGGCTACTCGGCCTGTACCTCACTTCAGAGTTATCCTTATTTTTCCTGCCCTTGACACTATAATATCCCTTACTTTTGTGCTCCTTTTGTTTGCGTCTATTCCTATTGTCCCTCTTCTTATGGGAGTTCCCCCACTATGAGCCTGTACTTCCAGCCCTGGTTTTCCCAAGGTGGTGAGTGCTACTATCATTTTTTGCTGTTACGACACATTTGACTATGATGGTTCATCCTTTATCCCTGTGCATTCCCATGCCCTTGCTCGCTTGTGATCTGAATGTGCTTCTCCCCGTACCTGTAATGAGGTCTGGTGGATCATTCCTGGTTATCACCAACCCCTTGTGCCTTACATCATTTGTTGTATTCGACTTGTTTCTTGGCCATTCCCCTGTACTTTCCCTACAACTCTTACTCACGTATTGACCTTTCTTCTGGTGGCCCACTTGCTGCTTGTTGCAATCTTGCATGATAATTGGTGGTGAAGTGTTAGGCATTCATATTTTGCCTGGGTCCCACATTGTTAAGCCCTAAATAATGGCTCATTACCCCTTAATTGGGTCATATTACATTAGTAATGTTATTTTAGTTATGTCGGCTTTAGTCCATTAGTTGTAATTATACCTCCTAGTCTCCTATATATACCAAGGAGACATTTTCATTTGGAATCATCTTGTAATTGTACATTTATGTGGGCATAAGGAGGTTGCCCCCTCAAAGAGGCTTATTATATGAATTTATCTCTTTTTCAAGGCGTTGAGTACTTATTCTGAGGTTTTTCTATGCTATATTGATATTTGGTTCTTAACATATGGCATCAGAGCTCAAGGTCTTGGGGTTTCACTGCTACATCTGAGACACCTTGGAATTTTCACTATAACTTTTTTTCTACAACGTTTCAAAAGGAACAACTTGGAGGATATTTAGTATACGGATCAAGGTACGTTGGTTTAAAATTTCAGCTCTTGATGCCTTACAATTTCGGAGATTCAACCTGTGCGAGATAGGGTTCTGGAATCATCTTGAACTGAGTCTTTGTGGAATTTTCGCTATAAAAACATTTCTGTAACATTTCAGACCCTGAAATCTGGAGGCTATTCACAGAAATTATTAAGGTATCTTTGGTAAAATGTTCAACTTTTGGGTCACCTTACATTTGTAGATACACTGTATGGAAGATAGGGTATCTGACTAGTCCTATTGACTAGTCTCAAGAAGGTGTTCCAGGTAAAAAAATCATAACCTCTTCCTAGAGTATCCAAATTGAGTGAGACTGGTTGCATTGGATAGTAGATAGTCTGTAGTATTTATGGTATGAGTTTCATAATTTTATATCAATCATTTTGTGCAGGTCACGCTATACAAGTGAGATCTCCTGAAAATGACAAAAAATAGGAAGTTGTGGGGAAGTTACCATAAATTCCACTTGGCACATCCAATTTTGATTGGGCCTGTGGCATTGCAGAGAAGAAATATCAGAGAACTACAAAAAATAAAGTTTCATACCCATAAGGGACAAAACTTTGGAGATACAATAGAAGAAAGATTGTCTACCAGAACCACCTCAAAATCAAGGTTCAAAAGTGATACTTGGCCAACACGCCACCAAAAAAGAGAACTTCTACTCCAAATAAGCCTCCAAACAATACTACATGGACTCTTGATGAAGGTGAATAAATGCATAGGGACATAAATGATTTATAGAAGAAGACAGTAACAAAAGATGAACTACAAGAGATGATGGAGTGTTTAAAAGGGGAGATCATGGAAGGATTGAAAAATTTCCTAATAGAGAGGACACTTGAAAGTGAAAATGTATCCCATCAAATTCACGATGAGGACACAAGGAAGGTGAATCAAGAATGGAGAAAATCCAAATTTGGGTTGAAGACCAACCACGTTCCTAAGATTGATATGAGGAAGT
>JZKD02S1898202.1:33193-49638 GCA_000966675.3 Picea glauca
ACAAATGAATATTTTCTAGGTGCTCATAGTAGGGGAGCCTACTGAATTGTACGGAATAACTTTCCATTCCTTGTGGAAGCACCCCATTATTAATGCCTTCATGATGACTTTCAAGGTGAAGGATATAAATTAAAGATATTACAACAATACTTGTCAATTAGTACAACGAAAAAAATGCAATAAAAATACAAAATATTCCAAACATTTCATGTATGATATACATAGATGATTTTATCCAATATACCTTGACAATTTCTATTATATTGCAACTTCCATAGACGAGGTGTCATTCTCCATGGTTTTAATCAAGACTCTTCTTTCACATTGAAAATATAATTCTCGGTACTTCGATACCTATGGTTTTTAGAGAGGAAGTTCCTATACTAATAAAACACCTCCTTTCCTAAACTTCTTGAACAATGAGATTTCATCTTAGGACCAAAAAATAGACATGAAAATTTACCCTTTGTTTGAAGACCTACAAGAGATGGATTAAATTTTATATCAATTACTCGAAGTATGTTTAATGAAGGGATTATATAAAAAAACACGCATGATATGAACTTCATAAAATTAAACACTATATATTAAAGTGCATTGTAACATTATAGCATACCACATAAATGTGTTAGCCATGGGGCATCTTGAATTGTCCATACAAGCATTGCATGTAATTTAAATTCCCTTTGCACACCTATTGGTCTAGAGAGATCATACATAGTGATGCCCTTCCATAACTCTAGTAACTCATCGATAAGAGGCTCGATATTTACATTCATATCTTTGACTTGGTACTTACTTAATAAAAAATTATCAAACATAATTATAAGACATAATTGAACATATATGAGTTAAAAAATATATATAAGACGTAATTATGAAACAAACAAGACAAATGAGATGTTACCATGTTAAAAACAATTACTCTAAACAAATACTTGGAACAATCATTGCCAACATTATGTGCTCCCTCTTTATTGACATCCATGGAGGAATGCTATTTTTTATAACAAAAACAAGCCACACCAAGTAAGTATATCTGAGATCTCCAAATGGATTGACACCGTCAACTGCCAATGAAAGCCTAAGATTACGAGGTTCATCTTTAAAATGTGGCCATATTTCCTCTATCTTCTTAAATGCAAATCTATCCATAGGCATTCAAAGAACACCATCTTTATTTATGTTATTTGCATGGTAATCCATAAATTGTTCTATGCTTTTGCACCTGAACAATCATTGAAAACGTGGAATTATGGGAATATAACGAAGAACCTTGCGAGGCACCTTTTTTGTTACTTGATCGATTCGATATCTACTAATTTGACATTTCAGGAATTCTTCTTTCAACGCATGTTCTCCATAATATAGAATATGATCATCAGGACATACATTAATAACTTGATACTCCATTCCAATATCTTTCATTATGGGATTTAAATCTTGGTATGTATGACATAAAACATTTGACGGTGGTAACATAAATTCACTTAACAATCTACAACATAAAAAATCAATACTGGTTAATGTAAATAATATTGAGCGTACATATTGCATCCAAATTTTACAGATGATCAAATAACAATAAAAATAGATGAAAAAAGAAAACATTTATCATCATGTACTAAGTATGAAAAAATATATTACATACCTTAACAACTGTGTCACACAAGTGTTTGACAAACCATTCATAACCTTTAAGTTCACCACCAACAATATAGCAGAGAGAAGACTTGTTTCAGAGCCTTCATCAAGAGGTTGAATTGCCTTCTCAAGTCCAAGTATATAAAAAACGCCATCAAGTTGGTCGTCAACATCATCCATTCCAACATTATTAAATGTCTCCTAGATCAAAATATTTTTTCCATCTTCTTCAACTATGTTATTAGCATCATCATCTTACTCCATAGGATCGTTAACTTGATCTTCAATATTCGCTCCATGTTCCTGAACAAGCGCTTGTACAGCCACGTCTTCCTCCATGGGAAGTGCCCCAGGGAATCATTCCTTTATAATTAGAAGCAATCAAGTAATATTAGTGTATATAACAAATATTAAAACAATACAGACGTTTATAAATATAATATAGGAAAACAAAGAATAGGAACATGAATCTCCATATTTCCTTTATTGTCCTTATGACCCCTAATGCTTATAAGTCTTAACCCTTCAAGGTGCAATAATGGGAACATGGAATTTCCATATTTCCTTTATTGTCCTCGTCCTGAAAAATACAGCATTCAACCAGTGTGGCACTTCCACTTTCCATTAGTGATTTAAAAAAAACTGTCGACGTTACTAGAAACTGGAATTGATATTCAAAACTTTTAAAAATTAAACAATTATCAATATAAAAAGAGGTATTAGAAACTCTTCAAATAATTCTCAAACAGAGCATCAGTACCAATATCAAAAGAGGAACTCGCAACTCTGCAAACATTTCTCAAATAGATCCCTATGCAAGTAAAACAATGAAAATAGCCCTATGCTAGTTTTTTAATTAAGCTCTAAGACCAAATTGGATGAAGGAAAAAATAATGATGACTGCATTGTCAATTCAAAATATTCGTAGAGGATAATAATGATAGAAAGAATAACTTACCAACATATGATAATTTCATGCCTATCTTCAAGGTGTCCATACTCACTACAATGTTTTTTAGTTGTTTTTATTAAAAGTCTCTTATTATAGCCCCTGCATTTTTTACATGGGAAAACACATTTTTGATCACCCAAAGCCTCGACCAATGTAGATCTCAAGTCTCATGCTTGTCCTCCTAGAGGAATGTTATGTGACATTTTTCCTTACCAAACTTTCAGAGATGATTATCTTAAAAATCAACTTCAGTAGTTTAACTATTTGTGATGCAATTAACAAAATAAATAAAAAATTGTGTTCTGACCTAAAAATATCCATTATAACCCCTGCAAACCATCGTTGGTATAGAAACAACGTCGAACATCTTTAATATTTCAAACTTTTTTAATTATGTATCGCACTTTCATCATACTTCTCACAGATGTTGACCAAAGAGACGTTGTTTAACGAACAAAAATATTGACTTCGTCAAACGTCAGTATGCACATCATTGACCTGGTCAATTGTCGAATATCTGACGATCATTGACTTGGTCAATCGTCGGATATTCGATGATAGTCACTTTCGTCTGATATTCAATGAACACTAGGGATTTAAAAAAACAAAATGCAAGTAAACTTTGACAGTATGGCCGATTTTATCCGTACTATTGGCGTACGGCGTGTTCAACAACATAGGTATTCCAACAAAGGACGGACACCTTAAGTAACCACTCACACAAATATATCAAAGAACAACACACCAATTTTTTGACGTGGTAAAACCCCTACAGGGAAACATCCACGGCCCCAACCAACGCGGCTACTTGGAGAAGTTTATTAATGCAAAAGAAAAAGATTACAGAGAGATTTTACAAGAGAGTTTCTCATAATCGATCATCGAAAATTGACCTTCCATGCTCTTTAAATAGAGATCATGGACCAATCGGGTGCTAAGCCATAGATCAATGTAGTCGTTAAGATCGAGGAGAATATGAACCGTCGGATCACTCTATGTCTGGAACATATCATGATCGTCGGATTTCCTAAATACAAATGCATACTAATGCATACTAAAGAAACACATGTTTAACTAACAACACATTAGACCAAGTAGATCTTAACTAAATATTAAGTGTCTAAATATCCTAACATCCCCCTTAAGAACAAATTTGGATAAGATTGATGGATTTACAATAGTGACACAATAGGAGAAGGAAGGAGGAATTAGAGCCTATCCCCCCTTAATGAAAACTTCTTAAAATCCTAACATAGATCAAAGTTTGGAAAACTTTTCTTATGTAAGAGACTTTGTGAAAATGTCTGCAACTTGGTCTTCTGTAGGGAAAAAGAGCACTTCAATAACTTGATCATGAATGAGCTTTCTGATGAAGTGCATGTGTATCTCAATATTTTGTGTGCACTGATGTTGAACTCGGTCTTTGGCGAGATTTATGGCACTCTGATTATTGCACCAAAGGTTGGTCGGATGTTGCTACTGGAATCCAAACTATGAAAGGATCTAAAAAATCCACAAGGATTCTTGACTTGCATTTACCATTGTTCGGTACTATGCTTCTGCTGAAGAAAGTGAAATACCGTTTGTTTCTTATAGTACCAAGTGATAGGTCTTGAACCAAGGCTGAAAACATAATCTACAGTAGACTTCTGAGCATCAGGGTCGCTGACCCAATCTGAATCAGTGAAACAAACCAATAAAGGACCCCCCCTTGAACTGTAATGTATATCCTCCGAACATACCAAAGTATCATTTTCTATTCTTTCCAATGACTTTCATGGGGTGTGTGCATATATCGGGCAACAATAACAACAACAAAGGAAAGATTAGGATGAGTATGAGTCAAGTATAAGAGGCTACCAACTAACTGACGGTACAAGGTGGCATCAACTTTGGGAGAAGTACAGGTGGTAGAAACCTTGACTCCATATTAGAAGGGAGAAGCGGTTGGTTTACAATATTCCATGTGAAAGCGACAAAGAAGGTCACAAGCATAATTAGACTAGGAAATAAAAATTCTTTCATTGGTTTGCAAAACTTGGAGGCCAAGGAAATGGTGCAAAAAGCCTAAGTCTGTCATTTCAAATTTTTTTGTAAGGTTGGTTTTCACATGGTTTAAAAGTTTTGAGTCACTATCAATAAGGATAAGGTCATCAACATAAAGGACAAGGATTATGAGATGGATTCCTAATTTTTTGTTATATACATTAGGATCATAATGGCATCTAGAAAATTTGGTGTCAATAAAAAAGTTGTCCATTTTGGAATACCAAGATCCGGGAGCTTGCTTACAACCATAAAGAGATTTATTAAGGCGACAAACAAAGCTAGAATCATTCTAGACATAGTCAGGATATTGTTCCATGTAGATTTCTTCTTGCAAATCCCCATGCAAGAAGGTGGATTTAGCATCCATATGATGGACCTCCCATTTATGTGAGGCGCCAAGGGCAAGAACAAGGCGGATGGAATTCATTTTGGCTACAGGGGAAAAGGTTTCATTATAGTCAATTCCTTCAACTTGGGAAAATCTTTTGGAAACTAACCGAGCCTTGTGTCTTTCAACATTTCCATATGATGCATACTTATATCTATAGACTCGTTTACATATGACAATTTTTCTTCCTTTTGGAAGAGGTACAAGATCTCAAGTATTGTTTTCCATTAAAGAACAATACTCTTCATTCATTGTTGTATCCCAATCTATATGACCTGAAGCTTCTGCAAATGTCTTTGGATCATGAGTCTCTGAAACTTGATCCAAAAGAGAAGAGGCTCATTGGAACTGAGAATGTGTTTGACATTGATCTGAAGGATCACTGACAATATCACCAACTACTTCTCGTGTTGAACAGACCAATCTAGGAAGCAGTGGTGTTGGTGTTGGTTCAGGTTAAATGGACTCATTTGGAGGAAGGTTTCCAGGCGGAGGTGGATTTTCATCCTCATTGTCATCATCTGAAGAAGAAACCAGAATAGGAACATAACAAGGCACAAACGTCGGAGATGGCTCATAGGCCAAAGAAGGCACAATCGTCGAATTAGGTTCGCAAGCCAAGATATTTTTATCAAATTTAGCATCTCTTCTAATAATAATTTAATTACAATGTGGTTGAAGAAATTTGTAACCTTTGACATCTTCAAAATAACCAACAAATATAGACTTCTCACTTTTCGGCTACAATGCTTCCATTTTCTCATTAGGAATGTGAGCCCATGTTATACTGCTAAATACATGGAAGTGACTTACATCTGGTTTAATTTTAGTTCATGCTTCTTCTGGTGTTATATTTTTAAGATCCTTTGTGGCAGTGCGATTTACTATGTAATTTTCATATTTGATGGCTTATGCCCAATACTTTAGACTTAATCCCTTAGATTGGATCATAAAATTAGCCATTTCTTTTAATGTGTGGTTCTTTCTCTCAGCAACACCATTTTGTTGTGGTGTATATGGAATAGTTTGTTGCATTTGAATTCCTTGTGTAGTGCAGTAACTTGTAAAATTAGTGTTCACATATTCACCTCCATTATATGTTCTTAAGCTTTGAATTTGATGTCCAGATTGTTTTTATACAAGGGCCTTGTAGGCCAGAAACTTGTTAAAAAAATCGCTCTTAAGTTTTAAAAAGTAAACCCAAGTACGTCTGGAAAAATAATCAATGAAAGTTAAGAAATACTTGCACCTAGAAAAACAAGGAATAGAAAGTGGACCACACAAGTCACTATGAACAACCTACAAAGGGCCCGAGGCGTGCCAAGAGGCACATTTGTCAAAATTGTCCCAATGATGTTTTCCGAAAACACAACCGGCACAAACACCATCTCTGCATGAAACAAGAGGAAGACCAGTCACCATCTATGGATTACATAGCTGTTGCAATGAGCGATAGTTTAGATGAACAAACCGTTCATGCCAAAGTTTGTTCAAGTCATTGCTATGAGAAACAAAAACTGATGGAAAATACGATGACCCAAAGTTGTCAAACTTGTATAACCTGGTAATATCATCAACAATTCTAGTTGCAAGAACATGCTTAGGATCTTTTAGATCCTTGATTACAACTTGGTGAGGTGAAAACTCTACGATTTTACCTTCACTTGAATGAGTGATTTGAGATACTGATAGAAGGTTACAAGAAAGACTTGGAACACATAATACATCATTGAAATGACCATTATCTACTTGAATTGTTCCAGATCCTACGACACTAAGAGATATATCATCACCAACAAATATTTTATTGGTGTTACATTCATTTAGAGCAGAAAATATGGATTTATCCTTAGCCATGTGATAAGATGATCCAGAATCAATAATCCACTCATCAAAAGAAGAAGTATAAGTTGCATTGAAGGAGAAACCAAAAGCATAAAGTGCATGTCCATGAGAAGAAGAAGAAAGAGTAGAATCAATACCAATGGTGTGCTTCTTCATCATTGCTTCTAAAGTTGCCATCTTCTTGAAACATTTGGACTCATCATGGTCATCTTTATCACAAAAGTTGCAATGTATGTCAGTCTTCTTATTTTTAGATTTTTCTCCTTTGTCACCATTAGGAGCTGAAGTTGTCTGTGTAGGTTTGGGACCCTTGTTTTGCTTGTTGTTGTGGTGAGGATGTTGCTTCTTAGGATTCTTGGGTTTATCTTTCTGTTGGGTGAATAAGGCTTTGTTGGAGGTACCTGCAGTGTTTATCACTCCAAGTTGTGCAAGATTATCTTGCTCTCGAATCAAAGCATCACAAAAGGACTCGAGAGTGAGTTTTTGATAAGATTTACCTAGAGCCTCTTTCATGGTATAAAAGGTAGATACAAACACAAAATATGCACTACCTAGCTTAGAAAGAATAATATAGATGCAACTCTCTTCCTCCAGCTTTATGTTACACTCTTCACATAAAATTCGAAGTGTTTTAAACTTAGATAGATAGTCTTCAATGAAAGAAAAATAATTTGGACTTAAAGTCAATATCTGATTTTCTAACTGATGTGCTTGAATAATATTGTGTTTACCAAACACAGATTCAAGTTTTTCCCAAGCTTCATCGGGGTCATCAATTTCTTGAAGGTGGAACCTTAAATCAAGAGAGATGGACATTATGATAAGTCCACATGCTTTGTCATTCCTATTAGCCCATTTGACTTTCTTTTCATCATCAGTGGGTTATTTTTCCTTTCCCAATGTAATCTGGTACAGGCCTTTACTTCTTAATAAGTCCTCCATATGGGATTTCCATTAGAAGTAGTTGGTGTTGGTAAGCAAAAGATCACTGGAAGAAGCCATATTAAATATGTAGATAATATGGATTTAAAAACATAAACTTATTACATGGATGGAAATATCTCGAAAAAATGGGCGGTTTTAAAAAAAATGACATTGAAAAGGGACTTCGGATGTGGAAGTTATGCCCTCACTTTTACAAATAAGTTGTTTTATGAAGTGACCCACTTTTATAAAAAGAAGCAAGGATAACTTTTACAATGAAGTTACTTTATAAAAGAAAGTTCCATGCAAAATAAATACTTTAAAATAAAATATTAAAGCTACTTATAGTGATTCACTTTTATATTTGAAGTGAAATACACTTTACAATGGATGCATGAACTTTTTCAAAAAAAAAGAAGTAACAAAAAAGAGACTTGAACTCAAGACCTCTTACTTAATAAGGCAAATTTTAACCAAGTGAGCTAGCAAAATGTATTGTATTGTTTAGAAGGAGGATTTTTGTTGTTGTTATTGAAGACGGCCTTGGAGAGCATGCTAAAAAAAAACTTCTTTCATAGACGAAAACATTTTCACTTCTCGATGACAACAAGGGTTAGATCTTGGTTAGCTTACCCAGAAAATGCACCTTTTCCTATATGTTTCTGATTTGGCAAGATCGCACAGGGCACGGGGAAAAGAGAATAAACAGATATAAAGAGTAGCAACCTAGAAACAAACAATATAAAGACTAAATAAAACCTAAATAATACTCTGCAAAAAATTTAAAAAGGCGTATTCAGGCTTTATACCTCTAGATCTAACTGAAATGGTCGTATCTTGGGAAAACATAAACCTTTTCGAGTGAAACAAAAAATGTTCATGACTGAAACGAGTGCTCCAGACGTAATGAAAAAGTCCTCTCAGCCCATAAATGTACGGAAATGGAAGAAACCACAGAAGAGGCAACTCGACTTCATGATCTCGATCTACAACGATAGCGGGTCTTCAAACAGGCTCTGATACAATGTTCGGAAACATAGGTATTCCAACAGAGGATGAACACCTTCAATAACCACTCACACAGCCAGATAAAATATCAACACGCTGATGTTTTGACATGGTAAAACCCCTACGAGGAAACATCCATGGCCTCAGCCAATGCGGCCACTTGGAGCAATTTATTAATGCAAAAGAAAAATATTACAGAGAGATTTTACAAGAGAGTTTCTCACAATCAATCATCGGAAAATGGCCCTCCATTATTTTTAAATAGAGATCATGGAACAATCGGGTGCTAAGCCACGGATCAATGTAATTGTTAAGATCGAGGAGAATATGAACCATTGGATCACTCTATGTCGGGAACATATCGTGATCGTCGGATTTCCTAACTACAAATGATCCTTAATGCATACTAAAGAAACACATGTTTACCTAACGACACATTAGACCAAGTAGATATTAACTAACTCCTAAGTGTTTAAATATCCTAACACGACGTCATTTTTTTCATACATATGTAGTAGTGGGCACACAAGGCATTACCTATTTTGAGGGAGATAGTCATAGGTCTTCCAAAGTTCAGTATTGAGAAATAGGGAGTATGCAAAGGGTGCACGCTTGGAAAGCATGCTAACGCTACTTTCCCAAGCAACAAGCATAGGTCTAAAAAGATTCTAGACCTAATACATTCAGATGTTTGTGGAATGATGTCAGTAGCATCAATCGCACAAAGCATGTAATATGTTTCCTTCATTGATGAATTCTCATGCAAAACTTGGATATACTTCCTAAATACTGAGGATGAGATCTTTAGCAAGTTTTAGGAGTTCAAATATCTAGTTGAAAACAAGACGTGGAAGAAGATCAAAGTCTTGAATCAGAAAATGGGGATGAGTATACCTCCAAGGAGTTTGAGGGTTTCTGCAAGGAGGTAGGAATCAAGAGGGAGATAAGTGTTATGTAGAACCCAGAATATAATGGGGTTGCAGAGAAAAAAAAAATTGATCCGTCATCGGGGTTGCTAAGGCCATGATTAATGACCAAGTCTTGTTGATGTTTATTTGGGTAGAGGCATGCAAAAATATAGTCTACATCCAAAACTGGCACCCTCACATGATCTTGGAGGATAACACACTAGAGGAGGAATTCACTGGTGTGAAGCTAGACGTGAGTCATTTCCACATCTTCGATTGTTCAATTTATATCCATGTATTAGTATAAAACAAGACCAAGTTGGTCCCCTCCAATAGGAAGGGTTTATTTGTGAGTTACAATGAGATTTCAAAGGCCTATAGGGTCTATCTTCCATATAAAAGGAAGATAGTAGTGAGTAGGGATGTAAATTTTGAGGAAGAATTTACATCCAGGAAGTCCCATGAGCCTATTCCAGTGATAGAATTGTTAATGACTTCTAGAGCAGTACAACAACATTTAAGTGAAGAGGAGGAGATAGTAGCCTCTTCCACTTCTGTCAGGAGACCTTGATTGTTCACTCGGACATTGAGGGATGCTTAGTAGTATGATAAGACTCCTAGGCACATTTAAAGAGAGAATACCTCTGAATAAGTTTCTCTACTACATGATCAATGAGAAACATCATAGATTCCGAGCCTTCCAACTTTTAGCAGGTAGCAGACCAACATGTATGGAGGGATTCCATGGTGGAAGAGTACAACTCCATCATGAAGAATCATGTTTGGAACATAGTTCCAATATCATAGGGAAGTCAATAGTGAGTTCCAAGTGGATTTATAATGTTACGCATGCAATATACGGAAACATTGAGAAGTTCAAGGTGAGGTTCATGGCAAGAGGGTTATCATAGAAAGAGGGAGTGGACTATGCAGAGACATTTGCTCCAATCTCCAGGTACACTTCCATTAGAGAAGTTGTGTCCTCGGTTTCATTCATGGGATGGAGGATACATCAGATGGATGTGAATAAAAATTACCTTAATGGGATCATTTAGGAAGAAGTGTACATAAATAAACCTCGTGGATTTGAGGTAAATGGGAAGGATTCTCATGTTTTCAAGGTTAAGAAAGTCTTGTATGGAATCAAGCAAGAACTGAGAGCATGACATTCTAGGATAGATGAATATCTGTAAAGTATGGGCTTCACCAAAAGTGAAGCAGATCCTAAATTATATTTTATATTTGTTTCCACTGATATGTTCATTTTGGTGTTATACGTAGATGACTTGTTTTTTACAACTGCAGAGAAGCTCATTGCAGGGTGAAAAGAAGACATGGAAGTTGAGTTTGAGATGAAGGACATCAACATGATGTATTAATTCTTGGGTTTGGAAGTTTGGGAGAGACTAGGGGAGATTTTTCTTGGTCTGGGGTAAGTAAGCAGTTGAAATCCTGAAGAGGTTTCAGACAAAGGACTACAAACCTATGGCCACATCCATGATCACTAATCTGAAGAAGGTGACAATTACCGATTTAGAGTTGGTGGAACCCACATTGTATAGGTATTTGATAGGTTCCTTGATGTATTTTCTCAATAATAGACCATATATATGTTTTGTAGTGAACATCTTAATTCATTTCATGGTGGAGTTGAGGCATGAACATTGGGTAGGAACAAAACATGTGATTTTGAATTTTCTGGAAATATATTGTGTAAGATATTTCTATTGTCCAACATTTCGAGCGAACACTCCACCCATCATCATGAACACATAAAAATGATAATGATAATAGAAAAGGGTGCTTTATTGAGAATTTATAGAGAAAATATCAAGGGTAACCATCGTGAACAAAAGAGTAAAGAATTATTTCCAAACGACTGTTGTAAACAATGATCAAAATATAGTCAACTATCCATTGGGAATATTAATAAATAAATCAAATAAAATATATGAAGAGATTAGAAACGGAAGAAAGAAATTAAAAAGTGAAAAAGATGAAAATTAAGATTAACTTAGTCAATTTCCCCTTTGTGAAATAAAAAAAAGGGGGATAAATAAAGGGGGGTGAGACCAAATTAAATTGAATAAACTAGTAAATATGAATGAATAAATTAAATAAATGGATAGTGGAGGGAAAGAATAAAATATAAACGGAGAGTGGAAATGAATAAAAATACTAGAAAATTAAATGGAAATTCAACACAGAGACAAGAGTAAAACTGAAAGAAATAAACTATTGATAAAATATTGATTAAAAAGGGGGGTCAAGTATAGTGAAAATTATTTAACTAAAATTTAGGAAAGGAAGAAATATTCAATGACCTAGATGATGAATGATAGGTTTCCATGATTGTCTAAGTTTGTAGCCATCTTCACGATTGAAATTGTTGGGGTATTTTTCAATGTCTAGTGCTTCACAAATGATTCAAGATGAGTAAAAGGGAACTGATGCAAGAATTCTGGTTTGGTCAAAGAAAATTAGGTGTTTAGAATTATGGGAGTGTTCAACGATAGCTTATTTGAAAATACAGTTGTGAAGAGTGTCTACTATGTGATCCTTAAGGTGAGCTTTGAAATACCTCCTTGTTTGTCCTATGTATGATTTGCCACAGGAGCAAGGAATTTGGTAAACTCCTTGGCGAAGCATAGGTTTTGAATTATCCTTGGAAATTTTAAATAATTGCTTAAGGGTCATGTAGGGTTTAAAAGGGGTTTTGGTATTCGTTTTGGCTAATGTTTTTGAGATATTATCAGTGGTGCCCTAGATGTAGGAAAAATAAATAAGAGTTGGGGAGGAGAGTTTTTGGATTTATAATGGAAGGTTGAGCGAAAATATTTTATGATTTGAGGGATAGAGTAACCATTTGTCACGAGGGCCTTTGTGAGATGGGATTTTTATTTATCAAGAAATTGGGGAGCATAGTTTCTAATAGAACGGGTAATCATATTTTTTAATACAGTGGATTTATTTATTAATATTCCTAGCGGATACTTGACTATATTTTTATCATTGTTTACAACGGTCATTTGGAAATAGCTCTTTACTCTTTTGTTCACAATGGTCACCCTTGATATTTTCTCTATAAATTCTCAATAGAGTACCCTTATCTATTGTCATTTTTACCTTTATGTGTCCCTGACGATGGGTGGAGTGTCCACTCGAAACATTGGACAATAGAAATATATTACATAGTTTATTTCCAGAAAATTCAAAATCATGATGACTCACTATGAAAAATTACACACCCAAAAAACACATGTGCTCAGATATTTGAGGGGCATAGTGGAGTATGGTTTGAGATATTTTGGAGATGGTGAAGTGAATTTGTAGGGGTATTCGTACTCAGATTGGGTAGAAAGTGCAACATCTAGGAAAAGCACCTTAGGGTGATACTTTAGCTTGGGATCAACGATAATATCCTGGTTCAGTAGGAAGTATACTTTTGTGCCACTTAGCTCAGTAGAGAAAAAATACATTGCGGCCAGTACTACTAGTTGTGAGGCCATTTGGCCTCGCAAGTTACTAGCCGGATTGTTTGATCAAGATTTGGCTTCCACATTCATTTACTGTGATAATTAGAGTTGTATCAAACTGTTTGAAAATCTAATGTTTCATGACTGGTCCAAGCACATAAATATTTGATATCACTTCAAACAAGAAAATATTCAAAAGGGAGCAGTGAAGCTCCAATATATTCCCACGGATTAACAAGCAGTTGATATTTTGACTAATCCATTAGCAAAAGGGAATTTTGAAGCAATCAGAGAGAGACTTGAATTGGTGAATAATTATTTCTTTGCTAAGAGGGAGTGTTAAGAAATTTATCTTGAGCAGGAAATTATTTCACAAGTTCAAAGTGAGTGTGCAGGAAGTGGTTTGAGAAATTTTATTAGTGACCACTCAAGAAAAGTGGGAAATAATTATATCTTATAATTTCACTTTAAAAAAAAAAAAGTGAAAGTCTAATGTTTTGAAGTCAACTTGTCTTAGGAATCTAAATGAAATGTTCTAGAAGTTATAGAACATTACTAACTTAGATTAGGATTTAATCTTAGTTGTACATCTCATGATTGAGATAGGTGGTAGCTAGGATTTAGGAGATTAGTTCATGGGTAAAATTAAAGAGATTATTTATATTCTCTAAAAGAAAAACTATGACAAGATAGGAGATGCCAATATTACACACGTGAGAAGACAACAAGAGCGATAGAAGAGGGCATAGTGAATTCAAGAAGAAGAAGAGGAGCAGATTGTTGAAGTGACCAATGAGTACAACAGGCCATACATGCCATACTATTGCAATATAAATTATTTCTTCATGCACAAGACATACACCCTTATATATGGTCGTACACCCTAAGATGTGGTCGTACATCGATGTTTGAGGTGATTTTATTGACCGTACAGTTGCTAGTTCAAATAAGGTTGCAGAGGTTACCTTATAAGTTTTGATCAAAATAATAAAAAGCTGATTTGAAGGATAAATCAATGTGTATGTGTTTTAATTCTTTCATTGTTCATTTTTCAGCTATTGTGTGATTAATACAATGTTTAGAAATTTAACTTTTTGTTGTTAAATAAATTCTATTTTGAGTTATTTATCATGAGAACATTAGGACAACAATCACCTATGCTTGAAAATTTTACATTCAAAGGGTGATCTTAAACTATTGTAGAGTGTTTTACATTAAAGAAATTTTGAAGTCTTAAATGGACTTCCTTGGAAAAATAATAAAACAAAGTTATGAATTTTCAAAGAAAAATAAATAAAACTCTTTTTTCTAATTATATTTTCAACTTATTTCCTTATAGGTTTACTCAAATTTCAAGTGTAGACACTCATTGGATGCAGAATCAAATTTTTCATCCAACAAGTACCCACTATGCTTCTCATCCTATACATAGTCAACATGTTTATGACAAGCATAATGTATTCCTTGAGGTTTTTTTCTTTCAACCACACCTCATGTGTGAATTCTCCTAGGCAACATGAAGGCATGGAAGGTTTCACTTCACCTATATTGTTGTGAAATCCTTCTAACAAGTTATGAGAATGATTTATAACCATAGCATATCCTTACCTAGAACATATAATAATAAGGATGATTAGTTTCAATCATAAGTACCAAAGTAAAATTCACTACAAACGTTTTGGCCATGTCTGGGACCCTCTATAATAGATGCATTATGTTGGGTTCTCTTGACTAGTCTAGGCCTCATGATGTACACCCACTAAATGTTTTGTTTGTTGTTGCTACAATTTTCCTCCAATGGAAGTTTCCCTTCATGAGGTATCCTTACTTTCCTACTTTTTCCTTCATCTCCTAGATGTAGTACGTAGCTATTCTCTTTAGTTACTCATTCCTTATTAGTTATGCCCACTACAATACATCTCCAAAATTTGCTTCGCATGGTTGATTCCTATTTCCTTCAAGTGAAAGGATTGTTCTACTTGGACTTGTTGACAAATGAATAGTGATGCAACTTAAGGGGGACAAATATCTTGGATTATCTTCAGGGCTATTCTTATAGACCATACAAATACTTTACCTAGGGATCTAGAAAGGACATTCTGTGATTATTATCTTGCAATGGTGAAGTTGGTCCCTTTGTAGGTTATCCCTTATGCATGTTCTCCTTGGTGAGATTATTTCTTCTTCTACTATTGATTTTTGAGTTGACAGTGCATTTATTTCTTCATTCCCCTTCTTGGCTATCTATAATGCCCCATATTTTAACCTTAGACAGTTAGAACTTTGATTTCACTCATATTGGTAATTCATTGCTTAGTAATTATTTGGACTTATTTAGACTAACATAGACATTTGAGATGTGTATATATGGACCTATTTATGTGTTTCATAATGTTATTTTTATTGTTATATGTTCATAATTATGATAGTTATGACAATTGTTCAAACATACAAATTTAAATATGTAATTTTGGTGCATGGATACTAGTTCGAATTATGTTGTGAATGCACAAAAAATATGCAAGGCGTGATAAAAATAGACATACATTTTTTAATTGAACGTCAATACATATATAGATCCTTATATGAAAATATGATGTATAAGCATGGATATGAGTTATTGGTGAACTAACCTACATGTTGATGAGCTATGTGATAGCCAACTGACTGTAGTGTTGATGTAACTAGGATGTCATAGACATCAAGAAGATAGTGTATGTTATAAGTTGTACTTATTATTTCATTTATGATTCAAAATAATTCTATGACTTTTGGTAAGTGTTTTTTTGACAAGACGCACAACTTTCCCAGAGTGGTTGTTTGATGACGTGACTCTAAGAACAATAGTTTCACACAATGACTCGATGTAGGGTGTTGACCCTAGTTCTATCAGGAGGGGTGGAGGTAATACCCACCATTTATCCCCTGAAACCTAGAGTTGTGGGAGGGTTGTGTGAAGTCACGCTCCCTAGACGTGTGATCGTGACTTCTAGTTGCATGTTGGGGAAGCTTGGTCGAGATATATGACACTTCCTCTTACGGGTTTGTAATATCCCCTCTAAGAATGTTGCAATGTTTTGAGTGTTTTTCTGATTTGAATATTTTGACAAACACTTGGCTTCCATGTTCAAAATCCACTGATATACCATCTTATTTCTACTATTGGGTTTTTTATGTTGTTGTTATGAATTTTTTGAGTGTGTTTATCAATAAACAAGCATGGATTTGGTGTCAAAATATATATATATATA
>JZKD02S1898213.1:32401-44587 GCA_000966675.3 Picea glauca
GTGAAAGAGATCTAATGCATACATGAGAAGGTTATAATGATCAAATGTGACACATACCATGATACCTCGGACCAATTACCTCATGGAGCAAGAGCCTTCTTTGATACAAGCCCAAACCAGTGGTGATGGAGGATGGTACTGCTGGCAGGACAAATCTGGCTGAGAAGGAAAAGAAGGGTCCTCCAGGACAATGCTCAGGTAGCTCCTGCTCTCGGTACTCCATGTCTAGGACCATGTGGGCCTCGAGACATGATCTCCTAGTTATCCCTAGATATCGGGGATAACAGCTCCAACAACCTTTTCTAAAACATGGTCCATTTTAGGCAGCAGATAATTTTCCTTAAGAGATGACTTATTTAAGTTTCGAAAATCCACACACAGCCTGATTTCCCCATTCTTTTTCTTGACCGGGACCAGGTTTGCTACCCAGTCCGAGTATCTCAGAGGTACAATTATCTTTGCGTCTAATTTTTTTTTAACTTCTCTTTCGATCACGGGTAACAAAATGGGGTTAATTTGCCTAAACGGCTTGACCCCAGGTTTTAAAGGTATTTTGTGATCAATTATGGAAGTGTCATATGTTTTCAATTCATCATAGGACCAGGTGAAAACATCCTTATATTGTCTGAGTAAGTCTTTATACTTAACTTTCGCCTTGGGAGGGAGGAACTTGGATATTTTTACCACCCTAGATTCTTTTTCAGTTCCTATATCATAGTCCTCCACTTCTTCTGGTAAGGGCTGCAAAGTGGAATTTATGGGTACATCGTTATGATAAATCAATCCTTTCAGAATCTGATTGTTTTTAAGGACTAGCATACGATGTTCTACAATTTTCTCTCCGAAGATTTTAGGGTCCTCCCCTTCTTGCATGATCCACATCGAGTCATTATGTTTTTCTTGGTCAACATGAGTTTCAGAGAATTCACCCACTGATGCA
The DNA here is from genome assembly GCA_000966675.3 of Picea glauca. Taxonomy (NCBI): domain Eukaryota; kingdom Viridiplantae; phylum Streptophyta; class Pinopsida; order Pinales; family Pinaceae; genus Picea; species Picea glauca. Next base: position 33,342 of record JZKD02S1898213.1, read on the forward strand.
AGGAATTTCTTAATTTGTTCGTCATCTTCAAAGACCTGCCAGTGTTGGATATTGTCTGGTATAGAGGGTTTGTACCTGATTTCAATGTGATACTTCAGTTTGAAGGTAGTGGGAGGAGAGAAGGTTGAAGCTGCCTTTGCCAAAGCATCAACATGTAGATTCTCTGCACGAGGGATAAAATGGAAATTTATCAATGAGAAAAAGTTTTCCATGAGATCCCAAGTACAATTTCTGTATGTTCTTAGTCTAGGATGCTTGGCTAGGTACTGTCAGTTTATTTGTTTGACTATCAATTCGGCATCACCATATACCTCCAAGTTTCTTATATTTAGATTTTTAGTAGCCTCTAATCCTAAGATCAACGCTTCATATTCGCATACATTGTTAGTGTAATCTATGTCCCACTGCAGTCTGTAGGAGAAAGGAACAATGAATTTACCTTCAGGAGCCACTAAAAGCACTCCCGCACCTGCCCCTTCATAAGATAAAGCACCATCAAAATACATTTTCCAGACTCCAGTGTTACATAGATCCTCTGTCACGTGACTTGAATATTCTCACTTTATATCGATTTCCTCTGGACAACTATCCAAACCATCATCAAAAGACAAGATGCAATTTCTCAGATCCTAGTCTGCAATGTAAATAGGGAAGTTGTCTGGGTTTTGAGGGTCACTGACTGTATATGCTAATCTTGTTTCTCTGTAAAATCGAGTGAAATGACCACCAAACATAGGGATTGTGGTGTACGTCATGTCCAACTGTAGAGAACCCCCCAACTTGGCTCCCCATGACCTAGATAACAACATGCCATACTTAGGTGGAATATCTGTGATAACCACATCCATCAGGATACTCTTAACCGGGACCTGCGCCAGGGTAACTACTAGATCTTTTATCATCCGCATACATTTAGCTCTTCTTGAGTCAAAAGAGTACAGATTTCCATAAGGTCTTGTGATCTGAAGACCCAACTTGTCCATTATAATCTTCAGCATAACATTATGGGAAGCTCCGGAGTCTAACATACAATTATGCAGCAACTGATCATATACATTCAAAGTGATATAAAAGGGAGCGATGGTGTCTTTGGACCCTTCGAAATGGGGACCAAAGGTGATGTTAGGTATATCATCTTCCAAGTTTATAATGTCATACTGGCTTTCTAGCTCATAGACACCCATCGCTTTCGTAATTTGCTTCCGAAAAACGAGGTTTTTTGCTAATTCTACCAAAGGGATTGGTATCTTAATTTTGTTTAACTCGTTTTCAAAACTGAAAGCTCCACTCACCTTATCTGTTTCTCTATTTGAGACTTCTGAATTCTTCCTTTCTGACTTATTTGTCTGGAACGCTTTATCACTCATGGTCCTAGTTGAAGATGTAGCTTTCTTTACGGGTTCAGTTTCCTATGTTTGAGTTTCAACTTTTTCCACCTCGGACGCTTGAGTGCTTACTACTTTAGTTTTGTTGTTGGGTGATAAGTTCTCGTCCGAAGGAGGCTCATAAGATTGACTCTTTGAAGGATTTTCTTAGGTTGAGTCGTTGAGGTTGGCTTACTCTTAGATCTTAAGTTGTACTTGGGTTGAAACTCAACCATTATCATCTCAGTTTCTGGTTGAGATCCACAGAGATCAGTGTAATCACCTTCTTCACCTTTATTAGATGGTTGTGGCATGTTTAAAGATTTTTCATAGTCTTCACGAGTCAGATAGGGTTGAGTGTAATCATCACAAAAGTTCGTGACATCGTTGTCTGAATCTCCTAAGTCTTGAAAATCGTTTGCTCCTATAAAATTTTCATTCTTTAAGGGAGCTTGTATTTTTTTATCTTCATTTTTTATTTGTCTTTGTTGGTTCGGGGGGTTTGGGTTCCTCTTGAAATATTTTTTGGGATAAGAGTCAGCTTTGGCCTGTTCGAGTTCCATTCTAGCTATTTTATTTGATAACTCTTTAATCACTCTGGCCATATCGTCCACCCTATCGTCTGCGGATCTATTTGACACTGAAGGACCTGCTTGTTCTCTGAAACGTCTGGTCTCTTGGTTTCCAGTCTCTAATCTATCTCTAAGATTACCCAAAGCCATCATATTAGACTCTATTTCTACCGCATTGTCTTGCATTCGGTTTAAGGTGGCTCCCCTTCTCTCTCGCAAAAGTAGTGCAAAATCCGGCTGAAAAGCTCCGGCGAAAGTCACTTTGGCCGCGGGTTGTGATGGTTTAACCTTGGCTGAGATTTTATTGTACATTTTTTTGAATCTCTGAATGAATTCCATGACTGTTTTTTATTTCTTTTTCTTCAAAGATCCAAATTCGGTTAAATAATAGAGATGGTCTTTTCTTTCACCCCATTGCCTGAGGAAAACATCTTCCAAAGCGTCATAAGACAAGATAGAAGCTACAGGTGAGCTCCGAAACCATGTTCTGACCTAACCTTCAAAGGTTTGGACAAGGAGTATAGAATATACATCCTCATGCTCGATACCTAGAATGTCAACGAATTGGTCAAAGAAATTAATATGTTCTGTCGCGGTTAAATCTCCTTCCCCGATGAATTTTGGTAGATTTTTTATGTAATTTTTGGGAAGGTCATGTAGAGGGACAGGCAATACTAAGGGAGCATATCTCGCTGCAACTCTTGCAAAAACTTTGGGAGGGGGTGCAGGCCCTTGGCCTCCACCTCCTTCTAGAGGGGCTCCTCCCCCTCCTCATCTGATAAAACCTCCACCTCCTCCTCCGACAACTGCCATTGTTATTTGTGGAAAGTTATAAAGGGGGTTTTGGAAAATTAAAAGTGACTCTTTGTTTTCTTCGTGAAGAGGGAAATCAGTCGAGCAAAGATAAGGAGTGTGAGGACTCGATTCCTCAGATTTTCAAGAGATGAAATTGGGAGAACCGACGGGTGTTGAAATCGAGTGTGTAACACACTCTTCCGAATTTAGTGAAGTTGGGAAATTCAACTAAAGAAAAGAGGGTACTTCAAAAGATGATGAACTTTCAAAAGGGGCCTTTCCTTTGTGTACTAATGGGATTGTCGGATGGATATCACTCCTAATTTCGGAGCAATTCAGTGTTGAAACTTTAGTATCAAAGAGAGGACTAAGAGAAGTTGAGGGTTCGGAAGGAATTTTAGTCTTCAGCGGTGGGGTTTTAAGCCTGTAAACTACAGCGGTTGGCTTGAGAGAGCCTCTCACTTTTAAAATATTTTCAGGATCGGTAACGGGCGTAATCTTCTTACCATCCAGGTTTTGTATGGTATTCCTTCGACCAGATGCTAGTTTATTTTTTGTGGAGTCACCAAGTGAAAGATTTAGAAAGACTTAAAAGGTGCGTACTCTTTGTTCACTATCAAAGGGTAACACTTTCAACGAAAAACAATTGTCGCTTTCCCAGGGAAAAAGAATTCGTAACTTCGATCCCCGACAACGACGCCAAAAAGATGTTGTTCCTAAGTATGTACTTAAGGCTTAAACGTATAGTGTCAAGGCATCCGAAAGTGGTTAAGATATGTAGAAGGGAGAAACGCCAACCTTTGGCGCAGGAAACTAAGGAATATTTCTTCGTTGGCATTGTTTGGCTTCCAACTGTTCTTGGATAGTTATGTCTCGTTCAATGGCTGCCCATGATTGTTCAAGTTAGGCCCGGTTAGTTGCCATTTTAAGAATAGTGTCGAAGAGATTTAAGGCAATGTGCATTTGGTTCGATAGTCCGAGTTCAATGTTAGGCTATGTTGGTATAGGAACCGTCATGGGGGAATAGTAAAAGTAGGAAAAAATTCAAGAGAGATTAAGTGTTGTCTCAGTTTGGTCGTATAAAGGAGAATTTATGGTTTTAGGAATAAAATAGGAATGCAAATCAAAGGCTCTTTCCCATAATTGTATTATATTTTAATCAAAGGTGTGAGGTGGGGGGAAAACATTAAGCTGTCTATAGTGTAAGGCTTCCACCGAGGGAGAAACTCACGAATAAACAAAAGAGGAAAATGTAAGGAAATAACCGATGAAGCAGAGAATATATGTAGAATTCTAAAAATGCAGATTGGTCTTACACCTGTTGATAGCTGGTGCAGAGGAAAGACAATAAACAATCACAGAAAACCAAAATTCATTCGCTATAGTAGTGGTCGTACTAAAGTATAACGAAGCACATCAATTATGAATATGAAATGAAACGAAAAATGAAATACAAGGAAAAAAACTTGTAATACAGTAGTGACGGAATTGAGAATCTTTAGATATGCTTGTATTAACTCTCAAGTGTAAAAACTCTATTACAAACGACAGAAAAAGGTCCAACTTGTATACAATTTTACAAATCGGGTAGAATCTCAATAGTCACAAAATTTCGGTTATAACAGGAAGGAGAGAAATTGCTCCATTTCTCCTTCTCTGTCTTCACTTGGTGCCAGGTGTTGGTCGTCGCGTGGACTCAGTACAGGTGATACATCTTTCCACTAGCTGGGATATGAGCCGGGATGGTTTTGCTTGACAGTTGGCTTCGACGAAGTAACATTCTCGGGCTAACTGTTGCAGCTTGTCCTCCATTTGTTCATCGATGATGTCGATGGCACTTAGTTGCGTGGTTTGATCATGTACTTATCAACTTGGACTATGTCCACCATAGTCATCTGAGAGATGTCATTCGAATATCTTTCTTTCTTTTCTTTCAGATCAAGTGAGATATGTTCCATATTCATTTGCATCAACGCCTCGGCATTTCCTCTGCTGTCAATTCCCAACAACTCGCCATCTATAGAATTAAAGGCTTCCTCTAGGGAATTGGTTATGTTTTGGGCTTGATGCTTGCCCTAGGCAATGTTGTGCTCCCATTCCTTTAACATAATGTTTCCTCAGGTTTTCTCTGAAATGGTGAACCTGCGAGTACCCGCCAAAACCCTGTTGTTCGTGGCTATTACCACCTCCTGGAAGGTGACCTGAGCCGCTCCTGCATCCCTTTCTCTGGCCGATAATTTCTCGGAAACCTGATTGACCAACAAAAATTTTTCTCTGATCGCTCCCATCTTGGCGAGCAAATTCTGCTATGCCGAAGATATTCTGCTTCGAATCTCGATCGCCTGGGATTTGAACATCCTGATGTATATCATTCTGTTCTTGGCGATCTCTACCCGAGCCTACAACTGTTCAATCAAATTCCTTTGCTAGCTCGCCTGCATCCGACCCTCCCGGACCACCAACTGTACTTGCTCAAGCTTAGGTTTGAGCACCTTAATTTCACTTTTATCGCCCAATCTGGCCTACTCTATTTCCACGCTCACCTGACTTTTAGCATTCTCCATGGTTGTAGCCAGTCTAGATTCAAGAGTCCTGATTAGGCGATTCTTTCTTTTAAGTTGGTTCTTCAAAAGTCTGATTGAGAATTGATTCACTAAGGCATACGCTAATAGCATCCCTGCGATTTCAGTGGTGAATTGATCATTCTTTTTATCCTTTCCATCGATCATAACTTTATACTTTTTGGCAGTCGACTCTCCTTCCTGGTAGAATTCCCTTTTTACTATTGCTTTTCTCTTTTTATCAAAGAAAAACTCATTCGGTGGGAGTTCTTCTGCTCTTATGGGCCTCAGCTCCTCATTGAATATCCATCCTTCTACGATATTTCCCTGTGTTGACTGCAAGGGGGTGATAGATGTCATGGGTTCTCCGATCTGTTTCGCCAATTTTCTTGGGGTGTCGATCGAGTTTCGCTTCTTTGATGGTTCTGGGGTCTTTATCTCTGTCTCCGGATTCTGTTTCTTTGGCAGGTCTGGAGCCTTTTCCTCTGCTTCTGGATTCTTTGTTTGTTCCTCCTCATCCTGGTGTTTTCCCAGGTTGGGAGTCACATCTTTAGAACTTCCAGCCTCCTTCTTTTTCGTCTCCGAAACACCTGGACCCTCACATCACAATACAGTGGGGAGACAGCTACGTCGGTGTTCCTGGAATATCAATACCTCGGCTCTATCCTCGGGTGCCAAGGATTGGATCCGGGCCATAATTTCTTCATAGGACTTCACTCCTCGGAAAATGTCATCCGAGGGTAAATTCTCATACTCAAATATTTTGAGCCCATAATTAGTCAAATCAATGGTCACGACCCTTTGTGGATCGTGCTTCTTATATTCTATGGAGACCAAATTTAGGTCTTCCAGGGCTGCAACCTCGGCTTTGGCATGCCCGAAATCTAATAAATAATAAGAATTCAAACAAATGGGAAAAGACAACCATGCCTTCTTTGAGTACCCTTTTAGCTCTTTACTCAACCGCTAATTACTGTCTTCTTGGTGACCTCACGACAAGCCAGCTTACCAGGAATGAACAATGGTAGTGCATGCGAGGGAATAGAAGCCTTGAAAACTCTGAGGTATGAAAATTTTGTTTCTACGTACCAGTCTGCTATGCTTCTCAGATTTGTCACTATGTTGTTCGAGATACGGGGTGGTGGGTGACCAAAAATGGCGATATGCAGGGGCACCATTACCCAATTAAAAATTTCCTAAGAAAAATTTTGTTCTTTGTTCTCCCATAATTTGGCTTGATATACATGTATGGGTTCATTTTCGACTGGATTCCAGCTCTAGTTCATAAATGGAAATGGTGTCATAGAACAAATCGCATCCATAATGTACGCAGACATGAAAAATGATGACGCCCTTCCATTCTCCTTCTGCTCCCGATACTCTGTGACCCGATTGGCCAAGCTATCCGAAAGCATCTTTGCCCAATAAAAAGAACAAACTTCTGCGATCCGAAACATACGAGGTACCCACGCAAGGAAAAAATGTGTTGTGTCCTCTCTCCCATATAACTGGCATGTCATCATGGCCACATATTTATAATGCGGTTCTAATGAAGCGATTAAGTAAATGTCATGGGTATCAGCTCTGAACTTCGCGGCATTTGAAACCCAATCCTTTATCAAACTAGACATGGTCTTATCATATTGTATGCATTCCTTCTCCTTGAATTCCTCCAAGAATTCGACACCATATGTGTGGTCGGACATCACGGGTAGCTTATACATGGTTTGTAGATGCTCTTGCCTAAAAGTCCCGACGGTGACTCTCTGCTCGTCCATGATAGTCCTGGTCGATATGTCCACGTTATCCAAGACCCATTGGATCATGTCATAATATGGAAGAAACCATGGCCTGGTTGCTACCCTGTGCATTCCGGATTGGACGACTATTTTGTACTTGGTGGTTATATCATCTCTTTCGTTGTTGTCGAAGTCGTCGAATAATCCACCAATTCTGACTGCATCATATCTGAAACATATGACCAGTTAGGGACCGAGTCGATACTTCGGGGTGAAGTATCAGAGACATTATCTGAGCCTTGTCCCGAAACCTTGACATTTTCCTTTGCTGCTTTCCGTGGAGCCATGGATGAAGCTTGCGTTTTAGCTCTTCTACGATAGAACTGCATATACATACAGAAGTCAATTTACTCAGAAGTGATGAGCTCTGCGTGCTATGAAAATGCATTTGTTACAATGAAAAGTAGCTCTTACATATATTTGAAAACTCGGTACCTTTCAAAACAAGCTTGTCAAATCATATTTAGAACTAATTTTTTGCCGTAAAAAATCTGATCTTATATTCATAGATTTACCCTATTTCCTCATTAATGTCATAAATATTTGGTGATTTAAAAGTTAGTTGGCGTATGGAGAGAAAAGTCCTCCTCATGAATCATGCAAGCATCGAAACGTGGGATATGCCTTGATTTAGCTTAATTAATCCAATCTCACCAACGGTAATTAATATCTCGCTATTCGTTAAATCGAGGATTTTTCTTTAACATTTTGAGTCTCTAACTCCCGAGACTGTGAAGATCGAATTTAGTTTAATTAAAGGTAATCGCGATTTGGGGCTTGATTAATTTTATAATTATTATATTCACCATATCGCAACTCAGAGCTTCAAAGATAAGTTTCTGGGAGATTTATATGTCGAGCTGCGAAACTGCGAGATCGCGACAACATACCTTAATTAAAAGGAAGATAATTTTTGGATTAAGTGATTAATTAATCAAATTATAATTGTATCGTGAATTCGCAAATCGGGGTTGAGACGTTGTAACCTTCGAAAAAGATACTATCGAGTGGCGAGGCGTCGAGAACAACTTTAACCACGGTTAGCTTTTACCTTTGATCCTTGACATGGGTTATTCAAAAGGACTTTGTGTCCTCGGCTATCGGGGCTGTGATAATAAAAAATTGGGTTTGGTGAATGTCGAGGTGCAAAACCCCGACGACGCTTAATCACGAGTTAGAAAAAACTTTACCCTTGTTATTGCCTTGAGTGGAACATTAACATGATTTCGTCGTTTCGTGACTCAGGCTATGGAGACTACATGAATTATAGTATCCGACATGCGAGATCTTGAAGTAGAACAAAAAGAGGAATGTTTCTACATAAGGTAGGACTTGTTTCAAGAGTAGAAATATCATTGCTGCTCACATGATCGGCTTCAGATATCATCGATATCTGAGAGGAACAAAATAAAAAACATTTTTAGATTTCAAGCATTAAAAATGAAACTTGTGAAGGGCTAGAAAAACAAGGGTGGCTCCAACAAACGTAACAATTGATGAAACATGCAGACCAGAGTCAAAGGAAGAAGAGAAGAAATCAATGCAACAACTTTTCAAAGAAGAAGATGAAAAGGAAGTAGAAGAGGAAGATGAAGATGGAGAGAATCTGACAGAAGTAGAAGAGCAAGTTCATAAAGTATCTCCAAAGACACCTAGAAAACGAGTACAAAAGAATCATCCTTCAGATCAGATTATTGGAAACAAAGATGCAGGAGTTGAGACTAGAAGAAAAATGCGTTCACTAGAATAAACACACCTAGAAATCTTATCTACAATTGAGCCAAACTATTTTGAAGAAGACAACAAGGATGAATTTTGGAATAAGATTATGGATGAAGAATTGGATCAAATAGAGAAAAATGACACTTGGGAATTGGTTCCAAGACTAAAGAATAAGAATGTGATCGACACAAAATGGGTTTTCATGAATAAATTTAATGAATATGGACAGGTTACAAGGAACAAAGCGAGATTGGTATGTAAAGGATATGCATAGATTGAAAGAAACAACTTTGAAGAGACATTTTCCCCAGTTGCTAGAATGGAAGCAATTCGTTTGCTTTTAACTTATGCATGCTCCAAAAATGTTAAAGTATATCAGATGGACATAAAATCAGCTTTTCTGAATGGGGAACTTGAATAAGAAGTCTACATTGAACAACCAGAAGGGTTTCAGTTGTCATAGAACACCGACTATGTTTGTAAATTAAAGAAGGCCTTGTATGGTCTAAAATAGGCTCCTAGAGCATGGTACTCCATATTGGATAAGTATCTACAATAGGTAGGGTTCAGAAAAGGAAGTGCAGACAACAACCTCTACATTAAGGTAAGTCAAGGTAATATTTTTTTAATTGAAGTTTATGTTGATGATATTATTTTTGGTAGTGATGATGATAGGTTAAGCCAGAAATTTGCAAAAGACATGCAAAATGAATTTGTAATGTCATTACTTGGAGAACTATCCTTCTTTTTGGGACTTTAGATACGTCAAAGCAACCAAGGAATTTTTATTTCTCAAACCAAGTATATCAGAGAAATGCTAAAGAGATTCATAATGGAAGATTGCAAACCAGTTATCAATCCCATACAAACCAATTGTAAGTTGAGAAAAGATGATTATTCAAAGTCTATAGATCAGAGACAACATCTAGACCAGACCAGATGTGACAACATCTAGACCAGATGTAATGCAGATAGTTGGACAGGTGGCATGATTTCAAGAAGCACCAAAGGAATCACATGTATTATAAGTAAAGAGGATATTTAGATATCTCAAAGGAACAAAAGAGTTTGGATTATGGTATCCAAAAGGAAAAGATCTATCACTTATTGCCTACACAAATGGAGATTGGGCAGGTTGTATTGATGACCGACGAAGCACCAGTGGAGCAATGTTCTACTTGGGTGATTTTTTAGTATCATGGCTTAGCAAGAAACAATCATTAGTATCTCTATCTATAGCCGAGGAAAAGTATATTGCAACAACAACATGTTGTACACATGTTCTTTGGATGAAAAAAACTTTGACAGATATATAGGTTGATTATGATGAGCCCATTCCAATATATTGTGATAATACAAGCGTCATCAATATCTCAAAAAACTCGGTGATGCACTCCAAGATGAAGCACATTCCAATCAAGTGTCACTTTCTACAAGAACAGGTTGCAGAAAAGAACATCAGAGTTGAGTATGTGGGCACAAAAGAACAAGTGGTAGACATCTTTACAAAACCACTTCCATGGAAAGCCTTTGAATGTCTTCGCCAAAGAATTGGAGTTATTTCTACTCCAAAATGAATGATTTTTGAATGCCTATCTTATATGTCTTAGATGTACATGAGGAAGCACCATAAGAGGACAGTTCAGTCAGGGGGAGCAACCCCAGATGGAAAGATACCTTTGCCTTTGATGACAAAGGGGGAGAGATTTATCAAATGCAGAGGACAGAGGCATGGTTCTAGGGGCAACATATTTATTAGATGCAGAGGACAGAGGCATGGTTCCAGGGGGAGCACGAGTGATATGATTTTAGTATTGCATCAGAGTGTTTCCATCAATGCCAAAGGGGGAGATTGTTGATTAAGGTTGGTTGTCATTGATGTCAACCCTTGAAGAAAGCCCCGTAGCACAATGGTTTGGGTAATGGAACCAATATTGTTTTATGTAAATATGACTCATTATTGTTTTTTCATGGTTGATAAGAAGTAAATATGGATGAACTCCAGAGTGGTCACCTTATGGTGAAAGCCCTCACGGGAAGATGCTTTGCGGAGTAAGAGAAACCATGATTAATTATGGAATAATGAGATGAAGGACAATGAATTTGTAAGGGAAACAAATCCTATATGGATATTTCTTTATTTCCATTTCTGGTGGTATGTGGAACATCACATAACTCCTCACGGTTAGAGAATTATGGCCATGAGAAGTTGGAGACCCTAGGTTTGGGTAATGGACCCAAGTTTGTTTGATGGGTAGCAGTATGATTTATGATATATTTTCAAATAATACTATTCTATATGGATAGTACATGTCATTCCATTTCTGGTGTTATGTGGAACATCACATAACTCCTTACGGTTTGAGAGTTATGGCCTTACGAAATTGGAGGACCCTCATATGTCATCTAGAAGCCCCAAAAGGTCAAAGTAGT
>JZKD02S1898226.1:20515-34059 GCA_000966675.3 Picea glauca
AAAAAAAAAATTAATTAGGGTCATTAGAATTATTCAAACACTTCCAATACCTCTCAACTATTTCTTAACTATAACTATAAGGTGATTTTATTACTTCTTTTACTTTCCACCATTTACACTTACCATTTTCCTTGAACAAATGTAAATGAAAGACTCTATCTCAATCATATTCTCAAGGAAGGTGGAATGTAGCTTAATTACTTAAACATATATATATATATATAGAAATTTCATTCTAATCGTGCAAATTATAGGCATACTATGGAAACACATCAATGCATATAACGACCCTAGTCTGAATGTATTGATTAATCCCTCGGTCCTATGGGAGAGGTATTTATTGAACGAGTTATTACTAACACGACATGCAGTACATGAAAGTGTTAAAACTCAAAAAAGTTGTAATTAGATGGTCGATACATGCTGCTCGTTCTTGGTTAGTTACCACTCTCATTAAACTAACCGTGGCACAAGGGCTAACGGATCTGACAGTAAGAGTAGAACTCCAACTAAACTGGAAGAAAACGCTAAGTTATAACCTAACTAACTGTAATTACAATTGCCATAAGTCCGATGCGAGGTTGACATAGATACGACTGCCATGGTTTAAATGAACCCTGTCAAAGACATTTATGGCGTTATGTAACGCACTTCCTTGGGACCATTGCTTGTTTACTGTACCCATTATAATTTTGCCACCTTGCCCTAATCGTATGGCCTAGGTACAACTTATCACTAACGCCATTGAACTATTCGACGAAGGGTTTCCTAAGGCTATTGTTTCACTCTTCACCTTGGCTCTGTGTATTTTGCAAAACACGTTACAATGTTAACCCTATTACTGTTCTTCTCGATGGCATGGCTAACGTATGTGAAGTTGGGCTCGCTCTGGCGAAGGGAAGCGTTTGGAGGACCACACCAGTTGGACACCACCTTAAGCGAGGTAAGGACCTTTTGGTAATTTTTATCCGAACTCTTGGTGTTATGAAAAAGGTTATTGTGTGCATCAGTCCCTTCGAGAGTTTCCTATTAGCGTCACTGACCTGTCTTCCATGGTATGGTATAGATTTTTAGGCATTGGAATTATACCCAACAATGATTAGGGTTTTTCCGTGGCTTCACCCTTACCCTCTCTATCAGTTTTTCTAGGAAACCTTGTGCTCTGCGACAAACGTTTCCTTTGTGTAAAACCCATAGACAATTCTGGGTTGAAAGTGTCAAAGGGAGTGAGGATTTCAACTTCAATAGTTCGGTCATAAGTGTAATGACAACTTTACTGTAAATCTTTATTTCTTGCTCTTTATTCTTAGTGTTTACGCACCCCAATATAGATGTGAGTCCTTTATTTTACCTTTTAGAGATTCCGCTACTTTGGCATAACTCCTTATCTGTTCGTGGTTTGACTGTATACTTTGTGGATTTTCTTGGGTTGTCTACCCTAGTTAGGAACTGGGTTTTCATCTGTGTGGAAGGGCGTTTCCCTTATGTGGTGTAAATTTATGATTTTCGTGCCTTTGAGTTTTTCAATTACAGTTATGAAGATATCGTGTAGCTTTGTATTTTGTTTAATTTAGTCTCTTGATTCTTCGATCTATTAATTTCCTGAGGGTACATATAACAGTACTTGCCAAGGTTCCGATTCGTTTTAGAGGTGGCACGACACATTTTTTTTTTTTAACCCTGTCCATTGTAAGAATAGAGTGTTTTCTTGCTTGAGTCTCATCGTATTCCAAACAATTACGCGGTAAAAGGGTTTACGAATCGTGAGACAGTTTTCTGCGGATATAATGTGTTCTATAATCACCTTACCCCCGATACATTTAAATAAATCATCCCCTCCAGAATCTGTAATTATGGTTTTAACAAAAGTTATTCTACTTACTCTACAACACATTTATACAAGTATGGATACAGTTTAAGACTCCTGTCGTGTATCTTTATTTCAGAGCCTTGGACATAACCAAGGAGTTACCCACACCTGTTGTCCTGTAGATTTTGATGTCTATCTGTTTTATTTTATTTAATTCGCATCAAGGAAAGAAACTCTAATGTGTCCAGGACTCTGTCTGCAATTGCATTTTATTTATTTTCAAAGGTGGTTTTAATTAATTATATGAATAAAATCATAGCCTTATTTTGTGATCCAGTCGGGTAACCCTATAGATCATGTTTTATAATGTACATTCTTTATTATTCTTGTTTTTAGGATGTTGCTTATTTACTCTCTTTCTGGAATAATTGATTAAAGTTTAATTACTATAATCTAATGATGGGACCACTGTTTAACTGCGAGGGTGCCCATCAAACAATCCTTGGCCCATTCCATCCCTTCGGGTCTGTGGATGACTTTCTCATTGATGCAAAAAGGAAAGACGACATTCACTCCCAGAACCTCAAGCTAAGTGTAGTCTATATATTCATATGCGTTGTTTCTTTTTATAAACATTTTACCCTGGTAATTATTCTACGTTCAGTGTTTGAAATTTTGTTTACTTCCAACTTAATACTAATTATATTTTTCTTGGTCTCCTTACAGTACTGCGCGCATTAGAAGTCTCTGGATTCCACGACAACGTCTTGTGCAAAAGATACTCGTGTTCCATTTTACAACGCTTTTAAAAAAATATTAACCCAGGTTCTATCGAATGAAATGGTTCTTTCCTAGAATACATTTATCATGGGAATTTATACTAGACTCCTATAATAGATGGTTATTTGCATATTCATTTTTTAAAGAAAAGACATAGGGGAAACCCCATACTGAAATAAGATTTCGGTATTTGAGATTTATAAACGCAGTGTTATGTAGAGTTGAAGACTCGTTTAAGTATTGGTCTAACTCTGCGATATGAACCATGTTTTATGTATTTACAATACCAAACATTTGCCCCTACGTTATTGTAATGAAACAAAACTGTAACTATTTATTCCAATTATATGGTTAGTTTACATGGAAAAAACAATTTCAAGTTATGCAACAATCAATAATTAGTTTCTGTGTATTAGATATTTTATAATTCAAAAAATCTGTGTTCGGCAACAACATGTATTCATATATGAAATTCTATTTTATATTCCTTCTAGGTCTACTTTGGTATATGTAAAAATCGAACGTCCCCTAGTTATTTAGATAGTTGTGCATATCTTAGTCCATAGAAATATGCATACGCATACATGCCTATATATTTCCAGAATTATGTCTAGCATTTCACAGTTTAAAATTACTTAAATCTGATTCTCTATAAGTATGTGTTCATGTGCTTGGTAGAGGTTAAAATAACCTTGTAATGATTCTATTTTATTTAACTTGCAGGTATATCCTATGTAACTACCATAAATAACACACCACAACTTTCATGATGTTATTCATAAAAAAATAATTTGCATCTACAGTAGCTAACACACAGTAGCTTTATTACTTTATGCATTAACAAAATCAAACTGTACCTACAATAGCCAACATACACAATGGCTCTCCAATTCTATTAGCCATAAAATACTAGGACATCCATCCATGAAAAAAGTATACTACCAACTATTTAATCAACATAAATTCAACCAAAGAAGAGTAGAGGAAAATATCTGAACCAAACGTTGAAACAACAAATGGAACATCCAAGTTCCACCCAACCATAGAACAGAGCAACCAATCTACTTGCTCTGTTCACCCCCTAGCCTGACCTTGAACCCATGAGGGCGAACTCCAGAACTCCTCCTTAACTATAGTCCTTCTTCAATTATAGAAAACTTCTCCTTGCCTCACACTCAGAAATCAATGCTCATAACAACAAGTGATACTATTTTCCCCAACATACTAGGCAGGGTCCTGCCTCCTCCCATATGCTATATATGCCAAAAGCATTTGTGCCTAGGACTTTTCACCTTGGGAAATTTCACAACTTCAAAAATCCTTGATTTCTAGGCGCTGCCAATGGTCAAATTCCTGATTTTCCACTTGTAGAATTCAACCCTGAGGTAGTTCAAACATGTTCCCCACTCATGGAGTCATGGTGAGCTGATTTCAACCTGGTTGTTCCATTTGTCTCTCAGCAATAAATATAAAAATATGTGTTTCTTGCAAGTGCCATAGTCAAAGATTTGGTTGATTCAAATCAAATCTTTGCCCAACAGTCATAATAATAATTACAATTAACTAAATTCCAAAATTCAGAATTGCCATAAATGGCAATAATTTTCCAATTTCGAATTTACCAAAAATGGAAATTCCTAAGTATTTTTAAACATAATAATAATTTATTCTTTGGGGATATTACATGCTTTCCCCCTTCTGTACAACATCATCCTCAGTGTTCATTCCTTCCTCGGAACAAGGTTGGATAATATTTCTTCAAATCTTCCTCCAATTCCCAAGTGGCCTCCTCAGGACTAAAATGCTTCCATTGCACTTTTACCTGGGCGACGACTCTGTTCCGTAGTGTTATTTCTCTCCTATCCAGAATGTGTAGAGGTTCCGCTTGGAACTCGCCTTATAGTTCCACCTGCACCACGTTCCAATCAATAATGTGAGTAGGATCATAAACATAATTCTTTAACAAAGAAACATGAAATACACTATGAATTTTTAGATTTACAGGAATTGCAAGTTGGTATGCCACTGATCCAATTCAAATTAAGATCCCGAAAGGGCCAAAAGACCTAGATGCCAACTTGGAGCAGTTTCCTACTTTTAAGGAACTTCTTCTTTCTTTGACTTTTAAATATACGTGTCTCCAACTTGAAATACCCGGTGTCTTCTTTTCAGGTTTGCATAACTTTTTTGTTTGTCCTGTGCCTCCTTTAAATTCTGTTGTACTTTTCTTACCGTATTCTCCATTTCCTAGAGAATTTCTGCTCCGACCATGATTCTGTCAACTGGGTTGTCCCAGCTAATTGGAGTTGTACACTTTTCGTCGTATAGTACTTCGAAGGGGCTCATCTTAGTCAATGCCTGGTAACCATTATTGTATGCAAACTCTACCAAGTGCAGGTAGTCTTCCCACCTATTTGGTTTCGTCCTTACATACATTCATAACATATCCTCCACGATTTGGTTTGTCCATTCAGTTTTCCCATCCGTTTGTGGATGGTAGCTTGTGCTGAAATTCTACTTAGTATTTAACCCTACAAACAATTCTTTCCAAAATATAGATGTGAATTTTATGTCTCTATCCGAAATCACCATTTTAGGAAAACCATGCAGTCTAAAAATTTCTTTCATGAATATTTTCGCGATGTTAATGGCTTTAAAAGTAGACTTTACATGAATAAAGTGTGAAGACTTGATAATCTTATCAATTACTACCATAATTGAATCATGTTGTTTTTGAGTTCTAAGCAAACCTGTGATAAAATCCAGTGATATAGTCTCCCATTTCCATTCTAGTACAGGTAGAGGATGCAACAGACCAGTTGGGTGTTGGTGTTCAACCTTCACCTGTTGAAAATCTTGGCACTTAGACAAGTATTCTGTTGTTTCGATCTTCATATTAGGCCAATAAAATAACTTCCTTAGCGCTGTCACCATTTTCTGGTATCCTGGATGACCAAAATATGGTTTCTTGTGTACTTCGTCCAAAATTGTTAGTTTTAATTTAACAAAATCTGGTATGTATAATCTATTTTTAAATCTTAGTAGACCATTTCTGTCCAAACTCAAATCTGTCTTGTCTAAATTTTTTGTGTTATTTTGTAAATCTGCCATTGTTTTAATATATTTTTCATCATTATTACTTGCATCCTTTATCCTTTGCTCCATGTCACTTTCTTCCCTGCTAAGGTTTATCTCAAACAACCCATGAATTATTCTACTTAAAGAATTTCCCACCTTGTTTTCCTTACCCTTGATGTGTATTACCTCGAAGTCGAATTCGCTCAAGAAGGCTAGCCATCTTGCATGCCTTGCGTTAAGGTTTGGTTGACTAAACAAGAATTTCACACCACTGTTATCAGTCAACAACAGAATTTTTTTGCCCATTATATAGTGTCACCACATATTTAAAGCATGGATGACATCTGCTAACTCTAAGTCGTGAGTGACGTAGTTTCGTTCGTGCTCTTTTAGTTTTTGGGACTCATAACAAATAACATGCCCTTCTTGAGTTAGGAAACCTCCCAAACCTTCTTTAATCGCATCCACATAGAGTGTGAAGTCTTTATCCAGGTCTGCTACCCTTAAAATGGGTGCGACTGTTAACAATTCCTTTAACTTATTAAAATTGTCCTCGCATTTTTGTGACCAGTTAAACTTGGTTCCCTTCTTTTGTAAAGATGTGATAGGGTATGCAATCTTGGAAAATCCCTCTATAAATCTGTGGTATAATCTGGTGATCCCCATGAATGACCATATGTTCGCTATGTCCTTAGGGATCGACCATTCCATAATGCATCTTATTTTCTATGGGTCAACTGCAATACCTTCTTTAGATATTACATGTCCTAGGTACTATATTTTCTTTTGATAAAAGTCACACTTGTCGAATTTAGCATACAGTTTATGTTTTCTTAAAGTTTGCAATACTATCCTTAGATGCTCTTCATGTTCTTCTTCTATTTTAGAATACACTAGGATATCGTCAATAAATACCAAAACAAACTTATCCAAGTACCGACTAAAAATGTTGCTCATTAAACACATAAATGTTGTTGGTGCGTTAGTGAGACCAAACGATATAACGACAAATTCGTAATGTCCATATCTTGTCCTGAATGTTGTTTTACTTATGTCCTCATCCTTTATTCTAACCTAGTGATAACCAGATCTTAAATCCAATTTAGAAAAAATCTTTGCCCCACCTACTTGATCGAACATATCATTGATTCTAGGTAAGGGCTATTTGTTCTTAACGGTCATTTTCTTTAACTGTTTGTAATCAATGCATAATCTTAGAGTTCCATCTTTATTTTTAACAAAAGGGACTGGTGCTCCCCATGGCGAGACACTCGGTCTGATATATTCCTTGTCCAATAGTTTTGTATTTAAATCTTTAATTCTGTTAATTCAGGTAAACTCATTCGGTAGGGTGCCTTAGATATAGGAGCTGAACCAGGCAATAGATCAATAAGAAATTCTATCTCTCTTCTTGGGGGAAGTTCAGGTATTTCGTCAACAAACACATCTCTAAAATCATGGAAGATGACAAAATATAAGGCTAGGTTTATTTTCTTTTTCCAACAGATTTGTCACTTGCATAGAATAAATCTGACAGCCTTTTCTCATGCACTTCTTAAATTGCATTATTGAAATCTACCTAACTGAGACTAGTTTTTGTATGCCTTGTATTGTCCTAACAATGTCGTTTTCATATTTGTAATTGAGTGATTTTTCATAATAATCTAAAACTTCTTTATGCCTTTCTAACCAATCCATTCCAATTATTATATCATAAGACCCTAATGGTAGAATGTTCATATTTATCTTTGTGTTGTGACCACCTAAAATGAACTCATAGTTGGAAATAAAATCAAAATCTTTTCCTTTTGTTCATGTTGCTAGTTGTACTAGACAAGATTTTTCATGTTTTATTTTCCTAAGTTTATTTGAATCCACTACACCAGGAGAAATATAACTCAAGGTATCCCCTAGATCATTTAAAACAGAAACACGATTATTGCTAACTTTACCTTCAACTTCCACTATAGTGGATTGGTGATCATCTTGTCGGCCATCCACGGTTGCATTGATCCAATGTAAGCTTTTTCCCACGTCTCCCACTATAGAGGATTCCTATAGGTTGTGAACCATAGTCCTGAATGCAAAAGTTAATCGTGGATAGTTCCTCCTTAAGTGAGGTTCTCCACATTCCCATCATTTTAACAGTTCTCCGAGGTTGTCCCCAAACTTCTTTATTCCCAGATTAATTGGTTTACCACCTCTTGGGTTGTTCTGGTTATTGGAGTGAAAATATTTCCTTGGAAATCTCTTTGTTTCATTCCAGAAAGGGGTTGGTTGATATCCCTTCTTCCGCTGGTTCATTTGGTCTTGTTTCTTGTCTTTCCAAGCCTTGGGAAATTTCGAATGTTTTTTGTATTGGTCGTACCACATTCGGGCCTTCCTGAAAACTTCACTTAAGGACTTGGGGTTGTCGAATTTGATTATGTCCTTATAGGACTGTGGTAAACAACTTAGGAACCATTGGATTTTTACTTTGACCTCCCGAATATAAGGCATGAACCTTAATAATTCTAGGAATTTATTTATCAAGTCATCCATAGTCATTTGACCAAGTCGTAGTTCATAAAACTCGGTTTTTCTTTCATAGTAACTTTCAGATAAATATTGTTTCTTAAAGTTTTTATTGAAATCCGACCACTCCATTTATTTTTCCTTTAGGCCCTTGGCGAACTTCAAGTCCTTCCACCATATACTTGTTTTTCCTTTCAGGTTATAGATGGCCATTCTAACCTTCATGTTGTTGGAATAGTTGTAGATATGGAAATACTTTTTAATGTATAATAACCATGCTTCAACTTCCTCCCCTGTCCTAGATTCCCTGTCAAAGGTGGACGGTTTGATTTTCCTAAACTCTCCCTCTATATGGTCCACCTATTTCCTCTTTCTTCCTGTGGTTGCTTTATCTTATCCTGATGGTGTACCTTCGGAAGAGTTGTCCCCTTTTTCTGCTTCAGGACCATAATTCTTGGAGGCCCTTTTACTGACTTCTTCTTCCTAGTTTTTGTCTTTTCGACTCTTATTTGTTACTATTCTTTGCAGCAGTACTTCATTTATTTCTTGTTGTTCTTGTTGTGCCTTTTTCAGTTTCTCATTATCTTCTTTGAAAACTTGCAGTTCCACAATGAGATTTCTCATGGTTTCCAAAACTTCGGTAGATGAACTTTCTTCACTGTTCTGCATAGGTTCTTCAAGAGGTATTTTCTCAGGATTCTCCTCGAGTCTGATCTCAGCTTCATTCTCCACTGCCATTATCACAACATAAATATAGTTTTTATGTTTGTAACTGTAATTGTTTTGTTATTTTTTTCATTAAACAAAAAACATGTGCTAAGAAAACATTTTTGGCCCTGTTTTAAGGTCCAAGTGTTATAACCTTTGCTCTGATACCATATGTAATGTACCCCAAATTTACCCATTTAATTTTTTTTTTCATTAGGGTCATTAGAATTATTCAAACTCTTTAGTGCATATAATGACCCTAGTCCAAATGTATCGATTAATCCCTCGGTCATATGTGAGAGGTATTTATTGAATGTGTTATTATTAACACGACATTGACTACGTGAAAGTGTTAAAACTAAGAAACATTGTAACTAGACGGTCGATACATGCTGCTCATTTCTGGTTATTTACCACTCTCATTAAACTAACCCTGGCACAAGGGCTAACAAATCCGACAGTAAGAGTATAACTCTAACTAAACTGGAAGAAAAGGCTAAGTTATAACCTAACTAACTGTCATTAAAATTGTCATAAGTTTGATGCGAGGTCGACATAGATACGACTGTCATGGTTTAAATGAACCCTGTCAAATACATTTATGACGTTCTGTAACACACTTCCTTGGGACCATCGCTTGTTTACTATACCCATTATAATTCTGACAAATTGCCCTAATCACATGGCCTAGGTACGGCTCGTCACTAATGGCATTGAACTATTCGACGAAGGGTTTCCTAAGGCTATTGTTTCACTCTTCACCTTGGCTCTGTGTATTTTGAAAAACACGTTACAATGTTAACCCTGTTACTGTTCTTCTTGGTGGCATGGCCAACGTCTTTGAAGTTTGGCTCACTCTGGCGGAGGGAAACGTTTGGAGGACCACACTAGTTAGACACCACCTTAAGCGCGATAAGGACCTTTTGGTCATTTTTATCTGAATTCTCCGTGTTATGAAAAATGTTATTGTGTGCATCAGTCCCTTCGAGAGTTTTCTATTAGCGTGACTGGCCTATCTTCCGTGGTCTAGTATAGAGTTTTAGGCATTGGCATCATACCC
Organism: Picea glauca; assembly: GCA_000966675.3. Lineage (NCBI taxonomy): Eukaryota > Viridiplantae > Streptophyta > Pinopsida > Pinales > Pinaceae > Picea > Picea glauca. The sequence continues at coordinate 30,466 of JZKD02S1898226.1, forward strand.
AACAATGCTTAGGGTTTTTCCGTGGCTTCACCCTTATCCTCTGTATCAGTTTTTCTAGGAACCCTTGTGCTCTGCGATAGACATTTCCTTTGTGTAAAACCCTTAGACAGTTATGGGATGAAATTTTCAAAGGGAGCGAGGATTTCCACTTCACTAGTTCGGTCATCAGTGTAATGATGACTTTACTGTAAATCTTGATTTCTTTCTTTGTATTCTTAGTGTTTACACACCTTGATATAGATGTGAGTCCTTTATTTGAGCTTTCAGAGATTTTGCTGCTTTGGCATAACTCCTTATCTGTTCGTGGTTTGACTGTATACTTCATGTATTTTCTTGGGTTGTCTACCCTAGTTAGGAATTGGGTTTTCATTTGTGTGGAAGGGCGTTTCCCTTATGTGGCGTAAATTTATGATTTTTGTTCCTTTGAGTTTTTCAATTACAGTTACAAAGATATCGCTTAGCTTTGTATTTTGTTTATTGAAGTCTCATGATTCTTGGATATGTCAATTTCATGAGGGTACATATCTCAATGCTTACCAAGGTTCCGATTCGTTTTAAAGGTGGCACAACATGTTTTTTTTTTGTAACCCTGCCCATTGTAAGCATAGAGTGTTTTCTTGCCTGAGTATATGCCGATAACACTCGGCCTATAACATTCTCATTGTATTCCAAACAATTACGTGGTAAAAGGGTTTAAGAATCGTGAGACAGTTCTCTGCGGATATAATGAGTTCTGTAATCACCTTACCCCTGATACGTTTAAATGAATCATCCCCTCCAGATCTGTAAGTATGGTTTTAATAAAAGTTTTTTTTTTTGTAAGTAAGTGTTTATATTATATATAAAAATCCTTCTAAGAACCAGGATCAAGAGTACATTAACTGATTCAATCGGTTGTAATTACTGAACTGCTTCATAAGGAGAAACCAGTTCAGCCAGCCGTATATAGCAAGTAGCAAAAATTTCTAACAGTTCTAGAGAAAACCAGACAATTTAACTACCATGAGAGCCACTAGAGCTAAAGTATGGAACAAGATTTGTATAATCTGGGACATACTCGGGAAAGAGGCCAGGCCAGGGTTCCTCAATGACAGGTGTCCCGCTGGCATTCCACTACATGTCCGTGGCGTCGTTGCCCTTGTCCTCGTGCACCTGGATGCTGGTGTCCTTCTCCTCTGCTACCGCTGCCGAAACTGCATCGTCTTCCCCTCCTACATTGCTTGCCGAAGTCTCCTTCCTCGTGAGAGCGGTCATGGGCATTGGTTTACCTACCTTCCCGTCAGACTGCGGGCTTTCTTCTGTGGCAGCTTGCTGATGGCTGCTCGCATGGTCGCTTGCAGTGAGAGGAGCATCACTCGAATCCTCAGGAGCAGCTGGAGGGGGAGTGGCGAGAATCTGGAGAAGGACTGATAGCCTTACCTCCATCTGTTGGACGTGGAACTGGAGGTCATTCACTCCATCACGGAGCTCAAAAACTAAGTCATGCAGAATGGCGGAGTGTTCACGCGGTAGATTGGGAGAGGGCGTCTTCAGAATGCGACGGAATCGACCATGGCTCGGCACCAGGGGAGGAGAGGAATCCTTGATAGAGGGAGAACGCCATGCCGGGGTCCAAGAGGTGTCAATGACAACCAAACAGTCAAGGGCTGGGGTGGGTGAACCAGAGGGCGAGGAGGAAGTGCGAGGGCGTCGAGGGTGCCAGGGAGAGCCCCTGCGCGGACGCAAGCATTGTCGTGGCATGGTGAAGCTTAGTGTCTGCAGAAAGTCTGCAGATCCAAGGTGGAAGATGCAGAATGCCCGATAGACCATGAAAACCACAGAGCCGGATTCGAAACCAAACAGCCAGGCGATAATGCAAAACGAGTTCTGCATAGCTCTATTCATAGAGGTGGTTGAGGGGGGTTGGTTTAATGCCCCTCCCATCAGTTTTGAATGCAATTTAATGCGCGGGGGTAGTGGATGCAGTGGGCATGAGTCAAGCACATGGCTCCGTGCTCCGCTGGCCTCCCCCTTCGTCCATAGCCTGCCATGTGGATCACCATACCACCCCATCCAGGGGGGTTTTAATAAAAGTTACTTTACTTACTCTACAACACATTTATACAAGTATGGATACAGTTTAAGACTCTCATCGTGTATCTTTATTTCAGAGCCTTGGACATAACCAAGGCATTACCCACGCCTATTTTCCTACAGATTTGGATGTCTATCCGTTTTATTTTATTTAATTCGCATCAAGGAAAGAAACTCTAATGTGTCCAGGACTCTGTCTGCAATTGCATTTTATTTATTTTCAAAGGTGGTTTTAATCAATTATAAGAATAAAATCATAACCCTATTCTTTGATCCTGTCAGGTAACCCTGTAGATCACGTTTTATACTGTACATTCTTTATTATTCTTTTTTTTAGGATGTTGCTTATTTACTCTTTTTCTGGAATAATTGATTAAAGTTTGGTTACTATAATCTAATGATGGGACCCATGTTTAACTTCGAGGGTACCCATCAGAAAATCCTTGGCCTAGTCCATCCCTTCAGGTCTGTGGATGAATTTTTCATTGATGCAAAAAGGAAAGACGACATTTGCTCCCAAAACCACAAGCTAAGTGCAATCTATATATTCATTTGTGTTATTTCTTTTTGTAAACATTTTACCCTGGTAATTATTCTACATTCATTATTTCAAATTCTATTTACTTCCAACTTAATACTAATTATATTTTTCTTGGTCTCCTTACAGGAATGTGTGCATTAGAAGTCTCCCGATTCCAAGACAATGTCTTGTGCAAAAGGTAGTCTCCAGATTCCAAGACAATGTCTTGTGCAAAAGGTACTCGGGTTTCATTTTATAACACTCTTAAAAAAATAGTAACCCAGGTTCTATCGAATGAAACGGTTCTATCCTAGAATACAGTTATCGTGGGAATTTATACCAGACTCCTATAACAATTGGTTATTTGTATATTCAGTTTTTAAAGAAAATACATAGGCGAAACCCCATACTGAAACACGATTTCGCTATTTGAGATTTATAAATGCAGTGTTATGTAGAGTTGAAGACTCTTTTAAGTATTGGTCCGACTCTAGGATATGAAACATGTTTTATGTATTTACAATACCAAACCTTAGCCTCTGCGTTATTGTAATGAAACAAGACTGTAACTATTTATTCCAATTATATGGTCAGTTTACATGGAAAAAACTTGAATTTCAAGTTATGCAACAGTCAATAATTAGTTTATGTGTATTAGATATTTTATAATTCATAAACTCTGTGTTCGACATCAACATGTATTCATATATGAAATTCTATTTTATATTCCTTCTAGGTCAACTTTGGTATATGTAAAAATCGAACGTCCCCTAGTTATTCAAATAGTTGTGCATATCTCAGTCCATAGAAATATTCATACACATACATTCTTATCTATTTCCAGAATTATGTCTAGCATTTCACAGTTTAAAATTACTTAAATCTGATCGTCTATAAGTGTGTGTTCACATGCTTGGTAGAGGATAAAATAAACCTATAATGACTCTATTTTATTTAACTTACAGGTATATCGTATGTACCTGCCATAACTAACACACCAC
>JZKD02S1898248.1:61326-76349 GCA_000966675.3 Picea glauca
TTTTTTAGTTGCAATCATGAAAGATAAGTGCATGAGGTACCCATAAGTACACTATGAACTTTCTTGTTGAGCTAGTAGAAAATACACCTGACCATTTCATGTGCTAACATTGGATCCATAGGGGATGCCATGCTCCTTGTGAGCTTCCAAGAACATACAGACTTGTGCCTGATACTGAGAACATGCCTGCAACTTTATCCAAACTTAAAAATGAAAAATCTTGAAGCCACCAATGTCTCCATTGGGCTATGGAGTCTTATTGTTGTTATTCTTCTACAAACAAAACCAAACTGAAAAACAAATACTCTAAAATACAATCTTATTTATATACATTCCTACTTCTAGCCAACTCAACTTATTAGCTCATGTATATACAAATTTCCAAAAGAATCATTAGAGCAACAAATTGCTTGACCTGCTCTGATATACATTGATGAAAATGTAAAAGGACAATAGTAGGTATAATAAAAATCCAATGAATAGTTGATACCTACTATTGTAAACAGGTAGCATACCAAAATCTATAACCTTTAAAGTTTTGGAAAATAAGGACTCCATCAAATCTACTATTTTATCATAAAACCCATGAAAAGACATTTTCAGTTGATCCAAAGGAAAAAAATGCCACTTTGTTGAATCTGGTACATGAATAACATTATGATCCTCCTCATGCTTCAGTTGAAAACAAGATGATTTCTAAGTATCCTCTACTGGTAATATTGCATCATGTACCTAAATCATCATATTTGCTTGTTGGCTTTCTACTTGCAGTGAAAGCTCTTGACCAAAATTCAAAAACATATAACCTTGGAGATCATCATGAACAAACAAGGGTTGTTGATTTGTTTTATGAAAAATCAAGCATTTGGGAACATCCACCTCTTTTTCATTAAAATGAACATGTGATGATTTCAAAGTAGGTTTTAAAAGGCTCCTACTACGATCAGTTGAAAAAGAATTAAAATTTGAAAATGATGCAGAAAGTTGTCCCAAATCTAACTTTTATTCATAAACATCCTCTTGTCCATGTACATACAAATCTTCAACCCATAATTGATCTAAGAGATTTCCACAAATGTAATGTTCCTGACTTGGCTAGTCTAGGAAACACTGCTAATGTGTGTGTAGGATCAAAGGTTTACAACATATAAATGATCATACAAATAATAAACGCGACAAAGGACTGCAAAGTTTGTATTATGATATCTCTGTGGATTACAAAATGGCCGAATGCGGCTGAATAAAATGACAATACTCGATTAGATCAATAGACAAATGATCTTAATTAGAATACAAATAAGCAACTGTGGCTAAATAAAATAACAACACTCGGCTGGATCAAAAGACAAAAGGATCTTAACCGGAATACAAATAAGCAACTAAAAGATAATACCTAGAATATGGGAGCACTGCGGAATCAATGAAGAATGATGGAAGACCTAGATGATATTCTCGGTTGCTAGGGTGTGTCTTTCAACACCGAAATCAACCAACTGGTGTCTTCCTCCTAGAATACACTGAACTATCTCTCCTGAGATGTGACTTTTCTCCTCAACGAAAATTCATAATATGCATAATGACGAATTAGGTCACTGACTCTTCTCTTATAGATTTCCAAAACCCTAATTCACTGTTGAAACCCTAATTCTTTGTTGACCTTTTCCCTCCAAGTGACTTTTACTTTCTTTTATTATTCCTTGATTAAATCACTTAATTAATTAATTAATTAATCATTTTACCTCTAAAAAGTGATTTATCCATCCTTATGGCTTCTTCGGCCACTGAAAGTCACTTCTCATCATCTTATCCTGCAGTGCTCTTCTTCCCGATTCCGATGAGCTATTACACTAAGAGGTTTCTCCAAGTAATATGCCCATTATGACCTTCTTAGTGAAATTAATTAAGATATGACCCATAATAAATCAAAATTATGGAAATTGTCGGAATGCAACGAAACCAAAACCAAGTAGTGTGGAATGGATCCTGATGATGAACGATGCAAGTCAGGCCCAATAAAACCCCTCAATATCTCCCCAACTCTCTATCACCCCTATCTGGCTACTCTGGTAGGCATAGCACTCTGTAAAGTTATAATGTCCCAAAATGGGGACATTACAACAAACTCGAAGGTTGTTTTCAATCTACTCTGCATCTATATACACCTTCTCTAATGATGAAGACTTTCTCTCTCTGAGGAATAAAACCAAAACATGATGATGATGAGTTGCAATATAAAACAACTTGACAGAAGCTTCAGATGGTCGAATGCAATTAGGCATGATAAGATAGAGGTTGTGGAATCTCCAGTTGAACAGGGTGACATTCTCATTTATCCTCTTCTTCAAGGCATAAAACTCAGATATACATTGATCAACAGATTTGTTTTCACCCCAATATCTCAAGAATACACGATGAAAATCAGTCCACAAACAAATAGAACAAGCCTTCATATTTGTAAACCACAAAGTAGCATCCCTGACCAAGGATTTGGAAAATAACCTCAAGATAACATCCTCATGCATGATTTCAAAATTATCAATGAAATCCTCAAAATATTCCTTGTTCTTTTTAGCTTCAATATGATCATTTCCTTTGAACACATGAAGGTATTCAAGAAACATGGGAGGGAAAGCATTTAGGATAGGAGTCAACTTGAGAGGTTTAAACAAATCTCTAATTCTTAATTGAGCTTCAGTAGGATGAACACAAAGGTCAACTTGCTGAATGCAAGGTTCAACAGGGACCTCAAAAGGTATCTCAACTTCATAATCCACAGGTTTACAATATGAGTCAACTTCAGGAGAAATTGAATCATAGAACTCAAATTTATCAATAAGTTCACATGGTGGGATTAAATAAAGGTCAATAGTGCATGAAGAGGACAACTCTTCATTACTCAGTGAATAATATGAATTTGTAGGCTTACAATCATCTGAATAAACAAAACATAGGATGATCCTGTTTACATGCAAAGGGAAATACAGGAACGAGATGATGAAGAAGAACAAAATTTCATGGAGAAAGCTAATGAGATGATACCTAGTTTTTCCCTTTCGTGATTTTATTTTTCTGTTAGCAGGATTTTTCCTCCAATGGAGTCTCATATTATGGATTCTCCAGGTGAAAGAGTATTGTAGTATGTATGTGTGCGACTCCAGTTCACCATCTAAAGATGGATCTAATCAATGTCGTTCTCCTAGGGAATATTTGCAACTTTGTCCTCGACAATGACGCCAAAAATGTTGGCACTAAGAGTTGTCGTTAGACTGCTGGAAAGACAATCCTAGTACCCATTTGAATATTTAGAGTTGGATGAGTGATTATATTAAAAAATGGATCAAATTGATATATAAGGTTCAAAGCCTGATCTAATACATGAAATTTCAAAGACTATATTCCATCAAAAAGGGCTATCATAATCTCCAACCAACACATATTTTGAAATATCAATAGAATAAAATGTAGAAAATCATCAATATGAACAATCAATTTCACAACAGGCTTGATTGACCCATTCATATGGTCGAAATTTCATTAATTAGGATCCTTCTAATCAAGAAATGAAGATTTGATCCAAGAAGAAATGCTTCACAAAATACACAACAAATCATCCACTGCATAAATCTGCTAAAACAATTGTTTATAAATCCTTTATCAATCAGTATTCCATTATAGTAAGAAGACAAATAAAATGGAAAAATAAAGGAGCACATGTTGATCTTTGACTACACAAGAATCCTCCATCCAGATATGCAAAGTATGAGAGTTTACAAAATAGTAATAGCCTTTTTCATATCACTCCAACCCTTTCCTTATCAAAATCCACTTCATATATAGTGAATGATCTCTCTCTACCCTAAGGAGGTCAAAATCAAGGAGCTACATAGGATCCTCCTCCATTTAGGAGTCTGTTACAAGAGATTCAACAAAAAACATAACAAATTCCTATTTTTTGGGATCTTGTCTATTGTGATAAATGCCTTTTGAAACAAGTCATGTTGCTTGATATGGAGAAATAACTCCTAGGAATCCATTCAAACCTTCCATGACAGTTTCCATCTTTCCCATAGCTCAGATTTGTCAGACAATTAGAGTTCACAACGCCTTTGACAACATGTGTTGCGAACTTTCATGTAGGTGATGATTTTGACTTTTCTGCCAAACTATGAACTAGGTTGAGATGATTTTGTTTTATCAATTCAATGGTAATATGGTTCTTTGCAACACCAAAGTTCAGAAGAACCCATTTTGGCATTCAAACTTTACAATCAAAACATGACTTTGATGTGAGTTAATTGCTACAAACTGTCCCAAATTACTAGTTCGTAGCACTAGTGATTCCAGGCGTTGTGAAATTTCTTGTGGTAGCCTGTTTCACTTTTTCGAAAGCTTCAACATCTCAAAAATTATACCAGGAGTCCAGAAATGTAACAAAACTTCATTATCTTGATATATAATCGAAGGAAAAAACACCAAAAATGCTAGTTATAGCTCAAAACTCATAACCATCACCAAAATGTTGTAAATACATATCATAAGGTTCAATCCTCACAATCTCCCCTCCCTTGCGAGTCTTCTTATTTTTTTGATTGTCCATACTCACTTCTTTGAAGTATATCTTCTATAAATTCCTTTGACAGTTGGTATTTGAAAATAGGGTAAACAAGAAAATTTGGGTTTGAAGACAGAGCTCACTTTACATGGAGTTCACCTTGCCTAAACACTTATACACAAAAGTGGTATGAGAAGGAGAAAACTTCAAAGGGAAATATAAGAGGGAATGCCACTGATGTTTTAGTAAAAATGAAGACAGGTAAAACAATTATATGAAAACAAGGTTTTAGTAGCACAATATCAGTTCGCAGTGCCAACAAGGTATGCAAATGAGCTTTGTTCTACAAAATATCAACCATAGTCTTTATTTTTTATAGGAAGCTCTTGATACTTATTAAGACTAGGTCTCATATTGATTACAAAATATGAGGGTTTTGATAGTCTGGAAACAAAGGATTCACACCACCTAGTTCGCAATGCGTAGTGGTGATGCAGATTTAAATCTGGCAGTTTGTAGTGTTGTGATATCAGTGGGATAAAAATCTTGTTTGCAGAAGAAATGATAAGGTGAGATTAAGATAACAACTTTGACTAGTGGGTAGAGTTTAGAGTGCCATAATAATGTTCTTGAGAGTTAGTAGCAAAGGGACTTTAAAATTTCGCAGTGCTAGTCTGCAGCGCCAGTTTGCAGTGCCAAGTTCAGAATCAAATAACAAACTTCAAGGAGATTGTTAGAAATTATGTGACATAATCCTTGAAAATCTAATTAAATGAAGGCGTTGAAAACTACAAAATTCTCGTTGACATGTTTCTTAATTGCAATTATGAAATATAAGTGCATGAGGTACCCATAAGTACACAATGAACTTTCCTGTTGAGTTGGTAGAAAATATACCTGACCATTTCATGTGTTAACATTGGCTCCACAGGGGATGAAATGCTCCTTGTGAACTGCCAAGAACATGCAGACTTGTGCCTAATACTGAGAACATGCCTGCAACTTTATCAGAACTAAAAAATGAAAAATCTTGAAGCCACCAGTGTCTCCATTGGGATATGGGCGATGGAGTCTTATCGTTGTTATTCTTCTACAAACAACACCAAACTGAAAAATAAATACTCGAAAATACGATCTTATTTATATACATTCCTACTTCTAGCCAGCTCAATTGATTAGCTCATGTATATACAAATTTCCAAAAGAACAATAGTAGGTATAATAAAAATCCAATGAATAGTTGATACCTACTATTGTAGATAGGTAGCATACCAAAATATGTAACCTTTGAAGTTTTGGAAAATAAGGACTCCATCAAATCTGCTATTTTATCATAAAACACATGAAAATACATTTTCAACTGATCCAAAGGACAAAAATCCCACTTTGTTTAATTCAGTACATGAATAACATTATGATCCTCCTCATGCTTCAATTGAAAACAAGGTGATTTCTAGGTATCCTCTACTGGTAATACTGCATCCTGTACCTGAATCATCATATCTGCTTGTTGGCTTTCTACTTGCAGTGAAAGATCTTGACCAAAATTCAAGAACATATAACCTTGGAGATCATCATGAACAAACAAGGGTTGTTGATTTGTATTATGAATAATCAAGCATTTGGGAACATCCACCTCTTTTTCATTAAAATTATCATGTGATGATTTCATAGTAGGTTTTAAAAGGCTCCTACTACGATCAACTGAAAAAAGAATTGAAATATGAAAATATTGCAGAAAGTTGTCCCAAATATGATTTCTATTCATAAACATCCTCATGTCCATGTACATGCAAATATTCAACCCATAATTGATCTGAGAGATTTCCACAAACTTGAAGGTTGTTTTCAATCTCCTCTGCATATATATACACCTTCTCTAAAGATGAAGACTTATCTCTCTAAGGAATAAAACCAAAACATGATGATGATGAGATGCAACATAAAACAATTTGGAAGAAACTTCATATGGTCGAATGAAATCAAGCATTCTAAGATAGAAGTTGTGGAATCTCCAGTTGAACAGGGTGACATTCTCATTTCTCCTCTTCTTCAGGGCATAAAACTCAGATATACATTGATCAAAAGATTTTCTTTCACCCCAATATCTTTGGAATACATGATGAAAATCAATCCACGAACAAATATAACAAGCCTTCATATTTCTAAACCACAAAGAAACATCCCCGACCAAGGATTTCGAAAATAACCTCAAGATAACATTCTCATGCATGATTTCAAAATTATCAAAGAAATCCTCAAAAGCTTCCATGTGCTTTTTAGCTGCAATATGATTATTTCCTTTGAACACAGGAAGGTATTCAAAAAACATGGGAGGGTAAGCATTTAGGCTAGGAGGCATCTTGAGAGGTTTAAACAATTCTCTGATTCTTAATTGAGCTTCAGTAGGATGAAAAAAAAGGTCAACTGGATGATTTCAAGGTTCAATAGGGACCTCAAAAGGTATCTCAACTTCGTAATCCACAGGTTTACAATATGAGTCAACTTCAAGAGAAATTGAAACATAGACCTCGGCTTTATCAATAGGTTCACATGATGGGAATAAATCAAGGTCAATAGTGCATGAAGAGGAAAAATATTCATTACTCAGTGAATAATATGCATTAGTAGGCTTACAATCATCTAAATAAACAAAACATAGGATGATCCCCTTTTCATGCAAAGGGAAATACAGGAACGAGTTGATGAAGAAGAACAAAATTATGGAGAAAGATAATGAGTTGATGCCCGGTTTTTCCCTTCTGTGCTTTCATTTTTCTGTTAGAAGGATTGTTCCTCCAGTGGAGTCTTAGATTTTGGAATCACCAGGTAAAAGAGTATTGTAGTGTTTACGTGTCTGACTTTAGTTCACCATCTAAAGTTGGATCTAATCAATGTCGTTCTCCTAGGGAAGATTTTCAACTTCATCCCTAGCAATGAAACCAAAAATATTATCACTAAGAGTTGTCATTAGACTACTGGAAAGACAAGATTAGTACCCATTTGAATCTTTAGATTTGGATGAGTGCTTATATTAAAAAATGGATCAAATTGATAAGGTTCAAAGCCTGATCTAATGCATGAAATTTCAAAGACTATATTCCATCAAAAAGGGCTATCATAATCTCCAACCAACACATATTTTGAAATATGAATAGAAGAAAATGTAGAAAAACATCAAGATGAACAATGAATTTCACATTAGGCTTGATTGACCCATTCATATGGTCAAAATTTCATTAATTAGGATCCTTCTAATCAAGAAATAAAGATTTGATCCAAGAAGAAATGCTTCACAAAATACATTGTAAATCATCCACTGCATAAATCTGCTAACAAAGTTGTTGATAAATCCTTTATCAATCAATATTCCATTATAGTAAGAGGAAAAAGAAAATAGACAAAGAAAGGAGCACAATTTGATCTTTGACTACAGAAGAATTCTCCATCCAGATATACAAAGTCTGAGAGTTTACAAAATAGTAATAGCCTTTTTCGTATCACTCCAACCCTTTCCTTATAAAAATCCACTTCATATATAGTGAATGATATCTCTCTACAATAAGGAGGTCAAAACCAAGGAGCTACATAGGATCCTCCTCCATTTAGGAGTCTGTTACAAAATATTCCAACAAAAACATAACAAATTCCTATTTTTTGGGATCTTGTCTATTATGATAAATGCCTTTTGAAACAGGTCATGTTGCTTGATCTAGAGATGGAACACATGTCCCTCATGTCCAACTAACTCCTAGGAATCCATTCAAACCTTCCTTGATAGCTGACATCCTTCCCATAGCTAGGATTTGTCATATTGTTAGAGTTCACCGCGCCTTTGACAACATGCATTACGAACTTTCCTGAAGATGATGATTTTGACTTTTCTCCCAAACTACGAATTGGGTCGAGCTTATTTTCTTTCATCAAGTCAATGGTAATATTTTTATTTGCCACACCAAAGTTAAGAAGAACCCAAATTGGAATTCAAACATTCCAATCAAAACATGACTCTGATGTGTGCTAATTGCTACAAATTGTCCCAAATTACTAGTTCATAGTGCTAGTGAGTCCAGGCGGTGCGAAAATTTCTGTAGCATCTTGTTTCACTTTTTCCAAATCTTTAACATCTCAAAAATTATACCAGGAGTCCATAAATGCAACAAAACTTCATTATCTTGATATATAATTGGAGGAAAAAACACCAAAAATGCTAGTTATAGTTCAAAACTCATAACCATCACCATAATGTTGTAAATGCATATCATAAGGTTCAATCCTGACAATCTCCCCTCCCTTTTTAGTCTTCTTATTTTTTTGACTGTCCATACTCACTTCTTTGAAGGATATCTTTTGTAAATTCCTTTAACATTTGGTATTTGAAAGCAGAGTAAACCAGGTAAACATGAAAATTTGGGTTTGAAGACAGAGCTCACTTTACATGGATTTCACCTTGCCTAAACACTTATACATAACAATGGTATGAGAAGGAGAAAAATTCAAACGTAAATATAAGAGGGAAATTCTGTAAGGTTTTAGTAAAAATGCAGACAGGTAAAACAATTCTATGAAAACAAGGTTTTAGCAACATAGTATCATTTCGCAACGACAACAAGGTATGAAAATGAGCTTCGTTCTATAAAAAATCAACCATAGTATTTATTTTTGATAGGAAGCTCATGGTATTGATTAATACTGGGTCTCATATTGATTACAAAATATGAGGGTTTTGACATTCTGGAAAAAGAGGATTCACAATGCCTAGTTCACAACGCGTAGTGGTGATGCATATTTAAGTCAGATAGTTTGCAGTGCTATGATATCAGTGGGATAAAAATCTTGTTTGCAAAATAAATGATAAGCTGAGATTAAGATAACAGATTTGACTAGTGGGAATAGTTTAGAGTGCCATAATAATGTGCTTGAGATTTGGTAGCAAAGGGGATTTAAAATTTCGCATCACTAGTCCGCAACGCCAGTTTACAACACCAAGTTCAGAATCAAATAGTGCACTTCAAGGAGACTGTTAGAAATTTTGTGACATAATCCTTGAAAATCTAATTAAATGAAGGCGTTGAAAACCACAAAAATACACTTGACACGTTTCTTAGTTGCAATTATGAAAGATAAGTGCATGAGGTACTCATAAGTACGCTGCGAACTTTCCTGTTGAGTTGGAAACAAATACACATGACCATTTCATGTGCTAACACCTTCCATGATATCTTTCTAGTCCAGTAAATAGCTCAACATGCCACAATAGCTTACCAATGCAACACTTTTCAAAACAAATGAATGCATTCCACGTGTATATGTGGTACCCACCTTACACATAGGACAATGTATTAGAATCGGGTGGCATGTGGCATGTACTTCTGCAACGTCAACGAAAACAAGGAGAAATCAGGTTCGCCACATGTTTGCGGTGATGTCATCATTCCAAATCATGTTGGATCACCAGGAAGCGGGTTTGATTGTAGAAGTTATATGGATGTCAAGGATGATCTAGTAAATTCGGGACCCACTTTTAAAAGGTTACTATGCATGAGGTTCCAGGGGCATGTTTGTTCAATTTTGAATCTTCTATGAAAGGTCTATTCTATATAAATCCAAGAATACCCAATTCCACAATAAATGAGAGATTGCTTAATTAACGGTATAATTTTTTAAAGCGAGATCTATGGTCTCGATGGAATATGGACATCGATCTGATGGTTGTTGTGTATTAATGATCTTGAGTCCAATTTGGGCATCGGATCAAAAGACTAAAGATTTTTTTTTCATTTGAAAAGATCCTGGGATTATTGGATCTAATCAATCTATGTTTAGAATTGGAAGAATCGAACAACAATTGTTTTTTGTTATTTTTCTGTATAAAAATAAATTTAAATAGATTGTAAAGGGACTTCTGGGCTGCAACCATATTGAAGCTTTTAAATAAAATTTTCATTTACATAAAGAAAGATATTCCTAGTTTTTGTTTCTTAAGTTCATGTATTTCCTGTTTCAAGTTTCTTTTTTTTCCATAAACTATTTTCTTCATATCAATTTGTTAGTGTTATAAGTGTTTCAATTTGGTACAACTTCCACTGCAGTAATTTTAAAAACGATTATTGAGGTAAAGTTTTTCCTCTGTTTTACTGTGAGTAAAATAAGATCTGGACTTTGATAATTTGTTTATAATTTCTAAGAAGTTTCATAACACAGGAAAATTATTCATTTTATTTCTTTTATTGGACAAAGAGTAATATTTATCTTTATGTGCTACATTTCTCTTTAGTTTCAATTTTTTTCATCTCATTCTGCCTTTCATACTATTGAATTTTGGGAGAACTTGATTAATGAGATCAAGCCTTTCTATTTCTAATAATTATTTATTTAAATATCAGATTCAGAACTAGGGCATGAAGTCTTATAATTAAATGAATTATTATTATGATATGCCTTGACACTTTTGTTTGAGCCTAGAACAATCTCAGGAACAACATATTTTTGGCATCGTTGTTGGGGAGCAGATTTGAAATACTTATCTTCCCTGAGAATACATCATTGAATAGATCTGATTTCTGATGGTGAATAGAAGCAGACACATTCAGGATCTTTGAGTATTATTCACCTAGCGACTCCATAGTTAAAGAATCCACTAAATTTTTTTGGTGACTTTTCTTTTTTCAAACCTGGAATTCAGAAGGAAGAATCACGATCAAAAGAAAACCACACCTATATCAAATCCAGAAAATTTGCTACGAGCCAAAAGTGCACAACAAAAATTAGCCTCTTCTTCTTCATGTAAGATTTTTCAATCTAAAGGAACTCAATCAAAAGTTAATATTTATGGATCAAAGACTAGTTATTTTGAATCTAAGTTGACAGTTTTTGAATTAACAACTAGATCTTTGAAATTAAAAGATATTGATTGAGGAACTAGTATTGCTAAACTTGAATATTGTGAGTTGGAAATTGTCATTACTAATCCTCTAGTTTATACTTCAGATATGAAACTTAGGAATTCTGAAATTATTTATGAAGATAAACCTACTATTGTAAAGATAAACCTACTATTGTGAAGCCTAGAATTACAGAATCTGGAACAAACGTTGATTTCTCAAAATTAAAGGTTAATTTTCCTGAGCTTAGGGTTACCATTCCTAAATTTCCTAAATATCGACTTCACATAACTACTCGATCAAAAGCTTCTTTTTATTCGTAGTTTCCAATTGTGATATCTCCCACCTTTCCTCCAAGCAAATTTAAAGAGGAATCTATAGTTTATTTTTCTGAACCTCTTTCTCCCTTGACTTCCTTTCTTCTTTCCCCATAACTTATTTACAGGCTCTCGTCAATACCTTCTCATTCACCTAAACATATACATTCAATCTCACTTTTCTTTCCTTCAAGCACTCAAATTTTAGGGGAAGAAACATTCACAACTTTCTATAATCATTCTTTCGATCATTAAAAGCCTCTTCAAGACATAATGGATGGAAATGTAAATCAACCAATCCAACCTAATAACCTCCTCCACCTCCACCAAGAGTGTTCAATAGGGATTCAACTAGATATGTTCCCCTTGTAATGCCTAGAAATATTCATGATCTTCCTAATAATTACTTTAAAATGATACCTAAATTTAATGGAGAAAGTCAAAATACAACAGATGAACATGTATCCTTATTTGATGAGTTTGTTGATATGTCTGGACTTGAAAATGAAGATTTTTATATGAGACTATTTGTCCAAACATTGGAAGGTGAGGTGAGAATTTGGTTTAAGGGGATTCCTCCAAATTCTTTAGATTCTTATGATGCTTTAATATAAATTGTTTTTCTTAGATAGTGGGGTGAGAAGAAAGGTCATATTTGTTACCTCACTGAATTTGGAGATATGAAATGAAAGAATAATGAATTAGTTTATGATTTCATTAAAACATTCAATAAGACTTATAGTAAAATTCCAGTAGATTTTAAATCTTCACAAATAGTTGTAGAGGTTACCTTTGCCGGAGATTTTGACCCAAATTTTTCTTTATTGTTGAGAGAAATGAGATATAGAAATTTATCTCATATGCAAGAGGATGCAATCAATATTGAATCCAATTTGATAGCATATCAGAAATTTAAATTTAAAACTGAAACATGGATTAGAGAAAAAAGAAAATTTAGAGAATAGAGAGGGTCATCTAGTACAAATAGAAACTCTCAAGATGAAAAGATTGAGGAAAAAGATAAATTAATAAATGATTTATCTAATAAATTAGCAAGAATGGAATTTTATAGGGTTAAAAATTAACCTAATATTAGAAACCCTAATCAATTTAGAAGGAATTTTAATCCTCATTTTCAGCAGAGACCTCCTAGGAATAATGATCAACAAATTCAAGATCCTTTGAAAGATGAAAATATGTTGGAAGGAGATGAAGATTAGGAAAATGAAGATACATAAGAAATGATTTAGATGGTGAGAATGAAGTTAATCCACATTTCACTCAAGAAGAATATAAACAATCACTTAGCTTTGGTCAGTTCTTTAATGAAGAGAATTTCAATGATGTTGATACACCTTCTCCTTAGTATAGGTTATTTTTTGATGCAATTCAAGTTGAGTTACACAATAAATATGACCTTAGACATAGACCAAAGAATAATGAGATTGTTGATTCTAGTCAACCAAAGAATAATAAGGTTGTTGATTCTAGTCAACCAAAGAAAATTTTAATAAAAGATAAGAGAAAATAAGTTACTACTACAAAACAACAATATGATTATCTAGGAACCAAGGTCACAGAAATTGAACCTAAAGAATAAAAAAATCAGTCATTTCTTTTAATCTGAAACATGAATTATGTAAAATCAAAATTCTAGTATCATTAGTAGAATTGGCTAAGATTCCATTGCATAAAAAAAAAATTCGAAAGATCATTAATTTTTCAGACCCAAAACTTCATGTTGATACTTATAATATTCATGATGAGTGTCCTACAGTAATTGTTGGAAGCAGTTCGAATAAGAAAGAAAGGATATTTTGGGAAGAAAGGCATGCACGAGGAAAGAAACAACTAGAAGGAAGAGAAGCACACGTTCATGCATGGAAGACCTAGCGACACTAGGGTTAGGGTTTTTGCAATACATTGTAATGGATGATGAGCCAGAAACGTATATATATATATATATATATATATATATATATATATATATATATATACCTAGGAGGAAAGAAAGAGACACTTTTGAATAGGGTAAAAAGGTAGTATGTTACACGACTGTAGTGTGATCCACTTTTGTAATTTATTGAGTTGTAGAGAGTTAGAAGGGTATATCTTGAGGGTTAGATCACATGTTGAGGAGCCTGGTGTGATCTAGTCTGCCTCATAATAGATCTCGACCCGATAGAGAATGAGTTGTAACACACACGATGCTTTAGTTTTGGAACTACCATAACAGAATAACTTTAGAGCCAGATCTTTGTGTACATATCCCATGAGGGGGTCAACCACGGTAAAACCTGTGTTAGGTGATTGCATGCTTGTGTCTCTTTTACTATCTATAAGTAGATGTTAGAATGATGAATGAGTTAATGGATCCAATTACATTACATGCATTAATGAGAATGACAGTATATTTATTTATTACTTAAATAGAAGTCGTAGCGCGCTAGTTACAGATCCCCATTTAGTATTGGACTGCAAGAACTTGATTATTGCAGTCACCCATTAAGACTGTCTCAGGTGATACTACGCAGTGCACTCTGTGTACTACATTGCCTTCTGGTTTACCGAGAGGGATGATAGTTTTAGAGGCTTTGTGGATCCCTAGTAGACATGAACCTGGGTCAATTATGTTAAAAGTATAGCTTAGATAAACAAACCAACAAATGGTTATGTTGTGGGTTGAAACAACATAGGATTGAGTGGATGTGATCTGTTAAAAAGAAGGTAAGATCCACGTAAGGCGGGTCAAAAGAATGTTGAATCAGATGATAAGAAGGTGAGAAGAATCCGCCGCTAGAAGGGGATGTTGAGATCGTGGAATCCCACAAAAGCATATATCAAAAGCTAGATGAATACCAAGGAGATAGAGTTTTCACAGAAAGATGACAGAAACCCTAGGGAAACACCACGCAAATACCTTGAGAAGTATGTGTTTACCAATCTGCATGAAGTATTTTTCTGTGATTTTCCACACTTATTGCAGGAGTGGATATTGAGGTTGAAGGATAACCATGCAACAAATTGGATCTGACAGTTAGAGTGGACCTCAGTTTAGATTGTGCGGTTACAACAAGTGAATAACAAATTCACCCGCGTAGTAGATTTTTGGCTCGACAACATTGTAGTAGGCTTTATAACAGAATTTGCAGTAGATATCGCGAAGTCATATAGTGCAGTAGAGAAAGAGTTTCTATTTGGGCATCGAGGTGTTACAGGTATGAAATAACTGAGAGGGGGGGGGGGTGAATCAGTTATTGTAAATTATTA
>JZKD02S1898259.1:42503-57332 GCA_000966675.3 Picea glauca
CGAGGTAGGTAGGAATTCAACCAAATAGGTGAGGGATCAATCATGTAAATACAGAATCAACTAGGAAAGAGTCAATTCAACTTGGAGAGGAAATGAATTGACCAAGTAAGAGAAATTGACTAGGTAAGAGTAAAATTTGACCTAACCAAGTGTTAAATTGACTAGGTGAGTGAGAAGTCGACCCAAGTAGGTAGTAAATTGAACAACATGTATTAAATCAACCAAGGAGAGTGGAATTGACTCAGGGAGACTGAAATTTCATATTATGGGAAAGATTTTAACTGGTGGGAAAGAGAAATTCACCTTGGGAATGCATCTTTAGATGGTAGTAATAGAGTTGTTATACTCTTTATTAGAAAAGGAAAACCATTAATTCATTAAATCCACAAGTTTGATTATATATCCCTCTCGTTTACAATCCCACTATTCACTAGTAACCATTAAAATCATAACTAAAATAGGAATACACAAAGCACAATCACAATAGAAATATCAAAGCAATTCAAGAAACAATGGACACGATATTTACCCTGGAAACACAAATTGGAAAACCAAAAAGACCCATTGAGAATGAAAATAAAGGAGGAAATAGGGAGAGTTGGGGCAATGTGAATGCCAAAAAGCATGAACTTTTACTTCCCAATCTTCACTCTCTTCTTCTCTTCTATTTTATTTTTATTTTTGTTTTTAATTAATCCTTTTTTCTCATTTTGTCTTATTTCACTTAATACATTTGCATTGTTTTTCATAGTTTGTATAACCTTTACTAATTGTTGAATTGTCTTGAAAGTATCGAGTCTTATAACTATTCATTGGTTTGGATCCATTTCAGATCACTAGGGTTCAAAATATCATTCCTATGGCTGAAATCTTGTCCAAATCCTGAATTCCAATGGAAAAAGGACAGAAGACATGATTCATGAGACTTTGAAAAGTGGAAGGTGCATTATAGAGCCCAAAGGGAATGACTAAGAACTCACAGTGACCCTCATGAGTGTGAAAGGAAGTTTTGGGAATATCTACCTCTTTCATATGTATCTGGTGGTAGCCAAAACAAATATCAAGTTTGGTGAAGTACATAGAACAACTTAATTCATCCAAAATCTCATTGATAAAAAGAATGGGGAATTTGTATTTGATTGTGATTTTGTTGAGGGTGTGAAATTCAAGACACATGCACCAGGTTCCTTATTTCTTCAGTACCATGACTATAGGAGAAGAATAAGGGTTGGTACTAAGATGGATAACACCCGTCGCGAGCATTGTTAAGTCCTTAAAATCCATGGTGATGGGGCCTAGTGCACATAGCCATTCAATACTAAGCACAATGTCACAACCACACGTGTTGATAGAAAACATATGAGTTTTTAGGTGGCACTGGCCAATTTGTAGGTGCCCTTTTTTTAATGCTCCTCACATTTCATGGAACCCCGATTTGAAATCATGATTTGAAAATTGTTGACTGCAAATATATAACACATGATCTCTTGAGCAATGTGACGATGAATAAAATTATGGGTTATGCCACTATCAACCAGGATAATGACTTTATTGTGCTTAATGTAGCCAATTAACTTGAGGGTTTGGGAAGAAGAAAGACCAGTGAGGGAATTCAAGGAGATGAGAGGTTCAACTTATGGTTGATCAGAGGGGGAGGTATGATCATCTACTTGTGGTAGCTCTTTAGCCTGGGGAACATTAACATCCTCATCAGAAACATCCTCATAAATGGCCATGAAAATATTTTGTTCCTTACACTTGTTCCCTGGAAAATATTTTTCATCACAATTATAGCAAAGATTCTTAAGTTGATGTTCAACCATTTCTGCCTGAGTTAATTTCTAGATCTTGATAGTAGCAGGAGTGTATGGATTGGTGGGTCAAGGGCATGGAATAAAGGAGGGTTTTTTGTTTTGGGAAGAGACCACATGTTGTTCTTCCTTAGAGTGTTGAGTAGCTTCCATCTAGGTTTGGGGGCGAGCCATCAGGACATGGGATAAGATGTAATCCTCCAGACCACTAATAAAGCATTCCTGGAAGAAGTTGTTGGACATGCCATTTGTTCTGAAAACCAATTACTCAAAGGAAATGATATAATATTCCACGGTGCCAGACTGTTTCAAATTGGTCAAACAACCCAAATGATGTGTGTCAGTATCAAATCATTCATAAAGATATGCAACAAACCGTGTCCAAACAACATACCCTCTACGTGAATTTTTAGGCCATTGCCACCATTTCTAGTGTTCAGGATCTAAATAAAATAAACTTATACAATGTTTGGCCAAATCGTCAATGGATAAATAATGATCCATTTGGGTGATCCATCCCATGGGATCCAAGCCATCAAATTTATTCACGTCCCCTTTAGGAAGACAGATTTCCCAATGAGGAGGCTTATAATGAAAGGGCATATATTGGGAGGAATCAACACCTTATGGGTTATAAGGTTGATGTCCATGTGTGTATAGATGGCTTCCATGTTGGCCTCTATGTTGGAATTGAGGCCAATAATATTGGCATTGATTTGTTTAATTTCAAATTGGTTCTTGGAGATCTCAAATGACAGGGAATTGAAGCAGGTGTCAATTTCTTGGTTGCGCGTTTGGGCCATGGTGAAAGGAAGTATCAAGAATGGGGTTGGTGGGTCCATACAGAAAATGGTTACTAGTGAAGGGTGTTATTTCTATCAGTGAAAATATATGAATCCAATGGAATAGGTGGAAAATAAGGGTGCTAGGAAGGGTGGATGGGTCCACAAGAGAAAAAAGGCTTATAAATGATAGGTACCATGACGATTAGGATGAAGAGGGGAATTAAATGGTATAATTACTGAAGAAGGGTGTCGACGGGACCACTATACTCATTTTTTTACTCCTACGGAGTTATACTCTGGCCTAAAGAATACTGTAGTGATAGAATGCCCAAATTGTTAACATGGAAAATTGTGTAGGAATTTCACAACTTGAATGCAGGAGGCACGGTTGCACTACAGAGGTTCCGCTATGTTTTTTTCCTATTCTATTTTGACATCAAGGGTTAGGGTTCCTACAGACAAGCGTTAGGGTTAGGGTTTTCAAATTTTTTTTTCAACAATAAGGGTTAGGGTTTTCAAGGTTTTATTTTAGCAGTAAGGGTTAGGGTTTTTAGGGTTCCTACAAACAAAGGTTTCCCCTATGCTATATTTCTTTGGTATACATGCAGGGTCAAATAGTAGTACTCGACCCAATATCTCAAGGAACGAACTAAGGAGGCTCAATTGTACCCTTATCCGTACTACCCAATTACCTAAGTACTAAAGAGTAGTCTTCCTGAGTGTTGTTCTGAGTGCCACTATAGCAGTCGGGTGTTCAATAGGCTAATCTATAGCTAGTTTCAAGAGACCTAGGGAAATCCCTATATACCCAAAGGTACGCGAGAGTGATGGTTGTGTATAGGTGTTGTCTGATGTGGTACTACTCAAAGGGGTACAAACAAGGGTTACAAAGGTTTCCAACTAGGTGAAACAACGATTTTGAGAAACCCATGAAATCGTTTGTATTTCCTACATGTAGTCCTCCCCAACCACAATTTCACCCACCGAACAACAAAACTTTGTTCTTTAAAGATGCCGAAAGTATGCGTCTCTACCTTGAAAAAACATTGTCCCAAATTTATGCAAATGAAAGTACTATGATACCACTTGTAAGGCACAAGATGTATTATGCAATGTAGAACATAATAACTATGAATACCAGTAGGAACAATGAAATATAGAGAACAATAACACCACAAATGATACTTTTATTGATAGAAAGTCAAGTTCACTTGCCTCTTGAAGGGAGAAACCTCTAGTAGAGAAGAGCTCAATTACAAAATAATTCTCAAGACAAAACTTTCCCATGCCTTCTACTCCTATTTATACTAATAAATTTTCAAAAGAACATTCTAGAGAAAGATCTTTGTAGAATTGGAAAATTTTATTAAGTCTTCTTACATTAAACTTGCTTTGAATAAACATTATTTACTAATATCAACCTTTATTACATAGAAAACATATTATTCCACCTACATAAAATATTAAGGAGATTAAATCTCTAACATATTGATTAATTAATTTAAATATTTAAAATTAATAAATTCAAATACTTTAATCCATTTTACATATTTGCTTCACTTATGATTCAAATCATTAAACATATCCACTTCATTCATTTGCTTCACTTGTGATTCAAATCATTAAACATATTCACTTCATTCATTTGTTTGCTTCACTTGTGATTCAAATCATTAAACATATTCACTTCATTCATTTTTGTGTTTGAATAATCGTAAAAAAAGTATTAATATCCTTGTGAATTAAGTTCATACTGTTGGATTACTGAGAGGGGGGGTGAATCAATAATAGCGTAATTATAATTCTTTTTCTCCAAATAATCCAAGTGTTATATCAATGTAGAATTATCATCCAATAATGAGCAATAAGAAATGAACAATCACACACATACACAATACACCAGTGTTTTACATGGAAACCCAAATCAGGAGAAAACCACATAATGCTTTATCTTATATGTCTTGAAGAATTACATTCATTGGAAGCAATAACTTCCTTTGTTTTCCACCTGCAACTGGAAGGAGGATCCAATACCCTAGTTTCTCAGGCTACAACCTGAGGGAAGCTCCAACTCCCCAATTCTCTGGCTACAACCCCCTATGTTTTCCGGATACAATCGGAAGGTGGCTACAACCACCTGTCCTTGCCCCGTCCAACCGCCTTGAAGTAGATGTAGAATGATGGAACCAATGTCACACTATAACTGTGAGATATACTGCTATAAACATGTACCAATAAATCTGAGCAATGCATCAACCGTGCATCAACCTGTAATCAACCTGTACCATAAACAATTGCATCAACCATGCACCAACCTATACCAAACAATTTGTAATTAACATGTACCATAAACAAGTGTGACCAACCATCTACCAAGTATGTACCAATCATTTTTCAAGTACTCATCAACTATGACTCATCAATATGTACCAATATCATCAACTATACACCTTATGTATGTGCTAACTCATCAACTACTTGTCTCAGCCATGTACCCAACTTGTACCTCAAACAAAAACCCTCATCAATTTCATCATCCAAATATGATTTGTAACTCTATAATATACCTGGTGTATATGATCACATACCTACAAACCTTCGTTAACTTTAACAACAAAAGACTAACATTTTCATCCAACATTTCTTTAGTCTCACAAGACTAGTTTTGGATTAGTCAACAACCCTAACTTGAAATAATCATAACTTTGTACTTGTAATGAATAAAGATCTGAAACTGATAGACAATGTTATTCAATGTGATTTATGAAATTCATCCAGGTTTCACTACTCGTAACCTCTCATAAAAGGAGTTATGGATAAAATGGCACACCTTGTTGAATTCTGGCTTATTCTAGAGAGTAACCTTGTAGAGCATGCCTTGCACGGAATATTTGTTGAATTGATCTGAAATGGGTACAAAACATACCACGGACTGTACTATAACCAACACATTTGGTCTTACTAAATTGGGATCTATTATGAAGATGTTATGACATTTTTACCCGAAACACTTGTTTTTTACTAGTTTCAGGACTAGCCACAAACCCTATTTTCCACGAAGTGTAACTCCAAAAATACAATGACCCACAGGCTGAATTTTTTACCACAGATACTTGGATATGTTTCCTCAATGGAATAGAAATTTCACGGTATGAATCATTCTAGAAAAAAAAATTATTGCGAAAATGGTGAGATGACCTAAAAAAAACATACCTTAGAAAACATCATCAAAAGAATTTATCCTTCCTTGAATTCCGGCCTTCTTTTCTTCACTTTCCTTAGAAATTCGTCTTATATCCTTTGGTTACCTCAAACACCTATAGGTATTCAATATTCTCAAGTATGTCTTAAATGAGAGAGCCTTGCCTCTTGTTTATACTCTCCAAGAAGCTTCCTTAAAAACATCTTCTAGGTCACTTTGCCCACTTTCTTTATTTTAGGGTTAACCCACTTCTAATTTCTCCATTAAATTTATTATTGAAATAATTTATTTTGTATTCACTTTGAATTATAGTAAACTCATCACTTCACTTTAATATTTACCTTTTAAAATCTCTTAAACCACTTTGACAACTTTGACCTTTTGGGGCTTCTAGATGACATATGAGGGTCCTCCAACTTCGTAAGGTCATAACTCTCAAACTGTGAGGAGTTATGTGACGATCCACATATCACCAGAAATGGAATAAAATGTACTATTCATATAGAATAGTATCACCTGAAAATATATCAAAACTCATACTGTTATCAATCAAACAAACTTGGGTCCATTACCCAAACCTTGGTTCTTCAACTTCTCATGGCCATAAATCTCTAACCGTGAGGAGTTATGTGACGTTCCACATACCACCGAAAATGGCATGAAAAACACTATATATAGGATAGTTTCACTAAATTTCATCTCATTATTCCACAAATAAGCATGGGTTCTCTAACCATACTTCTAGGATAACTCAATCCGCAAAGTGTCTTCCCGTGAGGGCTTTCACCATAAGATGACCACTTTGGAGTTCATCCATTTCTACTTATTATCAACCATGAAAAGGAAATAATAAAGCATCTTTACATCAAACAATCTTGGGTCCATTACCCAACCTTTGTGCTATGGGGATTTCTTCAAGGGTTGACATCAATGACAACCAACCTTAATCAACACATACAAACCAAATCATACATTGAAGATGCCACTCCACTTGATATCCTTGTGAATTAAGTTCATACAAACCAAGTCATACATATGAAGATACCACTCCACATAATTTGGCCTATAAAAAATTTGGAAGTATTCAAATTAAAGATAATACTATAATTATTTTCGTGAGTTTGTGATTGGAATAGACCATGTGATGAATATTGAATTGAGAATATGAACAATCTTTAAATATCCAAACTAAAAATAATTTTACCCTTTTTATATATATTAAAATGTGTTGAGATTTACTTAAGTTAGGAATTATTAGATAACATGATACTACAATGAGGTAATTTTTGTATATATTAAAATGTGTTGATATTTATCTAAGTTAGGAATTATTAGATAACATGATACTACAATGAGGTAATTTTTGTTAGGTTTAGACTCTTCATTATAAGTATATGGTATTTTGATGTCATTTTTGTCCCACAACCAAAGTATTTTCAAGTTTCTTGTCCTCATGTACATTCTCTTTTAACAAGGATCAAAGGATATATACCTATAATTTAAACAGCGTATGCATTATGCAATGAGATATACCATTCATTCTTATAGTGGGCGACAATGGGGGACGATGAAGAACCAGGGAGCATTTTGTGAACTTGGTTTTGGCGAGAGTTACTGTATTGCACCGACGTCGAGCTCCTATAACATTTGATATCTAGAAATGGAGGAAAAATATACGGGAAGTTATTTTTAGCTAAGTTTACCTCTGTCTAGAGTTAGGTCTCCTGGTATAGTATTTTACTTGGCTATTGTTTTTTGTATTTGTCGTTTCTTCTCCTTTTTTAGCTGAGTAGTCACTAAGTAGAGTTATCTAGTTTGGTATAAAGATGGGTGGGTGGTGTCTTTATTAAACAAATTAGCTCTTTTATTATCCATTTATTACCCTTCTCAGTAACTGTATTTCCCTTCCCAGAACGAGGAGTTTACATTAATGCCACTTCTGGAAATTTAAGGTGAAATACAAGTGGATGGGTTACATTTAACCTTTAACTGATCCTCATTTACTACCCTTACTTATCTTGGTCGTCGGGAAGATTGGGACCCTTGATTCTTGAGCGCATATACTAGTGGATCCCAGGTGGCTCTAAAATGGTCCTTAATCGGTTGGCTAACATTAATGCCGACATTAGTGAGTTATTGGGCAAAGYAGATGAAGGACTATGGTAGGAGGTAGGTATTTTAAAAAATATTGATACCCTAGGGGTGAATTCACTCGGTACTCTTTCTATCTCTTAACCATTTTCTACTCCTGCTYRTCCCCTTAGCAGAGGTTTTAGTGTTACGCCCTCATTMTTATATTATCTAATTGGTTTGTCGGATTCCGTACCAAAGGTGMAAAAKCTCTTCTCRGGGAGCAGTCGGCAAGGTGAAGACCGAGGTGGTGATATCTATGGTGCTCKAGGAAAGGTTTTTAATACGACAYTGGCACCATGGAAGTGTCRTAGATAGTGGAACTCCAATAAGGTGGTTAAGTGGATGGTTTTAGGTTCAGACATTGGTCTGGAGGATACGTGCAGAATGGCATTATGCGRTTTGGTTGGGAAATTTTCCTACGGGAACCTGTGCAAGGAAAAACTTCATGTCTGGGTGGAACAGGTATGGTCTCCCTTMTTAGGATAAACCCCARAAGTACTATACCTTTCTAAATGCTGGTTTGGTTTCTTATGTAAATCTCTTGAAGATGTCGCACTACTACTGGAGAACAGGTGGGTTAATGGAGGTAGTAGCCTCATGTTAAARAGATGGTGGGTGGCCTTTGATCTAGTAATTGAGTATTTCTCCTTAAGACATCTATGGGTACTATTACCTGGGTTACCTTTACACCTATGGAACGAAGGGAYAATGGAAGCCATTGGAAATTCACTCGGTAAGTTCATTATGTAAGATAGAGCTTCACTCTCTGTGACAGCCAAGAAAGTTGGACGAATCCTGGTTGAATTGCATATCCATCTCGAGCTACTGGAAACCATTGAGATTGAA
This sequence comes from Picea glauca, assembly GCA_000966675.3. Classification (NCBI taxonomy): domain Eukaryota; kingdom Viridiplantae; phylum Streptophyta; class Pinopsida; order Pinales; family Pinaceae; genus Picea; species Picea glauca. Next base: position 51,281 of record JZKD02S1898259.1, read on the forward strand.
TGGAGKGKTTGAYGCTTTMTTCAGYGCTTGGACTACTTAGGAATTCCATTTAGGTGTAGCATTTCTCATAGCACAAGTCACTTGAGGTGGGATTGCAAAGGTTTTGGTGTTGGCATTKCTTAACTTGAAGGCTCTAACCATTTATTTGGCTCTCCTGAATCCTCCCCGGAAATTAGATTCTATGGAAATGGTCTTATACACCTAGCACATGATGACCCCAGTMATTCAGATTCATTGGGTTCATTGMMRGGTAAGKTAAAAAATCWTTTCCTCACTCTCTTTTCTTCTTTGTCATTATGGGAACATGACGCACTAAATTCTTTTGATTGGCTAAGGCTTGYTACTTCAAAATTTGATGTGTCACATATAGACGACAGGGGGGGTTCTTGTCCTACTKCTCTGAGCACYGAGTGTTAGGAGTTAAATACTCCTTTACCRGTTGTTCCTCTRAGAGTTGATCCTCTTACTATTCCTRATAATCARGATGAGTCCAATGTTAAGCATGCTCAGYAGGGTTTTTCCTTGGATACTATTGAACCTTCTTTATCAAACCACTCTCATGGGTCCCCGTGTCCACATTTKGAAATATCCTCTTCTCCACATAGCTATCGAGAACCGRAYGATGAGGAAACCTCTCTCACTGCAGTTCTTAACTCATTGTTACCTTTTATCCATGATCAAGAGTCCACTKCTCATCTTCCCGTTTATCTTGGTAAATCTGTCATAAACCCTCCTGCTATTGTTGGGGAGGCTAGTTGTTTGCRCTCTATTGTTGAAGGGGATGGGAAGGATTTTTCCTGGTCTAGGGGCCTGGGMTTAGAACATTTGYCGGTTAAAACTAGGAGCGCTTGGAAAAAGTTCACAATTTTGTCTTCTTTAGAAACAAACACTCACAYAACCACTRAAGGTGGGGCACTTAGAGCATTGAAGGCTCTGRCACAGGYTAAATAATGATGTTTCTTTCTCTCAAMCTAAGAGGGACTATAGGCACCCTAAAATTGGCCTTTGTTCATTATTTTTTTGATAAAACACACCCTGGCATTGTATTTTTTCAGGAAACTCTGGTCCATTCCTAAAAAGCTAGGAATTTCTTACACASTTTAYGACCGACCTGGTTAAGCTGCGTAGTCAATTCCGTTGGAAYTTTTGGTGGATTGTTGGTTTCTTTGGATCCAAACATTTCTAATCTAGTTCTATTTMTTACTTGTGGTGGGATTTTATTGATAGGGATTTKTTTAGCTAGAAAAAGGGAGATTTCAGTTCTAAAYGTCTACARTTTTTGTGTGGAGCGGAAAAAAATTTGGGACCAGTTGGAAGACTCTGGCTTGCTTGCTCTAAAAAATTTAATTATAGCGGGGGATCTCAAATTGAATCTATCCTCAGGAGAGATCTGGGGAGGCTCCACTTCATTGGGGTCTTTGGCTGGATACTTCAAAGCTTTCTTTCAAAATAATAATCTTATTGACATTGTTTGAGGGAAGGTTGTTTCCACTTAGCGAAACGGTCATTCTGGAGAAGATTTGATCGCAAAAATTCTCAACAGAATTTTCATATCAGAAGATTTTCTTACTTTAGTTGGAATCTACAGGTCTTGGGTGGAATATCCATTCATTTCAGACTACGCTCCAATCCTTCTCCAGCTGGAATTGCCACCCCTTTATAATGCCTATCATTTCAAACTAAATCCTCAATGGATTTTGGATCAGGGCTTCATAGTGATGGTTCAAAATTTATGGAATGATCCAAAATATCTCGGCGAAGATGGTAAACATAAAATATTAGTTTGGAAACTTAAAGATCTAAAGGCTAGCCTGAAACAAAGGCAAAAGGAACGTAAGCTCAAGGAAAACTCTCATCTCAGAAATATGAAGAATGAGATAAATTCATTGTTACAAAACTATATGTATGGAACATGTTTACCAGAGGAGGAATCTTTATTAAAAAATATGGAGCAAGAAAGGAATAAGTTACTCAATTAAAGTGAAAAACTATGGCGTCAACGCAGCCGTGCTATCTGGATTCACAATGGTGACCAAAACACAAAATTTTTCCATAATTTTTTGAATTTCAGAAGGAATCATAAGTTTGTCTGGGAGATAATGGATGAAGTGGTGCATATGCATAATGGTCAGGAAAAAATAAAAGAAGAGGTTGTAAAACATTTCAATTTTTTTTTCAAAGAACAAGATGCTCCTTCTACTAGTGATCAAGCCAGAGTGGTTGCTATGTTCTCTGGACTAGTTATAGAAGCAGAAGTTGATGCCTTATTTACTCCAATAAAATTGGGCGAATTAAGAGAAGTTTTAGCCAAATTCAAAGTTGATAAGAGTCCAAGGCCTGATGGCTAGGCTGTCGAGTTTTTTATCCATTTATTTGATCTTGTTGGGGGGGATCTACTAGATATGGTAGAAGAATCAAAATTAAAAGGCAATATTTCGGGACGCTTAAACTCAACTTTTATTTATTTAATTCCCAAATTAAACAAACCCCTTAAATTTGGATATTACAGACCCATATCGCTTTGTAACCTCTGCTACAAAATCATTTCAAATATTATAACAAATCAGATAAAACTGATTCTGTCTAGATCACTATCGAAGGAGCAGTTGGGATTTCTGCAAGGCAGATAGATTCAGGATGCCATTGGCACAGTTCATGAATGTCTCCATAACATTAAAAAAAGGAAAACAAAGTCTTTAGTCTTAAAACTGGACTTAAAAAAGGCCTATGACTGCATTAACTGGGATCTACTGAGGATGGTTCTTCTTCAAATCAATATGGGCTTAAAGGTGACTAATTGGATAATGAGTTGTGTGGTATCCACATCATTCTCGGTTTTGATAAATGGAGAGGCTACAAATTTCTTTAAAAGTGGAAGGGGATTAAGGCAAGGATTTCCATTATCCCCCCTACTTTTTATACTGGTTATGGAAGGATTAAGTCTGTTATTAAAGGAAAGTCAAAGGGAAGGGAAGCTAACTGGTATTAAAGTTTCCAGAACCATAAATATTCTCCACATTTTATTTGTTGATGATGTGATTATTATGACAAATGAAACTATGCAGGAGTGGTGGGAGATTGATAAGGTTATAAAATCCTTCTTCTTGGCATCAAGATTACAGGTAAATGGAACAAAGACTACTATTCTACAAGAAGGCACGACAGAGAAGGAATTAATGCCATTCAAATCCTTATTTCCTTATATCTTCTCTGATCTAGCATCTGGTTTCAAATACATTGGTTGTTTTCTCAAGACTGGGCCGCAACGAGTTGAAGACTGGGGTTGGTTATTAAAAAAAATGGAAAAAGGGATCAATAATTGGTGTTATAGATGGTTGTCTTTGGGAGGACGTTTCACCTTATTAAAGTCAGTGTTAGAAAGCCAACCCGTCTACTGTATGTCAGTGGCGACTATTCCTTGCTCTGTCTTAAATACTCTAAAAAAATGATGTTTAATTTTCTCTGGAGAAGGAACAGTGAATCAAATCAATTGCATCTATGCAAATGTGAACAAATTACTATACTAAATATATTTGGTGGCTGGGGTATACGTAATATATATGACTTTAATAAAGCATTGGCCGCAAAATCACTCTAGAGAGTTTTAACAAGTTCTGGCATTTGGCATAGAGTAATAATGGATAAGTATCTCCCTCACACGACAGTTAAAAATTGGTTCAGATCCCATACATTCCAACATAAGGCATCCTCAAGAATCTGGAGTGGTTTATTCAAATCCGTTCACTTGATCACACACTAGTTAAGTTGGAATCTAGGATTAGGCCATCTCATTTCTCTTGGGAAAGATAGGATTCTATGGATGGGAGAAAAATATGTTCTCTCAATTAATCTTATGTCAGAACTAAATCATCGAAATATTTTTACACTTGCACAGGACATGAGGCTTTTCGACAGTCAACACTTATCCTCTTATTGACTTTGCAACAATGACTTGGGTTTCTTTGGAGATACTGTTGCAGAATGGGACCAATATAGATAGACACTTATTGACTTCAGAGCTTTCTTACATGATACTAAAGACGACTTGATGTGGATAGGTGGTGATAACTCCAGATCTCCTACAGTAAAAAACATCTATTGGGCCATAATTTCAACAAAGAACCCGAGGAAGGTGGGGATCTTGAGACAGTCTATTTGGAAATGGAACATTCAACTAAAGATCAAACTGTTTATTTGGATGGTAGCAGAAGAAAAAATCCTTACTTGGGATACTCTTCAAACAAGAGGTTGGGAAGGACCAGGGCGTTGCTACCTTTGTAAACAAGATTCTGAAAATATATATCATCTTTTTCTACAGTGTCCCTTTACCAAATCAGTTTGGGAGAAAGTGATCATTGATCAGAACTTAAAAAATAGTTGGAAAGGTAACAGTTTGTCCGATTTCTTTAGGAATTGGTTCGAGGATAAGACAGTTCCTACTCCGATAGATTCACATATTTGTTGGCTCATATGGTTAGAGAAGAACAAATCTATTTTTGAGGAAACCATTCCATCTCTCTAGGCAATGACTTATAATACTTTGACTCATCAAAATAGAGTCTTCGCTCATATGAAGATAGACCCCCGAGAGATATTCCGATTCCACGACTAAGTAATACAACATTAGAAAGGTTTGATGGGGTGACACAACTTGATGGAAATTCGTGTGGAGTTGGAGGAGTAATAAAAACACTAGATTTAATAGTCATAAGATGGATATATAATGGTGGTAGAGGCACAAACACAAGAGTGAAACTTATGGGTGCTTGGGCCACTCTCATGTTGGCAAATCATCTGTCGCTACATAGTCTTTAGGTCATGGGTGATTCCAGAGTTGTAATTGATTGATTGTCAAACAAAGGAAGGCTCCAAGTATGTGCAGTTGAGGGATCGAAATCCAGAATTACAGACTTAATTAATTTTTTCCAATCTGTCAGTTTTGAGCATATTTTCAGAAATTACAATAAGGAAGCAGATCATCTTTCCAAACATGCACTAGATGAACCAGAAGGAAGAATTTCTTATTATCACTGGTCTGATGGTGCTGAAGGTCCTAGGAGACATCTTAGAATCCACTATATTTTCAGATAATGGGGCTTTTTCTTTATATTTCTGTGCAAGATTATGCAAGTCTATTTTTTCTGATATAGTCATTTTGACTTTTTGTAAAAAGACCAGGGATCTCTCTATATTATGATCTCCATCTCTTAATATTTGGAAGTTTAGTCCCTGTTCTTTTTTGGATCTATATGGCATGAATCTATCTGGCTATGTACTTTGTACTGATCCTAGATATGGTTTGCAAGATGTAAACAAATTATATTTCTAATATAATTGAGCAAATTTTCTATTGGAAAAAAAGGGACATATACCTATACTTAAAAGATGGAAAGAATGTGAATCACTAGATCTAGAGAATGTAGAAGATCAAAATGACATAACTAAAAACTCTACAATTCCAAAGATGGAGAACATTCTTTGCTCACAAACAATGAATGATGACAAAGAAGACGACACAAATCCCTTCCAAAGGGTAGTTACAAATGAATACCCATAAAGAGGGATGAAGAAAAGAAATGAATATGAAAATTCTATTTTCGATAAGGAATTGACACAACTTTCGAATATTGGACATTTGTTTTCTCCTTCGAATCCAAACCCTCTCATTTTTTTGATTTACCTTTAGTCACTACAAAACCTTCTTCAAGGGTGTGGCAAGAGGCTAAAAATAAGAAAGGAAAAAAAAATAGTATCCACAACTATTTTTCATCAAGACAACAATGAAATGTTTATTAATTTGGATTTTTGTTTTTAACCATGGGAAATGAGTCACTCATTAGAGTGACTTGGGCTAGGTCGAGGATCAAATTGAATCACTGCCATTATAACGCAAGAGTATATCCAATAGTCCGCAAATTAAATATACCAATAACTTATGACTTAGCAAGGGTTGAGATGTCCAAAGACACATTTGTTGGGGGGAGGGGTTGAGGGGGGTGTCCTATTCCTAGGGTCCATCTACCCTTCTAGCCTTCTCACAATAGAAAAAATG
>JZKD02S1898270.1:8963-31224 GCA_000966675.3 Picea glauca
CAGATCTATGGTTTCAGAATCCTTGGAGCAAGAAGTGTGTGGGGAACGAAGGACAGTTGGAAGGGACCTTATGACATCAAGGCCATGGTTGTAATCTCTCTTTCACATTTAATATAATACAGTAATATGATTCTTTCCCATAAAGATATTTTCACTTTATTATGTAATTCCTTGATCATACACATATGTTAACCATTGAATATATTGTGCTTTCTTCACTTTGGTTGGTTTGTGTTGTCTTGGTCTTGACTGCACAAGAGCACTGGAGTGAAGCGGGAGCAACGAAGACCATAGGAAGCGATCATAAGGTATGTTCTTTGTTCTTGCCTCCTATTTAATTCAATGGTTAGAATCTAGGGAAAGAGTCATGTTCTGTCTTGCTTTGTTCTAGATCCAGGTGGATCTAGGGAGATCGGTTTGTGTCTGCACTTACGGATTTATCCAATAACACCTGGTATAGGTCCTATTTGTCTTTGTTGTAAACCTATTGGTCATGAGGTTTTGGATTTCCCTAGAATGATTTCTAAAGTTGAAAAGATGAATACGAGACAATAAAACTATGAAGAAGGTAAAGAAAATAAGGATATGCTAGAGAATAAGAAAGAATCAGAGACTATATTATTACAGATGAAAGAAACATTGAATGATCATGTAGACATCAGTTTACCATAGATCTTAAAAGAGAAGCAGTTCATAGAAACAAGAATAGCAGACTTCGACATAGACTATATTCTGGATGAGGAAGCACAGGTGAATATCATGCCAAAAAGCACCTAGGAAATTTTGGGAAAGCCTTCTATGGTTCCTTCATTCGGAAGGATAGGATTTTTTAAAGGAAATATAATAACCCTATGTGGAAGAGTTACTCATGTACCTATGATTTCTCATGGAGCATCGACTAAAGAATAATTTGAGGTCATTAAGTTTGTTGAGAATAGCACCCCTTTTGTACTCTTGTTAGGAAATACCTAGATTGAGAAAGATCAGATCCAAAGGAAAGTAGAGGAGGAAGCCACAGAACAAAAAAATCAAGAATTAAGGGACTTCATGGCTAGGAAAATAATGCGACTAATAGAAGAACAAGAGGACAAGTCGAAGAAATTGAAGGCAAGAGAATTAACCATCAAGGTTGAAAGAACCCAAGAAGGCTTAAAGAACCTACCCATGCAGGAAAGAAGTGCATCCACCCCGGAAATAGTAAGAGAAGAGGTATTACACTCGAACCTTTGGAAAGACCCTCAACAATGAAAAGTTACTACGCTAAGTGAAGATAAGAATAAGAATGGAAAGAGGAATCCAAAGACTCAAATCACATGAAAGAAGGGAAGAAATCTCAGTAAGAAGAAAGAAAAGTTAGAAAAACTGCAGGAAGTTCCAAAAAAGACTTCACAGAAGGAAGGCTTGCAGAACTTGAACCTCGTCGGAATAGCAGAACAACGTAGAATGGAACCTCACCATGATGAAGCTATATGACCGTTGGAGGTGTCCCAACCATTAGAACAATGCTCTGGAACAACTAGAGATGCAGTTATTAATGGAAATATTTCCATTGGACCATTGGGACCGTGCCACAATAGATGGAATTGTATTGATTGAGGCATTCCTGCCCGTTGGAGGAATCTATTATGCCATTTCTTATTTAACCCATCAGATGCTGCACCAAGACCACTTTTTGAAATCAGAGATATATGAGCTAACAAATAAGTGATTACATACCATGATGTATTTTCTAGACCTCGACGTTGATTTGATTACCTTAAATGTCCATTCCCATACTCGAGCTATTTTATTACAAGAGTGGATGTTGGGCGAGCATAGCACGCTAGAGAAATCTGTAGAAGAGATCTTGATCGACCTCATGGATGAGAAGGTCTTGTATGTAGGAATACATGCATCATCAATGGGTGGATTTCAATCATCCCCCTCAAATGCACGTCGGTATAGTCAAACCATGACTGAGAAAAGAAGCAAGCACCGCGACGATCTAGCAAATGCGAAGCAGATCCCGTCGGTCTTTCTCGACTACATCTTGCCTTTGGCTGGTGTGGTTAGTCATGACAGTTTCCTACATGATTTCGAGTACACGCTCATCATCGCATACCTCCGGAAGGGGATACGGGCAGTTGGACCACAGTTGGGATTGATCCCAACTCTCAAGATCAGGGATTTCAAACTTGGAGACCACAAGAACTATGCGATGCTCACACTGCATAGGTACCTGATGAAGACAAATAGGAAGAATCCAAAGATAGTTCCCCAACCATGGATCAAAGAGATCACGCGATCAACGATCCTAAATGTCATGAAGATCCCCCACTTCGACAGACATCAGGAGGTTAACACGTGTGTTAAACTCCTCCTGTCATGCTACCATGGAGGCTATCTCTGGTTAGATAGGCGTGTGACTATGGATCTGACACTGATCCACCTAATCAATGGATTGAGCTTGCAAGGACCAGACCCTCACCAGTTCTACCCAGGGAAGGCTGCATATCGCTCCCTGGAACAAAAAATCAAGGAGGCGTATGGTGATGTAGAGAAGGGGAAGTGAGGCTACAAGGTAGCCTCCATCCAGGATTGTTATTGGATAAATCCATAAGTGCAGACACAAACTGATCTCCCTAGATCCACTTGGATCTAGAACAAAGAAAGACAGAATAATACTCTTTCCCTAGATTTCAACTGTTGAATGAACTAGGAGGCAAGAATCATGAACATACCTCATGATTGCTTCCTTGGGTATTTGTTGTTCCAAGCTTCGCTCCAATGCTCTTGTGTTGTTAAGACCACAACAATACAAACCAATCGAAGTGAAGACAACTCAATATATTCAACAATTAATCTATGTATATGATCAAGGAGTTATACAATAAAGTGACATTAGCTTTATGGGAAAGGGACATATTACTGTATTATATTGATTGAAAGAAAAGATTACAACCGGAGCCTTGATGTTGCAAACCTCCTTTCGATGGCCCTTATCTCTGACACACACACTTTCTCACTTGCATGAAGAAGATCAACCACTTTTGATAACCTTGCTGGAGTTCCTTAGCTACTGTAGCATCAGTCCTTCACACAATCTTCCACTAATTCTCCAATAAATCTCTTGCTAGTTTGCTTCTAACCTTTTCCATGAGAATCCCCTCAATATATAAGAGAGAATAGATTAGTTACATGGATAGGAATGATCCCAAAATATCAGGAAATCCAGTACTTAGATAATCATTCGAATGCCATCTCATCTTTCTAGAAGATTCCCTTCTAGAAGGTTCGATAATTCATCTTCTTCCCTTCTTTAGAAATAGTTCACACCCTAACAGTTAGGCACAGTGTGAACTTCTCGCACTCTGGCTTAAGGCAGCCTGCGAGAATCATGCATTCTTGCAGGAAAATATATTGAAAGCCTGCAAACCTTCCTCAAAACTGTGATTTCTGGACAGAGATAAAGGTAACTTTTCTCAGGATAAAGTTCTAATGAAGAGCTTGAGTACCCCATCATCATTACATCATCATGACGACCAAAATTATGGATAACAAGGATGGCGCAGTCTGCCTAGCTTGTTATTTGATCACTAGAAATCTCATCAAATAGAACCAATCGACATAGGTCATAGGGTTCGTAGTCAACCTCGCAGGGAAGTGTGTCAAAGGGATGCAGATGAACTGGGTGAGCTACCTCGTCAACGAGTTGGAGAAGGAGTGTCGCGAAGCGCAAGACCAAGGTTATGAATTTCACTTCAGTTGGTTGTTGATTCTCATTGCATTTTTCTCTTGGGATATGTTGGAGGGAGTGACATTCCCTAAGGTTGAAACATTAGATCCATTGGCCGCAAGGTTCACCACCTTGTGGTATACTAGCGATATGGAGAAGCAGTGGAAATCAAATTTGATGTTCCACACATACTACCTACAACTAATGTGCACCATTGAATCATTCCCCCAAACGACCCCGAACACCTTGCATACGTACATGCCACTAGCAAAGTTCCACGCAGGCTGACATTTCATCTACATCACTGTGCGCATGGACAAAAGCAAGGAGGAGATGCAGTCCTACTACAAATTTACTGATGAAGACATGGAGGAGATAACCAAGGAATGGCCAGCCAAATTCCTTGTACCGATCGAAGATCCAGAACTCTCTGACCCTGACATCATCGAAAGTCCTTTGGTCACCTGAGCAGAGTATGATGGACAGAGAAGTGCAAGTAAAAAGAAGAAAAAGGAGGAAGTGCAGGACATAGACAGTGAGGAGAAGGACATCGCATCGGAGGAAATGGTGTCTGACTCACCTGAAGGAGGAGCAGGCGACGAAGTAAACCAAGAGGAGGGAGGGGAATAAGAAAATTAAGAAAAGGGCAAAGTAACATTGCCAAAGGATCCCCTTACAGAGGCTGAGACATCAAAGAAAAGAAAGGTTTCTCTGCAGAAACCCTCAATGCGGAAGAAGACGTGAACCAATAAGCCTCAATCGTAAAATGTGCTCACAGTGGATCATATGTAGCTTATCATCACAACTGTAGAAGATGCCTCAGAGGATATCCTGTAGAGACAAGAAGAAGAGAAAGAAACTTTGTACGAAAAAATAGAGAAGGAGCTCAAAGACATCCAACAAGATATCCAGTCAAGTTGTGCAGTGTCTACTGCGCCATCTTCAACAGAGAATGTAGAATTGGGGGATGAGCCCACACAATTACGATGGCTAGCATATGCTATCGAAGATTTACTTCTTCGAGTCTAATAAAAAAATGAGTAGGCCACATATGCCTTGAAACATGAAAAGGAGGAGGCCTTAGAGAAACTTCAGATCGCCCAACAAGAGAAAGATGACATTAGAGCGAACTTCGAGGAGGATAGAGAGACAATCCAGAAAGAGAAAGACCAACTACTCGCAGAGAAGATTTGGTTTCTCAAGGCAGTGACTATATCACTTCACTCTGTGCCAGGCTTGGCAAAGGAGGAAGAAGAGTCAGTCGAGATACAAGTGGGGAAGCTCGTTGAGGCCATTCAACAACTTCAAGCAAGAGTAGCAGAGTTAGAACTTCAAGCAAGACCGACCACCCCACACGAAGTGCGAGATCAGAGGGAAGGAAATTCCAGGAGCACAGTAGAAAGAATCAGGGCATTGGATTCAAAATGAAAGAAATTAAGTGACCAAAGTGCGCAGACCTATGAGCGCCTTGCAGAAGACCCGGAACTAAGGACATTTGAGGCATAGCTCCAGGAGACAAAGAAATAGGCATCAACTATGCAAGCACAGATGAAGCTTCTTAATGCAATGGAGAATATGAGGAGGACACAGGAGCAGTGCATAGTTCAGCAGCATGTCACTGCCATCCATAATAGAGTTATGGAGGTGACACAGAGACTCCAGCTGGAGCAGGATGAAGCCTGTAGACTTTTTGAAGAAATCGAGTGACAAGGCTCACAATTAGAATAGGTGGTTGCAACAGTGGAAAAATGCTTGGAAGGGCTTGTCACTGAGCAAGTAATTCAAGAGTTTTTCGAGTAGGAGGCTCTGGAGAAGTAGTAAGTTGAGGAATCTCGAGCTAAGCCCGAGGCCTTCAAAGCGGTATTACCCAAAGCAGAGTGACTCGGGACGAGTAACAGGTGAGTGTTGGGGGATTTTTGGCCCTCAACCAAGATTTGAGAGAACCTTGGTCATGTTTGACCATTTTTGGGACTTTGACAGGCTGGTCGAAGACGAAGCGCCCAAGCAAAGTGAAGATCGCGAGATCTCAGCCATTTTGCGGGATTTTTGGGTTTCAGGGTTTATGTAGCGGGTATGGGATGTCGACCCATGGGTTTACCCATGTCTAGACCCCATTGTAATGTATAAATAAGTAACTATGCGATGTAAGAGGAGGCCAATATATGTGATTGTAGAGGTAATTGGCTAAGTGCATGACTAGTTGGCTTCGTACAAGAACTGTGTTAAGAATTGTAGAGCTAAGTGCAAGTGATTGCAAGAGGATTTGTGCACAAGTTGTATAAGGCTTTGTGCCTTGACCTAACTCGGGGAAGGAGGATATAGCAAGGTGTGCAGATCTCCTTTCCTTTGCAGAGTTGGCTCTATGGCTTTGTGTGCAAGAGCAGAGGACTGTAACAAGCCCGAAGACTAATAAGAAGACAAGAAGATTGGTGTACATAGCCCCACACTAGGGTGAACCACGAATATCCTGTGTTGATGTGCTTTGTGCAATGTTGTTCATGGTGTTTATGTAATTATTGGCTTAGTCTTGATGCATGATAGGTAGATCCATTGATTCTTAGTGATTTATATGTGAATGAATGCTAGATATGCTCTGATGCTATGTGCTAAATGATTATATGTGCTTAATATTGATTACTACTGTGCTAATTTGTAATAAGGGTTAATCTTCAATGTGAATGAGAATCATAAATTAATGCATATTTTTGGCTAAGTTCTTTGTTAAGTGTTGTAATCACAAATCTGTGTCCCAGCTAGGTTGTAGACACCTGAGTCCTACAACCCCCCCTGCCTCTACCTCAGGTGAGACTTCATCTTCTTCGCAAGTGTTGTCGAAAGGGTCGGTAGTTAGGGTTTTGTTGGTGCGTTGTTGAAGTGTTAAACCTTGGATCTGCCCCTGTGCCAACATGTCTGCATCATTGCACACAATGGTTGAAGATATACTTTGATTCCAACAACAATTAGTCCACCAACAACACCAAAATCCATCAAAAAGGAAAAAAACTATACACTTGGTTCAAAATTAAAGTGCACAAATTCACCAAAGGGAGTGCATGCACAATGTGTAGGCTAACACATCCCTCAACATGCATTGTGTGCAAGATGCATGACTGTCTACAAGAGAATCTGCACACTCCTCATGAACAATGCATTTATGAATCTTGTCAGCCTCTCAACCACTTCTAGATCGACCCCTAACACGATTTGACACTCAGTTCTGAGCAAAATCTATCTTGGAGGCTATTCAAGGGCTAGAAAGTTCCCTAAAAGGCCCCTTGTTCACACTATGAACTAGTTGTATATTTCCATGAATGGACACTATAAATATGTGCCATGGGTGTGCTAAAAAAATAAGAACTTCAAGGTATTGTAATGCTGCAAGAATTCTTCTTGGAGAATCCTCTTTTCTCTTTGAATCATTCAAGCACTATACCAAGGGCCATTCCACTCACCTCTTGAGAGGATTAACATTGTATTTATTCACCATTGTCATTTTCCATTGTATGAAGAGAATATATCTCTATTAGGGAACTCAAGATCCCTCCCAAGGAGGAAGAGGGGATTCGTAATTCCCTGCCTTTCTCTACGGTGTTAGCCTATCAATATATTGATCCATTGGTAGCTATATGATGGTCATTTTTTGCTTTTCATGGTTCTAGTTCTTCCAAGCTTCTCTAACATTTTATTTCTCTTTGTTTTTAGTTTATTTCTTTGTTTCATGTGTATTTGGTTATCTAATCAACTCACAAACTTTTGTCTTGTTTAGCTGACTTAACTAGGAAAGAAAGTGTTGTGTTTTTCTCACCCAAGTGGCAAAACCAACACAACATATTGGCGACCATATTGGGGATCAGTATCAAATTCCTCCATATTTAACTCTTGAGAGCACTTCCTTTTAATTGTTTTGATATGCAGGTACCAAAACCAGCCTAGTCCAACCTTCCAAAGTCAAAATTCATAGCCAAGGAAAGATCATTTCACTTGGAAAATTCTTGCCCGATGCGTGATAGGAAGTGCACAACTTTCAAGGCACACATACACGCACTCTACACACTGTGTGCATGAAAAACTTCATTACTCTGTGCATTTTTCACTCTCTATGCTCCTGTCAGAATTGCATCCCACACATATGTTCATTTTCTACAAATTGTAATGGTTTTTATGAATGTTTTGAGGGCCCATTGCCTTCAGATTTTAATTTCCTGCACTTTTTAAAGCAATCACACTTCACTTAGAGTCCTTTCCCACAAGGAAGGTTATCTAACAAAAGCACTTAGGGGTAAAAATAATTAATATTCTTCTCTTTTCTTTGTTGCCACATGGATGGCTCATTTTCCATTTAAAATTTTGAGTTGAAGTAATTTCTTTTTAAAACACAATCAATTAATTTGGGACTATAAATCAATTTTAACTCTCAAGTATGTTCTTCCTCTGCACCCTAGTGTGATCTCAGGAATCAGAAAAGGTGGTTGAAAGGAAATTTCATCTCCCTTAAAAAATCATCCGGAGAGGACAAAGCCCCCCTAAGGTTCCTTTTAGTTTTGGAAATCATCATAAAAAGATTTGTAAGGCCCCATACATGCCCACATGTTTGCAATCTTAGGATAGTTTCTAAAATTTTTCTTAGTTTAGACAACACTCTAGTAAAGTTTAAAATATCAAGTAACCGGCCCACACATGCCCACATGTCTACAATTCTAGGATAGTTTCAAAATATTTCTTAGTATAGACAACATTCTAGGGAGTTTAAAGGATTTGTAAGGACCCATACATTCACATTGCTAGTTCTCTAGGGCTTTAAATATTCTGCAAAGTTGTACCAAAGAAACATAATAAGCTAGGTAAGAATATTTGTAAGGACCAAATGAATTCCACATGCTGCAATCTTACACTTAACTAATTAAATTTTTTTTTGCACATTTCTCACTTTCTTGCACACAAAGCCACTCATCACACACATTATTTCTATTATAATAGTGGAGGTCGTAGTAAGCTTTATTTTTAAGTACCCACAAAGTACTTCAAAGGAAATATGAAAGATCCGACTATTTATTTGGAAATTTTCCACACCAATTTAATTCAAACGAGGTTGGTCCATGACCCCAATATTTCATCCCACCACATCTAAATTTTTTTCTAAAAACACACTAAATTTTCCTCCACAAGAGGTGCCAAAAGAATTTTTTTAGTCTATGTAGGATCTCAAGGGTAGGCATCCAAATAACACCCCGTTATTAGGTTCTCACATTTTGAAACAATAGAAGTTGAGAATAGGGATATTTGAAATCCTCCAAGTCAAGTGTTCCTATACCTTAAGGTAGGGAGATACCTGTGAAGGGTTGAAGGCCGAGGTCTGGTTTTTTTGCGCATCCCTCCTTGAGTCACCCAACTCTTGTGAGGGTATCCAACCCGTGACCCATTTTTTAGGACTTTGACCGAGGTACTTAGTGGCCAAAACATAGGATATCCACCCAAGTGGCGATTGTGAGCTGCAATCGCACCTTGATAATATTTTGTGTGGCTATTGGGAAATATCGCTATCTCTTTTGGGATATGCACCCTCTACCCCTCATTATAACTGATTACTTCAACCTTCACTAGTTCCTCTTTGGTGACTTCATACCCCACTATTAAGTGATATTGGAAGGCCTAGTGATAAATTGAGAGGAAGGATGATACATATTTTAGGACACGATCATTTATTTGTGTTTTTCCCCCATGCCGACAAAATCCACCTATCCACATGCTTGTTTATTTTACAATTGCTTTATGTATGATGTTCATTTGATTACATACAATTGTGAGTTTTACTATCTTGGGAAGGTCAAAAATATAAAAATCTCTTCATTTATTTCTCTCTTGTCACCATTCACACACATTCACTTTGCTATTCGGAACCATAGGGGAACCAAAAAATCCCCGTCGTTCTAGACGCTTGCATAATCTCCCTCCTATTCTAGGAGGAGTCCCTAGTCTTACCGACTCACCGACTCAACCATCTCACACCCCAGTGAGTGATACTATTTTGGGGTCAACTTTACTTGGTTCAAATACCCAAGGCCATCCACCTATTGGCTCTCCTCCACAAGGAGGTGGGGGTCAAACTTCTTCGTCAAAATTCTTCTCAAGGAAGAAGTACAAACCCACCAAATCCCTCTCAAGGGATAGGTCCACCACCTACACACACAATGTCAGGAGCTAATTCTCTGCCAAATATCCCCTTTCCATACTTGGCATCCCTTAACATTCTTGATTTAACGAAACTCACGAATAATCCCATTTTACATGATTCCACTTGGCCTGCTATGCCTACCAAATTGCCTTCAAACATTCCAAAGTTTGAAGGAAAACCAGGGGAAGATCCCACCAACCATGTTATGACCTTCCACTTATGGTTCTCTTCAAACAACATCATGGATGACTCCATCCGCTTGAGTTTATTTCAAATAACTCTCACTGGTTCATCAACCAAATGGTATGTGGACTAAAAATTGGGGTCCCATGTGACCTTTGAATCATTGGCCAAGGCCTTTTTGTCCTTTTTTCAATTACGAGTTCGTCATGATACTGGCTTAGAACTTCTTTCTGAGTTCAAACAAACCACTGTTATCCATATTTCCGACCACATCCATGAATGGTGGTGGCGATGTAGTTTTTGTAAAGAGGAAACTACCAAAGAACAACATCTCGATTGGTTTATCAAATTTCTCGTCTTTGTTATTTCCAAAGATGTAGCATCCACTTTTCCTCAATCAAAAGAGGAATCCATCATAGAGGCCCAACAATTTGACCTGATATATGCCCAATCAGGTTACTTGTACACAGTATTTCTTGATGCACCGAGTCCCCTACCATTTGTCCAGGACAAACCTGGGGTTTACCATGTTACATATGGGTTGATCGGTTCCATGGCACACCTCAACCCTTACGAACATCCATTGCCTACTTATGGTGAAAATCAATATCTGCAACCATATGGAGGGACGTCTTATTACCCTCCTCCCACTCACCAATAGTCATATCCTGTGGCTCAACCTCCACCACCAGGTAGACTCCCACCAATACCCATGATGCATCCAGTTTCTCAATCAAGTACGGGTCCACCCCTAACCCCTGCATACAACCCCAACAGTAGCGGACGTACTTAAACTTCCTATAAACCATATGGATTGTCTTCAAAAAACAATCCATATTCTCCATTTCCTGGTCCCCCCAGTCGGTTGCTCCTCCACCAGGACAACCACATGTTGACTTTAACTTTGTTCAACCATCTCCTATCCAACAATTTCATTCTTTTGAACATATGAATATGGAAAATCTGACCCATAGTCGAATAATTCCAAAAATAAAGGAACAAATTGAAAAAATAACAACCCGGGACCAGGAGGAAATAATGCCCAACAAAACCATCTTGCTAGGGGCAACCACAATCAAGGCAACTAGAACCCCCAAGGGGGGAACAATAACAACCAACCATGCCAAGGGAATAACAAAAATCTCATAACTAACTTCCCTTGTGCTCTATGTGGTGAGTATGGCCATTATACTCACCACTGTCCCCAAATTTCTGATTACAAACGGATGAAAGAATCCATGAACACTCAATGCCCCCTGACACCACCTGCCCCTCAATAGGCCCCACAACATTATTTGCAACCACCACCTCTGACTTTTTTGAAAAACCCCATTCCACACCAAGGTGTGATGAATACCCAACAGGAGGTAAACCCTACCCCACCACAAATGAGGGAATATCAAAACTCAGGTCCCACTCAACTCGGGAGTCCAGTAGATTGCAATATCCTCCTTACTAGTGAAGAAGAGATCCGTCTGCAAATGTGCAGTCATCCATATGACATGCCTCCTGAATCTACCCGAACCACCTCAGAAACAACCCTCACTACAGTCGAACAACCATTGATGATCCCACACCCTAATGCTGAACCCAATCCTCGTATACCCCACATACCTCTATGACATAATGTACATAACCCTCATGCTAGGGCAGTTGTTAACTACAACCTGGTCGATGACTTAACATAGTCTCCTACCGTCATGTCTATGTTGGAGGTCCTCCAAACCTGTCCCACACAACACAAATTCTTGCTTTACGCCTTGGGGGAATTCAACCCTGTTGATACTCAACTAATCACCTTTCATTTAGATAGCAGAGAACCACAACTCCCCACTCTAGTATCCTTTCAAATACCATTTAAAATATGAAACATCACAGTTCATTGGTGCATCATAGATGAAGGTGCATCCACATGCATCATTTCCAAAGTCCTATGGCAGAAACTTGGCTCCCCTGAGCTACTACCATCTCCCATCACCCTAAGAGCTTATGACAACTGACCATCATCTCCTAAAGGGATCTTCCAAAATGTCCCTGTAGAACTTTGGGGAAAAACCATCCTAATTGATATTAAAGTTATTGACACCCCAATTGATTAAAATATCTTATTCAGACATAGCTACATGTATTCTATGAAGGAAGTAGCATCTTCTATGTTTCAAACGATGATGTTCCCCCATAATGGGAAAATTTTCACCATCGACCAAATTACACATTACGAGCCTAATCATTCCACCAACATTGATAACATCCTCCCCCTTTTCTGCACTAGCTCGGATGCCTTTTCAGTCATTGATGTTGGTCCTAGAATATTCAAGGACCCATCATTGTTAGGAACTTATCATGGAGCACCCCCTCTCCTAAACCCATATATTTTCGCACAAGTGTGTGTAGTTTCCTCTAATAGAATAGATATAAGAGACAATACTCCTCTCACTGAGGCCTCTCCACACATTGAAGTTCCACCAACCGAAGAAATAATACCTCCGGAATTCCTTGTGAACAATTCTACACCATTTGTCCCAGATTTCCCCTCCCTCGAGGGGAAAATCCCAGTTTGGGAGATATTCCCCTAAGCCATTAGCCAAATCCCCTTTTTCTACCCCCCACTTGGAGTCCAAGCATTCCAGGTCACAACCACCCTCACCCTTCCTAAAATGGTTCTCGCCATCCCTATATGGTATCTCCACCCACCCTCTATGCTTCCTACACCAACTCTCCCTCCTCATCCCAAGGTATTACCGATGCAGATACCAGTATAGGCCCCTGCCACACCAACCCCACCCCCAACTAGCGGCAACACCGCCACTACTGGGGGAAGATGAAAGAAGAGTGAGCTCATAGCTCCACTCCCTCCCCAAGCTCAACCTCCATGTGCACTATGCAAAAGAGAAGGATTCCCCACTAACATATGTCCTACTCTTCCCAAGTTATGCAATCTTATCCATCTCCCCAAGGCAACCCCATTTCCTAACACTCCACTGAGTACATCCACTACTACTATAGAGTCCTCAACCACACACAAGAAATGGTTGTGAACCAATTTCTCTTGTGTCGTATGATTAGAATATGTCCATTACACTCATCATTTCCCAGCTCTACCTCAGTTCCACCAAACATTAGCCACAGTACGCATCACATCTCGTCCTGAGCCCTCTCTGGTTCTCCCTACTAATGCTCACATTACTGACATTCGTCATATTTCATCATCAGTCCCTAAATAAATGAGATGTCATCCATAGTGTATTGGCATTTGGTTTATGTACAATGATCCTTCAAAACTCGCACACAATATCCCTTCTACGTCCTCATCCCTTGAGACCCATGACACTTCTGCATTGACGTTTCCCCCTACCATCTACTTGAATCGTCTATATTCTCACACATTCCACTGTGACGAAGATATCTTGGAGGAAGTGACTACCCATGATTTCCCTTGAAATGCGCTCCATCATCGAGAACTTTTTCTATCACAAGAGGTCTTTCACCCTCTTGCGAAAGCCTCCCTATGCGCGATCGATACCAAGTATTTTATTCCTCTAGGACAGGTTTACTGGTTCAAGAACCCTATTCTTGCCCTCGATTCTTTTGAAGAAGGAAACATGGCCAAAATTTCCCCCACAGTCAAAATTGACATTTCCATTAAACTAGGAATCATAGAAGAGATCACCATTGGCGCCACATGCTCCCCAGAAGAAATCATTTCTTACAAATATCTCTTTCAGGAATACCGGGATATTGCTTCCTGGTCATATACAGAGATGTTGGGCCTTGATCCTTCTATAGTCAAACATCGCATCAACACATGGTTGGATATCGCCCCTATTCATCAAAGCAACGCCCCCTCCACCCATCCAAATTCACAGCTGTCAAAGATGAAATTGACAAGTTATGCACTATCGGGTTCATTTACCCCATTGCGTACACTTCGTGGGTCTCTAACCCCATCCTTGTTAACAAAAAATAGGGAACTATTCACATCTGCGCTGACATTCATGACCTCAGCCACACTTGTCCCAAAGACAACTTTCCAACCCCTTTCATCGACCAAATAATCGATGATTGTGCTGACCACGAGGCACTATCGTTTATGTATGGTTTCTTCGAATACAATCAAATTCAAATCCACCTAGCAGATTAGTACAAAACTACGTTCACAACCCCTTGGGGTACCTTTGCTTATCACGTCATGCATTTTGGACTAAAAATTTTTGGTGTTGCGTTCCAATGGGCCATGACCTATGTTTTTGATGACCTTTCTCGCATCATCCTTTCTTATTTGGATGACCTCATTGCTCAATCCAAAAAGCGAACCCAACATTTAGATGACTTACAGATCATTTTTCAATGATGTCGTCAATATAATATCCACTTGAATCCCCTCAAGTGTGTCTCTGTGTTACTGTTGAGTGCCTCCTCAGGTTCATTGTCCCCCAACATGACATTACTGTGAACCCCCTCAAGGTCCAAGATATCATAGAAATCCCACCACCTAGGAATTTATGCCAACTGTAGAGTCTATAGGGAAAAGTCAACTTTCTACGCCGCTTTGTCCTAGACTACGCCACTCATGCACATGGTTTTCTCTGCTTACTATGTCATGATATCCCATTTCGAGGGGATGAACATGTTGAGGAAGATTTTGATGATTTAAAATCTTCCCTATCCAATGCCCCTTTGATTAGTCCCCCAGACTATGATCACGATTACATCCTCTACTTATCAGCCTCTATTGTTTTAGTCACATGATTCCTCATCCAATTAGGGGATGATGGGCATGAACATGTGATTTACTACATTAGTAAAAACCTTTCATAACCAACCTTGAAGTATAATCATGACGGAAATCTCACGTTAGTAGTTGTCCTCGTAGTCCAAAAATTGCAGCATTACATCCTGCTTCGCATGACCAAGATCATAGGATATTCCAACCCCATGCAGTACTTTCTTAGTCGACGATAGATCAACAACAATTTTTTTTGATGGATTGTTATACTTCATGAAAATGATCTAGAGTTTTCTACTCCCAAAAGAAAGAAATCTCTTGTCCTAGCTAAACTCATTATGGCTTTTCCCTCAGATGCCAAAGCTTCCCCCATTAATGAGGATTTCCCCGATGAACACCTCTTATTCATCCCCTCGGACAATCCCTGGTACAATGAACTCCTTGTCTACCTTAGTACACAAAAATATGGCTCTCATCTTTCTCGAGATGACCACTGACGCATTCACCATCAAGATCCTCGATACCTCCTCATCGAAGACATTCTCTATCGACGAGGGGTTAATACCATCCTTCAACAATGTCTTACCATTGACAAATTCAAGATAGTCTTGAATGATTTCCACAATGGCGCTTGCGATGGTCACCCCTCGGGTATGTCCACTACCCCAAAAATCATCTGTGCCAGATACTTCTGGCCCACTTCATTTCATGACTGCATCCATGCTTTGAAACGATTTGATCAATGCCATCTTTATGAAAACAAAGCACGAGCTCCACCATCTCTTCCACACCCAGTCATCATAGTCGACCCCTTTTGTAAATGGGTCATCAATTTCATGACTTGCAATCCCCTATCCAGTAATGGACAGAAGTACATTTTCATGGTAGTGGATTATTTCACCAAATGGGTCGAATCCATGCCCACATTTAACAACACTGTTGACACAGCAACACATTTTTTCTTCCACATCATTACCCAGTTTAGAGTCCCACACCAGTTGGTTTTCGATCATGGGAAACAATTTTAGAATGATATATTTTTCGAACTCTCCTCAAATTTAGGATTCACCCATGATTTTGCCTCCCCATACTACCCTCAGTACAATAGACAAGTCAAGGCTGTTAATAAATTCCTCAAAACCATGCTGCAATGCACCGTCAACAAACATAAGACCAACTTGCATCATATGTTGTTTTCCTCTTTATATGATTATTGCACGTCAGTCAAAACTGCCACCAGTTTTACACCGTTCCACCTCATCCATGGGATCGAATCCACCCTCCCTATTGAGTGTGAAATCCCCACATTACACACTTCCATAAAACTCTTACCTGACATTGCCCCAATGGAGCAATGCCTGCTGACCTTAGAGTCCCTTGATGAAGACTGTCAATCTTCATTATAGCACAACGAGGCAGCTAAAAAATGATCCAAAGCCACCTTTGACCGCCATGTCAACCTTCTCTCATTCAACGATGGTGATCTTGTGTTAGCCTATGAAATATCACAGGACACCCTCGGCCATGGGAAATTTGAATCATTATGGTACAACCCCTTCATCGTCCAACATCACCTCACTAAAGGCACCAACATATTGGCCTCTCCAGAAGGCTTCCCTCTTAAGGAACCCATCAACGGTTTATACTTGAAGAAATTTTACACCTAAGCTTGGCCCCCTACCCTAGGTTTTTCTTTATAAAAATTTGTAGAGTTTTTAGTCTTCTTTACTGCCACCACTCCCCATGTTTGATATATCACCCATGTTATTGAAAGATGCATCATCCATCAGCCTACCACATTGGCTACATTGACGGTGGCAACCGTTGGACCCAAAATCTTGCTTTGGTCACTTGGGCCATCTATACCCCCTCACATGTGCTACTCCACTCCAACAGAATATGCTTATAGACGACCACCAACAACTAAGCCGAATATGACGCCATCATTTGTCTCCTCGCCAAGGCTATTCAATAGCTCAACAATGTGTATCACGTCCACAATCCTTGCCTCTTCTGCAAAAAACTGCAAGTTAGACTCCTATCTTGCAACTTTTATTCCATCATATTTACACATATTCCATGAAACCACAATCAAGTAACAGATCACATGGCTAACCTAGTATTATATTGACATTTATCACATTAAAAACATCATATACACAACATCATACATTTGTCAAACATATAGCAATATACATCATACATTTGTCAAACATATAGCAATATACATTATACATCATAAAACATAAAACATAAAGACACACATGATCAATGTATCCATAATATATATCATCATGGTCATAAATATTTTTACAAAAAATAGATATACAATTGCTCATAGGCTCATGAGTCCCATCACCACTATGAGTACAAAAATGGGTATCAACTACCCTCTACAAAATCAAGCTCCCAAACTCGTACATGCAAAAAATTGACAGTCAAGGTTCCCTTAGAGCTCCCTCCCTAGGTCCTCTATCAGTCGAAGGTTCTCGACCAGTCGGGGGCCCTCCAGATCCAGGAGGCAGTCGACCAATAATCACTTCCCCCGCCACTGTTTCTCTACAGATCAATGTCTGCCACTCCGTTGGTACCCCCACATGTTGTTCTAGGACCTCCTCATCCTATATGTGGGCCCATATGCCCTCAGGAACACCCTAGAGGAATTGCTCGAACCGTCGACATAGATCCTCTAGCATAGCCTCAGAGTCCCCTTGTGGCTCTCTGGAAGGTCCAACACTGATATCATCTCATCGACGCCTTTGTCCATCCATCAGATCTATGGGCTCCTGTCGAGTCTTCTCTTGGACAACTTATGTCTCTCGTCCTTGGGGTCCAACATCTGCAAAACAACACTAGATATAATGTCAACATCAATATACATGTATGATAAATATTATCTACCAAAATTACAAAAACAAATACAACTCATACCTCTCTGGTCCCATTCCTCCCGAGGAGGTAGCACCATGTTTGGGTCATGTCTGTAATCCATACCAATGTATGGATATCAGATAATAACCTATGGCATCAGACGCCACACTCACAAAATTGTGATCATGAAGTAATGGACACCCTCCCTTCATCCATGATGGGCCAATACATGTGCCCATCACATCAATTGTGGCTCTCGTTGCGATGTTGGCTCCAATAAAATCCTCTAGTGCAATAGAGTCACCCTCTCCAGAAACCAGGCCACCAAAATGAACCCGAATGCAAAGTCACTGGAGTCAGCACACCAACACTATTTTAGTTGGGTCATCATCTGGGTGTGCATCAACACACCCCATGCAAATAGGTCCCCATCTAGGACCTCCTCTAGCACCCTCAGCTAACCACCAATGATTCGCTGAGTATCCAAGGATCTGTACATCCTCACAACCATGGTCACGATGCACTCAGTCAACAAGTCATCAATGGCCTCAATATGAACGATCGAACCCGACATAGGGTTTGGCCCAAAATAGTGTGGAGCTACCATGGTCTCCGCCTGATCTTCCCCTGGAAAATGGGGATCAACGGCTAGGGCCCTCCCATATAATGGGAGTCCTATCAAAAAGTACACATCCTTTGTCATAGAGAACGTCAGCTTCTCCCCCCTCATAATGAAACACTGCAGATCAATTCCCCACATCCTAATCAAGAACTGTAGCAAGAACTCCTGCAACCATATCAGGGACCAGTAAAAAAACTTGAGCAACCCGCAGGCTGCCAAGTATCGACGTACTCCATGGTGTGCCCTTGCATCATCTCGCAATCGGTCCCAGTCCAGCTCTCGCAAGTGGACCAACATCGTGATCTAAACTTCGCTGATCACCTGTATGCACCGATAAACATATGATCAATCACATCATCTATCAAAAATCATAAAATATCCAAAAAATGCACCCCTGAGTCTGCACACAGTGCGTGACCTTTTCCCAACCAGTTGTGCATCAATGCACGACTATTCTTTCTATAGCTGCGCACTAATGCACAACTATCATTCTCATAGTCATGCATGAGTGCACAATTTTTATTCATACAGAGGTGCATTCCATGCGCGACTGTCTATCCTACCCATGCACCCACATGCACGACTGTGTCAAGCACAACTGCACATTATGCGCGCATTTTCTCACCACAGCCGCACACTCTTCAGTGCGCGACTAAGAAGGAAAAACCTGCACATAATGTGTGGGAGACTGAGTTTCACCTACACACACGTGCGCGGTTATTCCCTATTTTCCCATGCATTTTTGGGCCCCTACCGTTCAACACCCCTATACAGCCCACCGCACAGTCCCTACATACAATCTATCAAATTCACAATATATAGGATGATAGGACCACTAACCTGTCTCTCGACGCTCCTGGATCAGTGGCCTCACGCTGCCGTAATCTCCAAATCTCCTCACAACTCTATCGTCAACTCAACAATAGTGACAGGTACAAATGAGGTGGCATTGTGGGCCCACCATCTATATATAGCCCCTTTTCCCCAACTTCCACACTCCATTACGGGAACCCAGAGCCTCTATTTTCCGATCCATTCTCAGCCACGATATCCTGGTCCAACCATCTACACATTCACACTCCCCAGGTTATCATCTGCACTTTTCCCTGGAGGAGCATTTTTCTCACGCCACGTGCAGGTACGCATGCTCACTTTCAATTTTATCAAATAGTTGTTATATGTTCTTTATCATCAGATATTGTTCACGCCGAGTATTTGGTTTTCATGTGTGCAGGTACTTGTTCAACAGTACGACAATCCCTTTAGGTATATGTACAACAATGGCATGTAGTTACTCCCTCTGTTACTAATTGCATCTCCCAGTCACACCCTCTGACATTTACATTTAGGGTCCCTACATTCGGCTCTGCAGTATCTTTACCTCTACCATATTTTGGTACTGTCATCTAATAACACTCTCCCCCACATGATTTCTCCCATTCATAGTTCCCCTTGTCAACTTGACACTCATGTTGATTTCACCCCCATAGGTTTGGGAGTCCCGATAGTATTTTGCATTTTCAAGAATGAACCCCATACTTCTTCTCATCATATTTCTAACCTTCCCAATCGACTCCCACATCATATCATCTTGGTTCTATTGAATGCATCTCCACAGTTTCATTATCCCTCCATCTCATCCACCATCATTTTTACCATATGCATATAGTCCTACATCCGCTTACCTAATACAGAAACCCACCCATGGGGCCCACACCCTCCACCAATTCTCTTTCACAAACTTGTGCCCTAAACAGGAAAAGCCATCTTTCATTGGGGAATGTGTTTCTGTATCTATATACTCAACCCAAATTATTATTTATTTCTTTGGTAATTGTATAAAGCCTTTGTTTCTAGCATGTACATATATTTTTAGTTGTCATCCTCGATGGCCTTATTTTACCTGGTCCAACAACCCATGTCACCCTTTGTTGGGGAATCCACCCTTTTTTCATATCAACATCATTAACAAACCCAAAGTATCCCAAATCCATGTACCCATGATCTCTGAGTTTTTCCACTTTGTTAGCCTCCAACACAGTTCAACCCCATATCTAGTCATCCCCCTAACACTAGATCCAGTTTTACGGTTGTTGCCAATCATCCCTCAAGACCCCAACTGGGGGAAATCTTGAGTCCTAAAACATCTTGACTTCATTCATGTTACTCATCAATACCTTATATCATCTATTACTCAGTGAATTTCAAGAATCCCTTAGCTTCTTGGCGCCGTGTCTCCCTTCATGTTGACACCAACACAAATTCTAGAAGGGTGACAGTATCTTGACCCTCATTACCTTTTCAGTGGGGAGTCTTGGACGGAACAAAGAGAATCATCAATGCTTTCTGATTCTGTTGACCCCCATAATGTTCGACTTTATCAAACTCTCATGTTAAGGTGGGTCTTACTATGGGACCATTGCAGTTGTTTCATACCATCCGAAGACCTCTGAAGTTGATAGGCCATCAATGCCTCTGAGTCATCGAAAAATATTTCAGTCATCATTGACTCCCTTCAGAGCCCATTCACCATTTAGAACTGTCATTTTCTGTTATCAACCGCCCCTGAGGGCACTGTAGTTATCTACATCAACATCCATCATCAGTTACAGTCTGACATTTTGGTTTTATGACATGAGCATGGGGCATGCCCGCCTCATTTGTATACAATTTTTTTTTTCTCCTAGAGAAATGTTCGGTTCCCACAACTATTGCTCTCCCTCTGGCGGATCTCTCTTGTAGTTCCTCTCTTCACTCTTCCTTACAATGGCACTCTCAGAAAAAGAAACATTGTTGTATTTCAGCTATACGTATGCTCCTAACCTCACACATCATGGGGCATATGTTATCACTGAAAAATCGTCCACAACATTGCACACAATGATTAAAGAAAGACATCAATTCGAATAGAAATTAGTCCACCAACAACACCAAAATCCATCAAAAAGGCAAAAAACTATACACTTGGTTCAAAAATTAAAATGCACAAATTCACCAAAGGGAGTGCGCGCAGAGTGCACAGGCTAACACAACCCTCAGTGTGCAATGTGCGCAAGATGCGTGATTGTCTACGAGAAAAGCCACACACGCCTCATGAATGATGCATTTATGAATTTTGTCGACCTCTCAACCACTTCTAGTTAGACCCCCAACATGATTTGACACTCAGATCTGAATGAAATATAGCTTGGAGGCTGGTCAAGGGCTAGGAAGTGCCCTAAAAGGCCCCTTGTTCACACTATGAACTAGTTGTATATTGCCATGAATGGACACTATAAATATGTGCCATGGGTGTGCTATAAAAATAAGAACTTCAAGGTATTGTTATGCTGCAAGAATTCTTCTTGGAGAATCCTCGTTTCTCTTTGAATAAGTCAAGCACTATAGCAAGGGCCATTCCACTCACCTCTTGAGAGGATTGGCATTGTATTTCTTCACCATTGTCATTTTCCATTGTATGAAGAGAAGAGCTCTCTATTAGGGAACTCAAGAGCCCTCCCAATGAGGAATATGGGATTTATAAGTCCCTGCCTTTCTCTACAGTGTTAGCCTATCAATATATTGATCCTTTTGTAGCTATATGATGGTCATTTTTTTCTTTTCATGGTTCTAGTTCTTGCAAGCTTCTATAACATTTTATTTCTCTTTGTTTTTAGTTTTATTTATTTGTTTCATGTGTATTTTGTTATCTAATCAACTCACAAACTTCTATATTGTTTCGTTGACTTAACTAGGCAAGCAAGTGTTGCATTGTTTCTCACCCAAGTGGAAAAACTAACACAACAAGCAGGTCCAAAATATTAAACAATGGGTGCAAGCCAAGAAAGGGGGGAATGTCGATCTCAAAATCATTGTCACCCACAACCTTGGTGATGGTATAAGGTCCATAGTGGAGTGGATGAAGCTTCTGATGGGGCCCTGTAAGGTGTTCTTTCTGCAAGTGAAACCAAACTTTATCTCCCACCTGAAACT
>JZKD02S1898270.1:48385-67680 GCA_000966675.3 Picea glauca
ATCTGGATCAACTTCGAGGTACCCTCCAATAACCCAAATTTAATTATATAAATATGGATCAACTTCGAGGTACCCTCCAATGACCCAAATTTATATTTGGATTAAATTCTAGTTACTTTCCTATAGACTAGTCTATATTATTTGCTAAAGTCTCTCTATATTCAGAATTGATAAATCTCCTAAAGTAGCGTAGGTTTTGCAAATCTGAAAGGTGCTTTAAAACCCTAGTAGATTTGCAGATTTATCAGGTCAAAGTCATTTGCAGGCACGGTTACGTTGGAAGGTTTTCTATTAGAGGATGGATTAGATGATGGATCTGATCAATAGGGAATTAAAATATTTATCATATTCTTATATTGGATTAGATTTATTTTAATTTTAGATCTAAAACCGAGATAAAAAATACAAAATTATAAGTAACACAAAATTACATTAAGCAAACATTAAACATTAACTTGACTTTAAACCTTCAACAATTTTTAAGAATCTTTGCTATATAATATGATATAGAAAATATATAAATATAGATTTATTCTAATTTTAGATGTAAAAACTAAATACAAAATACAAAATTCTAAATAATACAAAATTATGAGTAATTAAATAGTAAGGAAAAAAATTATATTAATTTATTTTATTATTATTATAATTAGTGTATTATAATTTTAATTTTTTTTTTGAAATTTAATTTATTAAAGTTGCAGATTTCAGAGACCAAAGAAAATGTTCTGTACACTTTCCCATAAACCTATCCATATTGTTGGTACATAGCATGATGGTATAATTCTCACTATAATTAAAAGAATTGAGAGAGAGGGGTTCCTAGAAGATGTATAACACTGAGTGACAAAAGGAACCCATTGATTGTACATATTTAAATTGTAAAAAGTTGATGGAAGTTTAGCTTATTATTTTTAATCCTAAATTTAATTGGAAATATAAAACATTGTATATTGAGCTAATTATTGAGTCAATGTTTGGTGCATCTTGATATTTGGATACATATTATTTGTCATCTAACAATAAGAATATACTTAGCAGTAAACCAATAATTAGCTCACTACATAATGCTTAATATTTTTCAAATATCACAAACTATTCTGACATTGAATGATATGCTATGTGAACTAATAAATTATTGCGATGTGATCTCAACAATGATATACGAAGCTCACATGAACATTCATTTTGTAATGAATATACACTTTTAGTTGTTCTGCGTCTTCTATGAATCCTCCTTTGGTTCAAGTTTTACTTATAATTCACACCTCAAACGTCTTGGACTTCACAAAGGAATCAACACCTTTGTCGTTTTTTGTACCTGAGGCCACCTTCAACAAAATAAACGATTGAAAACAACTAATGGCATTTCAAAATGAAGGATTGACTTGAATTTGAGGGAATAGTAAATGTGATATCCCTCGACCGAACACAATTGTAAATGTAAATGCAAATGTGTGTAAGCTGGTGAGTTGTTTGACATCATTTTGTAATGCAACTTTCATGGCATAGTGCATGCATGTACTGCACAGTAAAATGATGAAGTGTACACATTCCAGGATACCACGCGCTTTTGTGTATATGTTATGTTTTATAGGCTGGTGAGCCAATTATTATAAGCTAGGATGCTTATGTTTTGATTAGGCCAGAGAGCCTAGATGTTGAAGGCCAATGCACCTATTTTGTATATGTCTCATGGTTAATATAAAATACATCATTGGGCATAGACCGACCACAATAAAAGAGATGGGGGACTAAACTCCACTGGTTAGGGAAAGGGAGGGCCAACATTTAGGGAAAAGGGCTAAGCTAGGGAGCTTAATCCAAAATGGAATATTATATTAATATTTCTTAAATCATAAAGTATGAATAACTATTTTATCCTAAGTTCTAAAGTTGGGGACAAGTGGGTCAAAGTAGCTCCCAACATGACAAGTGTCAAGTTGGGGACATGCATACATATTGTTGGGACTTAGTTCATTTTGACATATTTTTCCAACACACCTTCCATCATTCATCCATCAATCAACCAGAAGTCCATGAACATTCACATAACCATTGAGCTATCCTTTGTATCTTCATGAATGTACCTGAACCTTTATCCATAGTCATTTTTTGTTGGTCTACCTGGTTAGCTTGGGAGATGGACTGAAGAAGCAGGTTGTGATGCCCATGGGATATTGAAGAGGCGAGTTGTCAGGCCCATGAGAAATTCTCTGAGTGAGAGAATTGTTGGGAATTGATTCCTAAAGGTGCTAAACTACAGCTACAAGGCTCTGAGACTTCCTGTCCGAACTGTTGCTGAAGCCTGGAAAAGAAGTGGGGCAACCGAAGGACTGTTGAGAAGAGAAGGGGCATACTTCCTGGAATGAGGGACTGTAGGCTATTAGTTTGAGTTGGAACCTGAGATAGAGTCTTTCATGTTGTGTATGAGCCTTTAGCCTGGTTAGGAATCCCTTTACCCGGGTGGAGTTTAGTCCCAACTCGGGGGTGACTCACTATTGAGAGTGATGAGCAGTGTGGTCTAAGGCTGGGAGGTTCGTGGACGGTCTGCACACAATTAGTGATATTCCTACCAAGATAAGTGTCAACTGTGTGATAAATTTACATGTTGCATTGTTATTACATGTTTATTTTATGGGTTTATCATATGTGTGATTATAACTATCTATATGTTTATGGGTATTTCTTGTATGTGCTACATGTCTGTGTTTACTGTTATTTTAGTATGAAATTATGCATTATGTAATGTGTTTGTCTGTTATGTTTTATATGTAAATATTCCGCAAGAGTGTTGTGTGTGTATGCTTTAATTGAATGCAGTTCGAAAAATTTATGTGGCATAGTTCACTTGGATGCTGTGTATGTTACAGTATGTTCCACAGAGAGAACAAGAGCATTCTCTTGTGTAGCATGGCCTAGCATGGGCGGTCGAGGAAGTTACAACATGGTATCATAGCTTCATCTTTTAGCACTGAGCCTGGATGGGCCAAACAAGTTGAATTGACTCAAAATTTCACAAAGAATTGAATTTCAGGTGGCCAAATTTCGAGTTGTAGAGTGTCCATGGTAAATTTTAGAAGAAACGATGTGGAATTGGGAAAATCCCCAATTTCGGTTGGTAAATTCATGGGAAAATTGAGAAATTCGGCCATGTGGTGAGATATTATTGATTTAATATATGTTTCAACAAATTCAGACTTGGAATTGGTTAAATTTGAAGTTACAGTGAAGTCATGGCAGATGGAGCGAAATTAATAATTAAATTTCGCAATTCAAGAATTGATTTTTTGGTAAATTCGTTCCAAAAATGTCAATTCACAGTGATTTGTTGTTGCAGAGGTTGAACTGGTGTTATCAGGGTGAAATTGAACCAATTTCATAGTTTTAGAATATCTATGGCAATTGGGGAAAAGTTAGGAAAAAGCTCCAATTTCTACAGCGGAATTCACAAAGAATTGATGTGCATATAAATGAATGTGCTCAGGTGGGCACACTAAAAATGCATGTTGCGCAGTGAAAATCTTGTGATAGGTAAAATTCTGCATTGTGCGACAAGATATGGGCATGTTGGTGCACACACTAAAATTTGGCGCTGCGCAGAAAAATGTTGGTGTGCAAGTGTGTGAGCTAAAATTTGGTGTCGCGTGGAAAAGTGTTGGTGTGCGAGTGTGCGCAATAAATTTCGGCACCATGCGGAAAAATGTTGGTGTCTAGGTGCAGGCGCTAAATTAAGAATTGCGTGGTGTACATATGCATATTAAGGTTCCCGTGGTGTGCACAGACATAATAATGTGTGCATGGTCTGTGCAGTATTGACCGAGCACAGAGAAGTTTTGTTGGTGCACACACAATATGGGTATATGTTGTCGGGCGACAGTTTAGTTAATGGTGTCCGCAGAGTGTTGGTGCGCGGTGGAGGCATACTAAACTTTAGCATGGTGTAGTGCGTAGAGTGAAATGTGCGTGGATTATCAGCGCACGATACAAAAATTGCATGCAACAGGTAATAATGCAATAACCAAAATTTTGTGCAGTGGATATTGGCACACGACACAAAAGTAGCGCGCGCAAGTTAGTGGCGCGACATAGAAGTGATGCACAATGGATATAGGTGGAGCACAATTTATCTTGTGGTGTTGATGTACATGGAAAATATGGGTGTGCAGGTTGAAATTTGTGCATGCGGAGTCATTTGGAGGATGAATAACAACATAAAACCAGTGATTTTCTGCGACGTTTTATATCATTTGAACGCCATCTTTTTGCAATGCGTTTTTGAGGGCCGTAAGAGTGTTTTTAGCAAATAAAAAACCACAAGATAGAGATGCACCAAAGGTACACTATGTATTTGTAGCTCAAATAAAAGAGCTTGGAGAGATCTTTTTAATGGTGTAAACTGTTCGTCAAATAGAGCTTTTATGAGAAAGTTACAGCACAAACAGTGAAGGGTAAATTATAAGACCCAACTAGCTTCAAAGAGCCATAAATTTCTGCTCCAGTATTAGATTGAGGTGCATGAGAAGTCAATGGAAATATATTGAGACATAGAAGACAGTCCCAGAGTTCAATTAAATTTTTGGGCATGTTAAAAATGTTTAATATGGAGAATAAGGCACCTGTAGCATTCCAAACCAAAAACACAAATTGGCCTCGAACTTCAGCAGGCTGTAACTAGCAGCCCATAACCCAGAATGAGGTGAAAATTGGACAAAGTGTCCATAATATGTATATGAAGAAACCCAGTTGAGATCCTATGAGAAATCCAAGGGAGTAAGTGCAAAAATGCATAATTATAGCGCATAGTTGCGCCATGTTGAAAAATGAACAGAGAAATTAATGGGAAAATTTCAAAAGACCATAATGTTTTTCTCAAGACTTGGAATTGAGAATGGGAGCAGGTGTTGGAAAGGTCTCAGATAGAGGAATATAATTATCCACCCAGAAAATTGATCAAGGCATTCAAGTTTTCATGAAATCAGAAGAAATATTTCTGATATATTATTGAACCAAAATGGTTCATATTTTTCATGAAATTGTTGAAACAGTTGGTCTGACAGAGTTTGTTGGCTACACATTTTGCAGAATTAACAACAAATCAGATCAGGATCAACACAGAGTCCATATTAATGGAAGAGGCACAGGGCACTTACAGCCAGCAAGATGAAATTAGAGGAATGGATGTCCATTTGGGCATTGAAGGAACAAATTCCAATGGACATGGAGAAGAAAGGAATGAAAACGTGAATATGGTAGAGACCATTAAAAATTTGCAGAAGGATGTCCAAAGCCACAAAGATGATAATGAAAGGCTAATGAGAGCCAAGGAGTAGAAGGATGACTTCAACATGAATTTATTGGAGAGCTTGAACATAATAGAAAATAAATTGGATAAGGAGAGTGGCTCAAGCAAAGTTGGAAGTCACAGGTCTCATGATGAGAAAAGAAAAGCAAGAAGTGTCAGTAGACATCACCATCACTCCCCAAGGTATTCCAATAAGAGGGCACACAACAACTCAAGTCCATCCCCTGTTAGGAAGCATAATGGGTCTGGGGTGGATGCGCTAAGAGGAGAAATGAACAAAATCAAACCTCCTACAATTGATGGTGAGCACAAGAAGGATGAAGATGAAGAGACATGGCTACTGGGCATGAGAAAGTATTTTCAATTTCATAATTATTCTTCTCATGCAGAAGCTATAATTACCATCTATCAACTCAAGGGAAAGGCATCCATGTGGTGGGATCAACTTGTCCAAGTGCATCACATTAAAGAGAAAAGTGTTACTTGGAGGGAATTCAAGAAGTACTTTGAGAATAAATATTTGACTAAGAGATACTATGAAAAGAAAATGAAAGAGTTTTTTGAACTCAAGCTTGGGAGTATGACAATAGATGAATATGAGAGAAGGTTTTTAGAACTGCTGAAGTATGTCTCTTTCATCAAGGATGAGACAATTAAGATTAAGAGGTATTTGAGTGGATTGCCATCATTCATTAGTGATAAGATACAGTATGATGATCCCAAGACATTGGAGGATACCATAAGGCGAGCTAAATTCCTATATGATCAGAAAAAAGCAAGGCCAAATTTCCAAAAGGCTTGGGAAGACAAAAAGAAATTCAAGATGGATAAGAGGAAGAAGGGGTCTAAGCCACCATTCTTCCAAAATAATCCTCAGGGACAACATACTCCTAGAGAACCTAGAACAATGGAGATAGGGGGTCAAAGGGCAATGCAACCACCTCTTCAATGCTGGGGTTGTAAAGGATATCATATGTTCAGAGATTGTCCTCCCATAGGTGAAAAAGGGAGGATTGTTCACAATGTACAACAAGCTGAAACAGTGGAGGACATGGGCATAAATGTACCTAGGATCTATGTAGCCCTGGACAACAAGTAAGAAGAGTATCAATCACACATGATTGAATTGGAAGGTCTGATTAACAACCAAACCATTGCTATTTTAATTGATTCAAGAGCTATTCATAGTTATATAGATCCTAAGATGGTGGAAAGTTTGCATTTGAAAATAAGAAAGCATGGAAAATCTTGGTTGGTGCAGCTGGCTACTGGAACCAAAAGAAAAGTTAATGAGATGGTTAAGTCATGTCTTATGGACATGAATGGGTTGAACACCAAGGCATATTTGAACATCTTGCCTTTAGGTTCCTATCACTGTCTAATTGGGATGGATTGGTTGGAC
The DNA here is from genome assembly GCA_000966675.3 of Picea glauca. Taxonomy (NCBI): domain Eukaryota; kingdom Viridiplantae; phylum Streptophyta; class Pinopsida; order Pinales; family Pinaceae; genus Picea; species Picea glauca. Next base: position 55,093 of record JZKD02S1898270.1, read on the forward strand.
CAACATCATTCTCTCCTAGACTGTCATAACAAAGCATTTACTTGCTTGGATTAGGAAGAGAACCTAAGGAAAGTGCAAGGAATTTCCAGGACAGTAACCATCAGAGAAATTTCAGCATTGCAGCTGAAGAAATGTTACAAAAAAGGGTGTCAATTATTTTCAACACATATGGAAGAGACACCTAAAAATAAGGTGCCAAATTTGGAAGATCATCCAGTCCTGGAATATTTTGAATATGTGTTCAAGGAGGTACTAGGACTACCCCCAAAGAGAGATATTGATTTCTCTATAAATCTAATGCCTGGAGCAGCTCCAGTGTCAAAGACTCCTTACAGAATGAGTACACTAGAGCTGAAGGAGTTGCAAATGCAGTTTGAAGAACTTTTGAAGAAGGGGTATATACACCCAAGTGTGTCACCTTGGGGTGCCCCAGTCTTGTTTGTGAAGAAGAAAGATGTGACATTAAGATTGTGCATTGATTTTAGACAGTTGAATAAAGTGACTGTAAAGAACATGTATCCTCTACCAAGGATTGATGATCTTTTTGATCAATTGAAGGATGCCAAGATATTTTCAAAGATAGATCTTAGATCAGGATACCATCAGGTAAGGATTAAAGAGGAATATATTAGAAAGACCACTTTCAGGACAAGTCATGGTCATTATGAGTTCACAGTGGTGCCATTTGGGTTGTCAAATGCACCAGTTTTTTTCATGTGCTTAACGAATCATGTTTTTCGAGAATATTTAGACAAGTTTGTCATTGTCTTTTTGGATGACATTCTTATATTCTAAATCAGAACAATAGCATGAGCATAATTTGAGGATGGTTTTGCAAGTATTAAGGGAGCATTAGTTGTATGCCAAATTAAGCAAGTGCTCATTTTATCAGAAGCAAATTCATTATTCAAGGCATACCATTTCAAAGGATGGGATAACAGTGGATTCTGAGAAGATAGAAGCCATTAGAGAATGGTCAGCACCAAAGAATGTGAGAGAGGTCGGATCATTCATGGGCCTTGTAGGCTACTACAAAATATTTATTGAAGGATTTTCAAAGATTGCACACCCAATCAGTTCCTTGCAAAGAAAGGGTGTGAAGTTTCAGTGGACATTGGATTGTGAAAAGAGTTTCCAACACTTGAAACAATTATTAACAAGTGCTCCAATACTAAGGATTGCAAACCCAAATGAAGACTTCATTGTATGCATAGATGCATGTAAAGAAGGATTTGGTGGAGTCCTTAGTCAAAATGGATTTGTTATATGTTATGAATCAAGGAAGTTGAAAGAGCATGAAAAACACTATGCCACTCATGATTTGGAGTTGGAAGCCATAGTGCATGCCTTGAGGAAATGAAGACACTACCTCATGGGGAAAAGGTTTGAGTTGAGAACAGACCATAATGGTCTAAAATATTTATTTGATCAACCAAATATAAATTCTAGGCAAATAAGATGGTTAGAATTTCTAAGTGAATATGACTTTGATATAAAGAATATCAAGGGGAAAGAGAAAAAAGTGGTTGATGCACTCAACAAAAGAGTACATGAATTGCATGCTACAGCCATTATCATGTACCAATCAGATTTGGAACACATAATTTTAGAGGCCCAAATTTAGATTAGTGGAAAAAATACAGCAAGGTAATCTACAACAGAAAATTGAAGATTACAAGGTAGATAATGATGGAATTCTCATGTACAGGGGCATAATTTATGTACCAAATTCCCAGGAATTGAAAAATCTGATATTGGGAAAAATGCATAATGTACCTTATGCTGGGCACCCAGGATATCAAAAAACTATTGCATATGTCAAGAGCCAATATTATTGGCCAAGCCTGAAGAAAGAGGTTTCTGATTTTAATGCCAAATGTTTGGAATGTCAAAAAGTAAAGGTTGATCATAGGCACCCAACTAGTTTTCTACAACCATTACCCATTCCTGAGTGGAAGTGGGAAGTTGTAACAATGGATTTCATCACCAAACTGCCCAGAACAAACAAGCAACATAATTCTATTATGGTAGTGGTGGATAAGCTTACTAAAGCTGCCCATTTTGTTCCAGTTAAGCTCACTCACAAGGTAGCCAACATCGTTGATGTTTATGTGAAGGAAATTGCTAGATTAGATGGCTTACCCAAGACAATTGTGTCTAACAGAGATCCAAAATTTACTTTAAAATTTTGGAAGGGATTATTTAGTGGATTTGGAACAAATTTGAATTTTAGTACAACGTATCATCCAGAATCAGATGGACAAACAAAGAGGGTGAATCAAGTGATTGAGGATATGTTGAGCATGTATGTGATGGATAAACCATCAAAATGGGAAGACGACCTACACTTGGTAGAGTGTGCTTACAACAATGGGTACCAAGCATCTCTAAAGATGAGCCCATTTGAGGCACTTTATGGAAGAAAGTGAAACACTCTGGTAAGCTGGGATAACCCAGCAAATAGAGAAGTGGTTGGACCATATTTGCTCAGGGAAATGGAGGAGAAAATGTTGAAAATAAAACTAAATTTAAAGGCTTCCCAAGACATGCAGAAAATATATGTTAATAAGGGAATAACTCACAGGTAATTTAATGTGGGAGACCATGTATTCTTGAAAGTGAAGGCCAACAAAAGTTCCCTGAAGTTGGGAAATTGTTCAAAGATGGCAGCTCACTTTTGTGGGCCATTTGAGATCCTAGAGAGGATTGGTCTAGTAGCTTATATGATTGCATTTCCTGCATCTATGTCTGTTCATAATGTATTCCATGTGTTATTACTAAAGACATATATACCTGATGCTAATCATGTTATTGATTGGAATGTGATTCAGGTGGAGCAAGAAGGCACTTTTCAAGTGCATTTGGTATGCATTCTGGACTGAAAATCAAACATCTCTATAATTGACCCATAGGGCTTGTAAAGGTCCAATGTACCTTGTACGGTATAGAGGACGCTACTCGGGAGCATGAGGATGCAATGTAGGTAGAATACCCACATCTTTTTTAGGATTTTTGAAAATTTTGTTGTATATGTGTACATGATGCACCAGGGATAGTGCATAAAGAAGGGGAGGGGATTGTAATATCCCTCGGCTGAACCCAATTGTAAATGTAAATGCAAATGTGCATAAGTTGGTGAGATGTTTGAAATAATTTTGTAATGCAAATTTCATGGCATAGTGTGTGCATGTATTGCACAGTAAAATGATGAAGTGTACACATTCCAGGACACCGCACACAACATATTAAGTGCGCGTTATATTGAGGCCAATGAGCCTTTGTGTATATGTTATGTTTTATAGGCTGGTGAGCCAGTGATTATAAGCTAGGATGCTTATGTTTTGATTAGGCCAGAGAGCCTAGATGTTGAAGGCCAGTGCGTCTATTTTGTATATGTCTCATGATTAATATAAAATACATCGTTGCGTGCAGACTGAACATGATAAAAGAGATGGGGGACTAAACTCCGCTAGTTAGGGAAAGGGAGGGCCAAAATTTAAGGAAAAGGGAAAAGCTAGGGATCTTAAGCCAAAAAGGAATACAAGTGTCAAGTTGGGGAAATGCATACATATTGTTGGGACTTAGTTCCTTTTGACATCTTTTTCCAACACACCTTCCATCATTCATCCATCATTCAACCAGGAGTCCATGACCATTCACATAACCATTGAGCTATCCTTCGTATCTTCATGACTTTACATGAACCTGTATCCATAGCCATTTTGTGTTGGTGTACCTGGTTATCTTGGGAGATGGAATGAAGAAGCGGGTTGTCAGGCCCATGGGATATTGAAGAGGCTGGTTGTCAGGCCCATGAGAAATTCTCTGAGTGAGATAATTGCTAGGAATTAATTCCTAAAGGTGCTAAACTACAACTATAGTGCTTTGATACTTCCTGTCAGGCCTATTGCTGAAGTCCGAAAAGGAAGTGGGGCAGCCAAAGGACTGCTGAGCAGAAAAGGAGCACACTTCTTGGGGTGGAACAGGCATGTGGGGAATGAGGAACTGTAGGTTGTTAGTTTGAGTTGGCACCTGAGACAGAGTCTTTCCTATTGTGTATGAGCCTTTAGCCTGGTTAGGAATCCCTTTACTCGGGTGGAGTTTAGTCCCAGCTCGGGGGTGACCCACTGTTGAGAGTGATGAGTAGTGTGGTCTAAGGCTGGGAGGTTCATGGATGGTCTGCACGTAGTTGGTGATATTCCTACCAAGATAAGTGTCAACTATGTGATAAATTACATGATTCATTTTTATTACGTGTTTATTTTATGGGTTTATCATATGTGTGATTATAACTGTCTGTATGTTTATGGGTATTTCCTATATATGCTGCATGTCCATGTTTACTGTTATTTTAGTATGAAATCATGGATTATGTAATGTATTTGTTTGTTATGTTTGATATGTAAAGCTTCTGCAAGAGTGTTGTGTGTGTATGTTTTAATTGCATGTAGTTCGAGAAATTTATGTGGCATAGTCCAGTTGGATGTTGGGTATGTTATAGTATGTTCCGCGGAGAGAACAAGAGAGTTCTCTTATGTAGCGTGGCCTGGCATAGGCGGCCGAGGACGTTACAGTAAAATTAATAAATGACCTTGTTATAAACCTCTCCCATCACCAAAATTTAAATTTGTAATTGGATTAAATTCTATGTACCCTCCAATTAACCAAATTATATAAATCTAGATCAACTTTGTGGTACCCTCCAATGACCCAAATTTCTAATTGGATTAACTTCTAGGTACTTTACTATAGACATGTCTATATTATTGGCTAAAGTCTCTCTATATTAAGAATCGATCAATCTCTTGAAGCAACATATATTTTGCAGATTTGAAGCAAGATAGGTTTTGCTTAGTGCTTATTACATATCTTTGACAATTGAACACCTTGTTAGGCTAGACATGGCATGTAAATTGAAGTCATGGAAAGTGAAGGCATGAATATGAAAGACAAGGAAAGGCAAGGCAAGTAATGGCATGGAAAAGCAAGGAAAGGAAAGGCAAGGCATGAAAAGACAAGGCAAGGCATGACATGACAAGGAAATGAAATCCATGGCAAGGCAAGGCAAGGGATGGCAAGGAATGGCAAGTGAAGGAAAGGAATGGAAAGGAATGGAAAGGAAATTGAAGGAAAGTGAATTAAAGTGAAGGCATGGAAAGGAAAGTGAAGAAAAGTGAAGGCATGGAAAGTGAAGGCATGGAAAGAGAAGTCAAGGCAATGAAAGGAAAGGAAATGCAAGTGAAGGAAAGACAAGGAAAGTGAAGGAAAGGTAAGTGAAGGCATGGAAAGTGAAGGCAAGTAAAGGAAAGTAAAGGAAAGGAAATTGAAGGCATGGCATGGAAAGGAAAGTCATGGAAATTCAATAATACCATAGAAAGTGAAGGAGAGTGAAGGCATGGAAAGTGAAGGAAAGTGAAGGCATGGAAAGTGAAGGAAAGGAAAGAGAAGACATGACAAGTGAAGGCAAAGCAATGAAAGTGAAGGAATGAAATGGAATGGGAAGGAAAGACAATGCATGGAAAGAAAATGGAAGTGAAGGCATGGAAAGTGAAGGAAATGTAAGGCAAGTGAAGGAGAGGAAATTCAAGTGAAGGAATGTGAAGGCATGGCAAGTGAAGGAAATTGAAGGAAAGTGAAGGCATGACAAGGGACTTGGAAAGTGAGGTAAATTTAAGGCATGCAATGGAATGGAAAGGAAAGGCAAGGAATATAAAGGTAATGAAAGTGAATGAATGGAAAGTGAAGGAAAGTGAATGCATAGCAAGTGAAGGAAAGTGAAGGCATGGAAAGTGAAGAAAAGTGAAGGAAAGTGAAGGAAAGGAAAGGAAACTGAAGGCATGTAAAGTTAAGGCAAGGAAAAGAAAGTTAAGGCAAGGAAAGGGAAGGCATGGAAAGTGAAGGAAAGGCAAGTGAAGGCAAGATAAGGTAAGTGAAGGAATGAAATGGCATAACAAAGAAAGGTAAGCAATGGAAAGGCAATGCAAGGAAAGCCAAGTGAAGGGAAGGAAAGGCATGGCATGGCATGGTGTGACAAGGCAAAGGAAGGCATGACATGACAAGGCATGGAAATAAAACAATACCATAGAAAGTGAAGGAAAGTTAAGGCATGGAAAGTGAAGGAAAGGAAAGTGAAGGCATGGAAAATGAAGGCAAGGAAAGTGAAGGAAAGTAAAGTGAAGGCATGGAAAATGAAGGCAAGGAAAGTGAAGGAATATAAAGTGAAGGAAACGAAAGGAAAGAAATGGAATGTAATGAAAAGGAAAGGAAAGGCATGCAAAGGAAAGGCAAGGCATGGCATGGCATGGCATGACAAGAAAAGGAAAGGCATGGTGTGACAAGGAAAGGAAAGACTTGGAAATACAAGAATACCATAACAAATGAAGGAAAGTGAAGGCAAGGAAAGGAAAGTGAAGGAAATAAAAGTAACAACATGGTATGCTATGGAAAGGAAAGGAAAGGCATGGAAAGGAAAGGAAAGGAAAGGAAAGTGAAGGAAAGGAAAGGCATGGCATGGAAAGACAAGGAATGGCATGGAATGGAGAGATAGGGCAATGTGAGGCATGGCATGACAAGGCAACACAATTCAAGGAAGGTGAAGGAAATGCAAGTAAAGTGAAGGCATGGCGAGTGAAGACATGGAAAAGCAAGTGAAGGAGAGGAAACTAAAGGTATGGAATGGTATGGAAAGACAAGACAATGCATGGAAAAGAAATGGAAGGAAATGAAAGTGAAGTCAAGGAAAGGCATGGCGTGAAAAGGCAAGGCAAAGCATGTCATGACAAGGCAAGGCAAGGCAAGGCATGGAAATACAATAATGCCATAACAAGCATAAAATGAATCCAAAATAATTCCTTTTACATACCTATGGTCATTCAAGTAGATCATCGTGATCACTTCTAATACTGACGATCTCCATTAAATTCTTGTGCTCAGAGTAAGGAAATAAGTATCATACCTTTGATGAGTTCTTACTTGGAATTGTTTGTAGTTGGAGGTTTGTACCAATAACCAAGTTTGTAAAGTGGTATATGACTTGACATGGTTTATAATATTGAAATACATAACCAGCTTTCTTTCTTGTTCTTTCATCCCGTGTCATATATTCTCCTTTAATAACCATCAACCCAATCGGAAGGAAAGGAAAGGAAAGGCATGGAAAGTAAGGGCAAGGCAAAGCAAGTGAATGTAAGGCAATGCATGGCATGGCATGGTGTGACAAAGAAAGGCAAGACTTGGAAATACAATAATACCATAACAGGTGAAGGAAAGTGAAGGCATGACAAGTGAATGAAAGGCAAGTGAAGGCATGGAAAGTGAAGGAAGGGAAAGGAAAGTGAAGGAAAGAAAAGTAACGACATGGCATGCTATGGAAAGGAAATGAAAGGCATGGAAAAACAAGGAAAGGAAAGGCAAGTGAAGGAAAGGAAAGACATGGCATGGAAAGGCAAGGAATGGCATGACATGGAATGATAAGGGACTGTGAGGCATGTCATGACAAGGCAAAGCAAGTCAAGGAAAGTGAAGGCAATGAAAGGAAAGTGAAGGAATGGCGAGTGAAGACATGGAAAGGAAAGTGAAGGAGAGGAAACTAAAGGCATGGAATGGAATGGAAAGACAAGACAAGGCATGGAAAGGAAGTGGAAGGAAAGGAAAGTGAAGTCAAGGCAAGGCATTGCATGGAAAGGAAAGGCATGGCATGGCATGACATGACAAGGCAAAGAAAGGCATGGCATGAAAAGGCAAGGCAAGGCATGGAAATACAATAATGCCATAACAAGCATAAAATGAATCCAAAATTATTCATTTTGCATACCTATGGTCATTCAAGTAGACCATCGGGATCACTTCTAATAATGTCTGTCTCCATTAACTTCTTTTGCTCAGAGTAAGGAAAGAAGTATCGTACCTTTGATGAGTTCTTACTCGGCATTGTTTGTAGTTGGATGTTTGTACTAATAACCAAGTTTTTTAAGTGGTATATGAATTGACATGGTTTATAATATTGAAATACATAACCAACTTTCTTTCTTGTTCTTTCATCCCGTTTCATATATTCTCCTTTAATAACAATCAACCCAATCGAAAATTCAATGACTTCGAAGTCTGTTATTAATCACATGAGGGTATGCTTTCCCTCTAAGAATCGTTCCAACCAATAATCAGTGCCCCATTCATTATCTCTTGGGGAAACCACTGCGTATATGTGCCCTACAAAAAATTGAGTGCCAAAATGTGAGTCCACTAAATGACCAAAGCATAAAACATTGATGCTAGTTATTAAAACTTTAATAGAAGGATTCAACAAACATGGAAGTACGAGATCTGCTCGACATGATCATAATCTGTTGAAATACTTGATTGGTACACCTCCAACTAGGATAATTACATAGTTATATGTTGACCAATGGAGAGTGATACATGATCCCATATATCAACCCAATCCGCTGATTCACAATCGTGAAATTCATTACTACTACATGGACCACAGAAGCAAGAGAGTTTTTTCATCCATATTTCAACTATTTCATTTTATGATGTTCTAACTGAATGTAATCCATGAGTTCATTGTATTGTTTTTCATTCACACCACTGTGATTGATCTACATCGACAAACTCCCAAAAATATCTATGTACATGTCCTTTCCTTTGTGATTGGTCTTTGTGAGTTCTTGTTCCCTCTCCCATTACTAAAGAACACCATTCAACAATGGATTTCACATATCGAATGAGGGAAGTAGTTGTGAACTTCATTTATTTATTGTGTAACAATCTTTTTATGCATGCACCTACTCCATCATGCTCTCCTTTCCCATGCTCAGACTCAAAATAGTTCCAAATGTGTGGTACCTTTAGTTTTTTTTGAAACATACACAACCATTGAAATACATGAACATTTTTGAACTGGCCTGCGCAACCATCTGACCAAATCCAATATTCATCCATATGTATGTTGTTCTCCTTAAGTTGATTGTATAACAACTGGAAACAATGTTGTACGTAATCAGAGTCATGGCATTGATCATCACTTATGTAGAAGTTATACTCTTTCAATATAACTCTGTTTTGTTCATTACTATCTGATCCATGCCTATATGTGATATGGACCATTATGTTGAACTTCTCTGAGTGATAATATTGGCTTTGAATATCATTTTGTGGTTGGAGGGTGTAGTGCTTAGAAAAATCAACCATTTTTAACACATTACCAATAGGAAATGTATCTCTGCATATTCTAAAATGCTCGTCCAGCCATCCGACCACATGAACATGATGAACACAATATTCTGTCTTTTTGATGAATTCCTTCATGAATTCACAAACTCGTACTTGGGAAGTAACCAATTTTATCATTTTTCTTTCATGTCCTCCATCAATATCATATGTGACATATTTAAAGCTTTGCAAGGTAACCTCCTTCCTCCTGAATTCTTACTCATTGCTTACATGGATGCACTTGCTCAGTAATGTTATTGCATAGCACCTGGGGCATGTCCCATATAAGTATGTTTTTTGATAAAATGTAAAACCCTCTGGTATTGTACAAAATATGTTGTGAATAAAGTCTCTAGATAATGACAATGGAAATATAACTAAGCATTCATGCAAAAGGGTGTTATGAAAAACAAGAAATATATATGTGTGTGTCGTAATAATAACCATACTCAATGTGATATGTTTTAAAACTCAGTAATTTATTTGGGTTGCATCAAATAAATTCCAAGGTAACCTCAAACCAACTTTAGGATGGATTCTAACCCTTCCGACCAGAGAGGTCTCTCTCAAACATGTAAAGAATGAAAATACTCAAAACAATTTGGCAATGAGCACAAAGAGGTTAGATTATGCAATAGGAAATGTTTTGTTTTAGTTTTTAAAAGGGTTGGTAGGACAAATAAGAGAAAGGGAAACATTGGGCAATGGGGTCAAAACCCGAGATATAATATGAATATTAAAACAACTAATGTACTCCTAAGGGAACGGAGGAAAAGTAAGCATATCCTTCAACAATAAATAGTATTCAGATGATGGCAAGAAAGAAAAGAGAAAATCCCATTACGAATGAGAGCATCAAACAAATATGAATTCTCAATTGTAACTTTAGAATAAATAACATAAGGCTGACTACAATGAACAAAGCAATTAACAAAGAGTGAATTCTTGACCTATAATCATTAAACACGAAAACTGCATTAACCATATGAAAGGAGCATCTATCAAGGATGAATTCCAATCATGTACTCTTAGCTATTCTTATAAGAAATAAAATAAGTGAAATGAATGTGAAATAGAGGAAAACACACTAAAGAATACACTGTGATGAATCTCGGCTATCAGAGAGCACTATACTCATGTATTAATTCATAAGGACATTCTGAGAAAATTACACATAGTCGCTTCGCCTTCCTGGTTGAACGTTGTCCCCTATCTACTCTTGTATAATGAAATATATAGCACTCAAGGTCCTTTCTAGCACACAATTTCGAACTCCAACCCCTTTCCCAAAATAGAAACAGTTACAAACATAAAATGACATGTTTGAACTGATCTCTTGCTTTTTAGGAGGCAAAATTCTGAAAAATAGGCTTCAAAATGCCACCTGTAATTATCAAACCATAATAGTTGTGTAAAATCTAAGAGAAGTTTTTGTATATAAGCTCATTCTAAAGAAAAACCTCTCTCATTTCTTGAAATTCATCTTGATTTGGTCAGAATACGTGTCACAAAAACATGTCTCAAACAAAAAATCATGAAAATTGAAAAATAGGATCCAATATTCCTTCAAATCTCCCAATCTGTGACACCTGTGTGAAAAATGAACAAGGTTAATGTTCTTGGGTCTATTCTTGACAATAGCCTCCTTTGAATTTTGAAAATTCATTCTGTTTCACCCTGAAATCGTCCTGTAAATCTGATTTGCTCCTCAACTGTTGCGGAAAATGACTGCCACATTCTCTTTGAAATGCCACTTGTACTCTTTCAAATCTAATTTATCCATATTCTTCTTAAATATTTGGGAATAATATATTTAAATAAAAATAATTCCCAAATATTTTTATCCTGTAAAATTACATTTCGATATTTTAATTCATGCCCATGGTTTTTAAAAACCATTTATTGCATTGCTTCCTGTGGTTTTGAAAACCATCTCTTCAACTATGTTTGGTAAAATATTTTTAATCCATCCTCTTTTACTTCTGTAAAAACTTTGTATAAAGAATTATCCAAATCTTCCGTTCACATGCTTTCTCTGCTCTATAAAATTTAATTTTTACTCCTGTGAAAATTTTCCATTGTGATAACAAATTTATTTATAGCATTGGAAACTCCATGATTTGTATTGAAACACACTCCTAGAAAATCTATCCTCATACGCGGAACTTGGGAAGAGTGGTTTTAATCCACATGACTCCGACCTCTGCAATGAATATGTAATAACATGTACTCCAACACCAAAACAATGGTTTGGATTGAGGAACCACTTTGAAAAAATAACCCTCGATCACTTTCAACCTCTGATATAAGCCCTCCATCCATGCTTTGAATTTTCCACATTAATTTAATATTAATTGAGATTTGTGCCCATGACTTGACATTATTTTGGATTAAAAATTAATATAATATTTTAATATAAAAATATTTATATTAATAATTTATAAACCTTTTTCCATTTTTCTAAGGACTTTGGGCATATGAGGTTCATCACATGACTTTGTGGATAGGATAAGGGAGGTTAAGCTTAATAAAAAGAAAGGAATATTTTTTAATTTTCAATGGGAATATGATAATAAGGGTAAAGGTGAATGAAGTGATGGGACCAAGGAAATTAGATAAGAATTAAAGCTAGATATAGGTTTGGTATATTTGCAAATTTTGACTCATGGAGGACATGACTATTTTGGATGATTAATCAAGTGAAGGATTTAGGTGATGGGAACTTGATGGAGCTGGTGAAAAAGTTTTAAAATCTGAGTGGAAAGATAGCACAAGGACAAGATGCTTTGGAAAAATTAATACAAATTAGCATGTGATAACATTGGCTCCAATGGGGATGCTATCCCCCAAGTGAGGTAGCAAAGAACTCATAGACCCTTTTAGGGTCCTATAAATTATAAGAAACCTGATTATTCGGTTTCTATCTGTTGTTGCTCTCATGATGAAATCTTTTGTCTTGCCTAGTTTCCTTGGATGAATTTTCCCCTCCATCTATTTTGCCCAAACCCTCCATTCATTGTTGCGCCACTCACTCCCCTGTCCATTTATCTTATTGGCCACATCTCACCCACCAATCATCCCTGCATAAACAAAGTTAGATAACCTTAGATAATTAATAATTAAAATTAATTCATTAGGTTAATACTATTAGTAATTAGTAATTAGATTAAGTGTAATTAGGTTAGTGTAATAATAATAATGTTAATAAAAAATTATCAAAATAAAAAATAAAAAATAATCAAAATAAAATTAGAAACATAATTAATAAGCTAAACAAATAAAATTAACAAAAATGAAAACAATAAAAATAAAATTAAATAATTAAAAAATGTATATATAATTAAAATAAAAACATTAAACAAAAACAAATAAAAC
>JZKD02S1898270.1:74127-84759 GCA_000966675.3 Picea glauca
TTGGAGAAACTTTTTCTCCTGTTGCAAGAATGGAATCCATTAGACTGATTCTAGCTTATGCCAGTTCTAAACACATTAAAGTTTACCAAATGGATGTAAAGTCTGCATTTTTGAAAGGTGATTTAGGGGAAGAAGTATATATGGAACAACCAAATGGTTTTTCGGGTACAAGAAGCGGAACAATATGTTTACAGGTTGAAAAAGGCATTGTATGACCTGAAGCAAGCACCAAGGGCTTGATATTCTAGACTTGACAATTACTTGAGGCAACAAGGATTCATGAAAGGTAACACTGATAGTAATCTATATATTAAAGAAGAAAATAATAGCCTGATCATTGTTGAGATATATGTAGATGATATCATTTTTGGTAGTGATGATAATAGGCTCAGTAAATAGTTTGCTGAAAGTATGCAAAAAGAGTTTGAGATGTCCATGCTAGGAGAAATGAATTTTTTCTTAGGCTTGCAAATTACTCAATCTGATAAAGGTATTTCCATTTCTCAAACCAAGTATATCAATGAAATGCTTAAGAAATTTTAGATGGAAGATTCTAAACCAGTTGGCACTCCCATGGTTACTGGTTGTAAATTAAGTAAGTTTGATGATATTAAAGATGTTGATCAGACAGTATACAGACCTATGATTGGTAGTCTTGTTTATGCTACAACTACAAGACCTGATATTATGCATGCAGTTTGTCAAGTTGGTAGGTTTCAGGCTTCGCCAAAAACTTCTCATCTACTTGCAGTTTAAAGATGCCATAGGGAGTTTGGCACACCCAATCCACAAAGAGCATCAAAGGGAGTGGTACATTCAGTGGTTTCTTCCTCTAACTCAGATTTCGCTAATGCAACAGTGGATAGCCACGTTAACAGACACCTTGGAACAATCAATGAAGATTGAAGCCATGGCAGGATACCCTAGGAGCGTGCAAGTGACCAGACCCCTAGTAGATGCGAATCTGACACAACTTCAAGGGAAAATATCAACAGTTACAAAAAATATTCAGGAGCCGACGATACCCAGACCAAGATAGCCACAGGTTTGGTGCACTAGATGTTATACAGAAGGACATCTGGAAAAAAAATGTCCATAACTGAGGGGAATGAGACCTCCTCAGAATCTGATAGTACCCCCACCAGGACCCATGGGAGGAGTTTCCCAAGTGTCGATGAACTTACCTTTCGATAAACACACCCTGTATCATGCTTTTTAAGGAGGCCAAGCAGCACCAACAACCGAGTATTGTGAGATCTTCTGAATCCATGGGCATGTGACAAGATAGTGCCCCATCATGCAAAAATATTCGACAGTACCAAACACAATGCACTGTGATTTCTGCACGTCTACCACACATACTACCAATCAATCTAGAGTGTTGGATGCACTTGTAGATAGGTTAGATTGAACAACATTCAGGGTGACTGAAAACCATCAGGGACTAAGAAGAGATTGAGGAGGTGGAGTCAGAGGATACTTCAGAGGAGGAAGGACTAGGGGAGGAGGGCCAAGAAGATGTTATAAATGTGATGAGAAAGGTCACTTGGCTAGATATTTTCCTCATCCAAGGTGACCATGGTGTTCTCATTGCAGAACCAATGGGAACGCAACTGAATACTGCCTAGAGCTAATTGAAAAATGGGAAGATAGAGTATGAAAAAGATGAACTAACCTCATCAACTCAGAAATCAAGAGAGTCATCAAGGGAAAATTTCCCAACATTAATATCGTTACTTGAGGAGGATTGAAGACAAGAGTTGATGTTAATACTCTACCTCAAATCCAGAAAGCATCACCTAAGGAAGATAGGTATGATCGTCTGAAACAAAATCTATTCTTTAAATATGCCAAATAAATATTTTAGAATATTCCTAGCCTCGAGATGCAAGAGAAACCCCCACAACCTATTGTTTATCCTAAGATGGCACAAGTCCCTGCTTCATCCCCTACACCAAGAAACCCTGTAGCCATGCCGAGAAAACCTGAGCAACCACAAAATGTAGTTGACCTTTGGTTTCAATTATTCTCTGACATTATGGGGAACGATCAACTAACAAAAAAGTTGTGCAATGCGCTATACCTAGTCTTAGGGACCGGAGAACCCCTAGAAGCAAGAATGAGGGATAATCTTCTTGAGAAGAGTACTCAGAGAGTGTAACGAAGAAAAGTACAAACCGGGGAGGAATTCATATTAGTAGCCTAGTTAGATGAATATGAGATTAAGGACGTCATGTTGGATCTATGATCCGATGTGAACATTCTTCCTAAGAAGACCTGGGAAGCCTTAGGGAAACTGAGGCTGGCATATTCCCCAATTCAGTTAAGAATGGAAAACCAATATTTTATCTTTCTAATAGGAAGACTGGAGAACGTGGAGATAGATGTGGTGGGAGTAAAGACAATGGATGACTTTGAAGTCATTGAGATCATGGGAGATAAGGACCCCTACCCTACACTACTTGGAATAGATTGGGCCTTTGAAAATTATGCTGTAATTGACTTAAAGAAAGACACCATGACTTTTGAGGCTAATGGAATCAAGTTAGTTCAACCTTTGGATCGATATGTAGGACCTAGGTATACAGAACCAACAGACAGTAATATGGAGAGAGAAGATTTCGACCAGTTGTACACCGTAACAACAGGAACAAGAAACAATTATATAAATCCTACTATTGATGGATCAGTAAGTTGGAGAAGCATACTGTCAACAGATGAAGATTCAGAATTGGATTTTGATAGTTGGCAACAAGGTTTGCACAAAATATTATCAAGAATATGCACAACTGTCAGAGCGACCAGATGGGTTGGGACCGAAGTTAGAGAACATCCAGTATACGATGGCACCTCAAATCTAGACAATTGTTTTCTCAACATAGAAGAAAATGTAAGAGAAGATAAAATAATCTCGGTACTAGATTTAGCTTTTCAGAACACCCCTACTAGATGGTGGCCTAATCATAAATCCGTACTCAGAACTTGGGACGAGGTCAAGTAAGCCATCAAGTACAAGTTCCAGAATAAGGATCAGCTGGAATCAGAGATGCAGATGAATCTCCAAGTTGCAAAACTATTCAGCAGAGAATTGGATCCTAGATTACATATTGAACAGTGCATGACACAATGGCAAGCGGCAGGAATACCCTGTCACTTCTAGGCTCAAGTATTTCCCCACTCCCTAGGTCTAATTCTGAAAGCTTGGTTTATACATGAGGAAACTAGAAGACGGACCAACAATTAGCAAATGTTGGTAGCCAATTTTGTAAGGACTTCTCGTTTACAAGTAAGTACCCTGAGCTAGAAGTAGTCCCACAAAAGATTAAAGAATTTCCTTTTACATATAATGGTAATCAAAAATCAAACTTAGCCGTTTGTGCCAAACATAGCCAAGAACTTCATACCAATATCCACTTTCATTCAAATGAGAAACCCATAGAATGATACTAGATTAGAAAGGATTCAGAAAGCCTAGAGGACTTGGAGGAACTAAGAAAACTAGCCATCAAAGAAACAAAGGGGAGTAGAGCAAATTCAAAACACCACACCCAATCAGACTGATAGCTCCTACAATCACCCATTAAAATTGTGTAAAATCAATATAGGGACCATGGAGCAACCCA
The DNA here is from genome assembly GCA_000966675.3 of Picea glauca. NCBI lineage: Eukaryota > Viridiplantae > Streptophyta > Pinopsida > Pinales > Pinaceae > Picea > Picea glauca. The sequence goes on from JZKD02S1898270.1 coordinate 77,751, forward strand.
ATATAGCCATGGTGGGAGACTACTGGGATGAGAAAACCAGTTAAGAAATAGAGAGTTTGTTGAGGAAATATGAGGATTTGTTCTGAAAGACGTTTTCAGAGTTAAAGGGAATCAAAGGAGATATGGGAGAAATGAAGATTGAATTGAAACCAGGATCCAAGCCTGATAGACATAGACCATACCATCTTAACCTGAGAGTAAAAGAGAAGGTTAAGAAGGAGATAGACAAGATGTTGGAAGCGGGTCTCATTTTTGCAGTAGAAGAAGCAAAGTGGGTTAGCCTGATAGTTATTCAAAACAAGAGAGACACAGAGGATATTAGAGTCTATGTAGACTACATAAGTCTTAACTTTGCCTGTGTGCATGACCCTTTCCCAACACCCTTTACAGATGAGGTGTTATAACAGGTTGTGGGGAAGGAAGCATACTCAGTCACAGACAGATTTTCAGGATACCACCAAGTCAGGATTGCTGAAGAAGACAAAAGAAAGACCATTTTCAAAACATAATGGGGATCTTTCACATACAACATGATTCCATTTGGCTTAAAGAATGCCCCTACAGTTTTTTCAAGGATCGTAATAGCAGCCTTCAGAGAGTTCATTCAAAAATTTATAGAAGTCTATATGGATGATTGGACAATATATAGCCTTGTCAAGGAACATACATCACTATTGTGACTAATGTTTGGTAGATGCAGAGAGTTGCATATTTCATTAAATATCAGAAAGTGTATCTTTTGTGTACCACATGGGAATTTGTTGGGCCATATAGTCTACCAAGAAGGAGTATTAGTAGACCCAGCCAAATTTGTAGCCATTGTGAATATTCCACCACCTACGAGTGAAACACAGTTGCGTTCCACGTTGGGACACACAGGTTACTATCCCAGGTTCATCCGAAGATATGCCAAAATTACTACACCTCTAGAAAAACTACTGAAAAAGGCTTAGATGTTCCAATGGACCCTAGAATGTGATAAAGAATTTGAGAAACTCAAGGAGAAATGCATCACAACACCAATTATGATATTCCAAAACTGGGAGAATGAATTTCACGTCCATGTAGATGCTTCGAGAATTGCCTTAGGAGACATCTTAACGCAACCTGAAGATGGAGCTATGGATAATCCTATCTACTTTGTGAGTCGAAAGTTGTCACAATTAGAGCACAACTACATGACGATAGAAAGGGAGGGCTTAGCAATGATTTATTCTTTACAAAAAATTAGACATTATTTGTTAGGTTCTCATTTCAAATTCTCTACTGATCACTCTGCATTAAAGTACCTAGTTAACAAACTAGTGTTAGAAGGAAGAATTTGTAGACAACTGCTATTATTTCAGGAATTTTCCTTTGAACTTATCATCAAGATGAGAAGATGCAACGTAGGACCTAATCACCTGCCCAGATTAGAGTCAGGGGAGAGTGGTGGAGCAGTAGATGATTAGCTCCCATATGTAGACTTGTTCAAAATTGAGGCCATACCAGAATACCTAGAGGACATAGTAGTCTTCCTAAGTACAGGGACCTATCCAGAAACATATTCTGCAACCCATAAATGCCACATGGTTGTTAGAGCATTAGATCAGTAGTTGATCGCTGAACAATTGTATAAACTAGGACTAGAAAACATCCTCAGACGATGTGTCATGGATCATGAAAGATAGGATATACTCTCAGAATTCTATAGTGGCATTGCAGGAGGCCACATAGGAGGAAAGGCCACATCACAAAAACTTATATAGGCAGGACTTTGGTGGGAAACACTTTTCAAGGATGCGAAAGTATATGCTAGGTCATGTGATGTTTGTCAACGAGTGGGTAAGCCGTCATGCCGAGACAAAGTACCACTACAACCAGTTAGGGCTCTATACACATTCGATAAATGGGCACTTGACTTCATTGGACCAATCAACCCCACAACCAAACATTCAAAGGTTAGGTACATCATTACTGTGACTGACTACCTTAACCATTGGGTAGAAGCAGTAGTTGTACATGACTGTTTGACAGATATTGCTGCCAGGTTCATTTTCAAGAATATTATTACTCGGTTTGGATGTCCCAGGAGCCTAACCAACGATCAAAGAGATCATTTCATTAGCAACACTATAGCAACACTTACAACAGAATTCATGATTCAACATTACAAAAGTAGTCCATGCCACCCATAGGCCAACGGAACAGTTGAAGCCTTCAATAAGATCTTGGAAAGGGGAATGACAAAGGTCTATTGTGAAAATCGGGAGGAGTGGGATGACAAGGTTTCAGCTGTACTATGGGCTTATAGGAAAACCACAAAGAAACTCCACAAGTACACATCATTTCAATGAGTTTATGGGAGAGAAGTGTTAGAAAAATAGGACCATGGAGAAATAAAATAAAACAAATGTGGAAACAAAACATGAAGATACACAATACAATAGAGACACATATTTACGTGGTTCACCCAGTGTGGGCTATGTCCACCAGAGAAATTGCCAGGTCCTTCCTTTATTATTATCCAACATATGAAGGGATACAACCTACAACAAAACCTGTCGTAACTTCCTCTTCTTTCTCTCACAGTATCCTATCTCAGAATACAATATTCACCGTCAATCATAGTCGCAATACATTTCCCTCATAAAAGAGGGTTTCCTTCTAGGGAAAAAAAACCTAACATAATCTCTATCGTTATATCTGCGACCTTATAATGAACGGTCCAGATTTACAATGAAATTACAATATACATTTACATGGCAATTTTTCCTTCGGGGGATTCACCCTCGAACCCTCGTTGGGGGCCCTCTTGCCCCCAGACCCCCTAGTCGGGGGGATAGCCCCCTAGACCCTGCAAAGGGGGTACCCCCCCTATGCACTCCCTCACGTGGAAGAGTGTATGTACTTCTGGGGTGTAAATACTTCATGGGGTATAAACACGACTGAAAGTAAAAGACCTCTTAATCAGGAAGATAATCAGGCTCCACAACCAACAAGAAGCAGTGGTTCCAGCCAAGTTCATCACTCCAAGTTTGTATATTGCACAAGTCACATGCATGAAAAAAGAGGAATCCATTATGCAGAGACTTACGGAACTACAAGAACTCGAAGAGACAAGATTTCTAGCAGACTTCCATCAGTCAGTTGAAAAAGAAAGAAAAAACGCTTGGCATGACAGACACATTAAGACCAAGGTATTCATGTAAGGAGACAAGGTGCTACTCTACGATAGTCAGTACTAGAAGCATTTCGGAAAGCTGTGCATGCACTGGTTGGGACCATTCATAATTGTGGAGATCTAACCCTTAGGAGCAGTTAGAATCGTGCAACTAGATGGTGTGTTGTGACCAAGATGGGTGAATGGTGCTCACCTGAAGCCCTACCTGTCTCAAAACTGAGAAAGAGGGATTGTCGCTCTAGTCCAAAGGATCTTGTAAAATAGTTAGATTTGAGTTTTCTGAAATTTTTGTAAATACAGTCAATAAAGTCCATGTGCGTAGTGTTGCGCCATGACACATAGTTCATTTTTTTGTTTAAAGTGTTGTTTGATATAGCACTAATGACTCAACAGTGCAAGATCTGAAGCATAAGAGAATACATTAATGATAGACATTAATATGACGGGGACAACCTTTCTGGTCGGAGGGAGGATGAATCCAAATATGATCTGAGTCCATGTGCCACACGAGACCAGTCTATTCAATGATATATTGGGGTTGATGTACTATCCCCAACTGATTTTCAGGTGTCTGGTGAAAAATGAAAATCACATCTTTCAATGCAGAGGAGGTTAGGTGCCTCTCACTCTTAGTGACTACCATAGCCCACTTCACCAGTGATGGAAAGCACATTATCTACCCTCTTTTTTATTATGTTGATTTGTTGGTACAGCAACCATGGTGTATCATATGGTCTACCATTTTTTTGTGGCAGTTTTGTATAGTGCTTGACAAATGTCGTGATATGATACATGGGAGGTCGAACTTCCAATTTCCCTCCACTAGTACATTTGGGTCAAATTACAATGGTGTTTTTGTAGCAATTGCCACTTTATATTGTTGGAAGATCAACAAACATTGGATCCCCTCAAACATCGTTTCACATGACGTCAGTGTTCCGATGACACCAATATCATTTTTGTTGTGACATTTCATGCGGACACGTGTCGTCTTGGACTTCACTTTCCAAGCCCACTATTGGCATTGCTACAACGACACTGAGACATTGCAATTGCAATGCCATAGACCGTCGGTATTTTGACATCTACACTATATCAATAACATTTCACCTGCAATGTTGACGCCATGACAGTGACTCTAGGCACATCGGATGGTCGAGGGAAGGTAGTGTCGGTATTTCAACGTCTACTCTATATCAACGACGTTTAAACTGCGACATTGATGCCATGACAACGACACTATAAACGTCGGATGCCCGACGGAAGGTATCTCGATATTCCGACGTCAACGCTATATCAAGGACGTTTCACCTATGACGTTGATGCCATGACAACAACACTAGAAACATCAGATGGCTAATAGAAGGTATGTCGGTCTTCTGATGTCTATGCTATATCAGGGATGTTTCACTTGCAACATTGATGTCATGACACCGAAGCTAGGAACATGGGAGATCAATGAAAGGTAATGTTGGGATTTCGACATTTATTCTATATCAATGACACTAGGGATGTCAAAAGACCGACGACTTGTAGGTGTTTTAAGAAAAAAAATCACAAAATTGATGAGCCTCTTTTCTGTAACACCACTACTATGACCAAGCAAATGGATAGTGAGAGAGAAAATGTCATATTGGAGTGACCAAGATACATGAAATACCAAGTTAATCTTGGAGTGAGATATAAATGGTCATCTATAAGTAATTTGTCCAAAGTGATAGAGTATTAAATAGGGTTGACAAAACTTTGGAGCTAGTTTTTGGGGGACCTTGTATTTGAGAGAGGTATTCTTATATGATTGGAGATAAGAAAACAACTAATATGTTCCTTGAAAAGAATTCCTAGAGAAATTTTGATCGACTTGTTTCTTCATTCAATTTTAAATCCAAACTAGATTTTCTTTAAATGTGTGAAGAATCGTGGCTCTTGTTCAAGTGTGAAATCCACTTTTTGAACTTTGGATGTGCCTAACAAATATGAGTCAATGGAAGGAGTTTTTTTTCCATAAATAATTTATACGATCTCATTTTTTAGCATAATCATAAGTTGTATTGCACCAACCATTGAGCAAGGTGTAGCCACTAAATCTATTGATTTTATCTATCTACAATAAAACAATACAAGTAACTTTCCATACATTTGTCTTTAGTGAGAAAACCATGGACCTCTCTTAGCTAACACATTTCTTGTTGACCTTCAATATCCACAAGTATATTTCATCATTCTTCCTCATATCTCTAGACCAGTTAATGGAAATTTGTTTTTGTTGTTTCAAATTTTGATGAAACTGAATGGGAACAGATTCTAGATATGATTTTTCAAAGGGTCTCCATGTATATTTGACTTTTCCCAAGAATAAATGGTATTCATGTCTCTTTAATTCATTCAAACCATAAATGTTAGATACAATGCCAATCCATTTTTCTTAGCATGCATTTCTAGAAAATGTTCCTTCATAACGAAGGTGAATAAACAAACTTTACTTTGAAAGTGAATCTACAACAAAATTTGTGGGATTTAAGAAGTGTGAGTGGGTGAGAAATAATGACAATGAGCTTTTGAATCCAGTGACTGTCACATAAAATGTTGTCTTTATTTCTCTTCCTCAAAGAGTCCTTCAAAATATACACACTAAAGAAAAACATACTTATACCATTAATCCTATCAACCTTCAACGTCGATTCATAAAAATATTTACATGATATGAAGTATTCTTAAAGGCAATATGTTCAATATTGAATGTCGATTCTTCAACATGTTGCTACAAAGAACAATTTTTTTTATCACAATGTCATTACAATCTTCATGAAGCCTTTGAATGCTCTTGATATTAGTGGTGAGAGTAATAGCCATTCCAATGTATGCCCTAGCAGTATATGCATGAACTAACACTTCATCAGTCCCTACAGAAAGCTAAGGTTTCTTTCACTCAATATAAATGGACTTGTATCTACCATTACTAGATGTAAGGCGAGAACATAACAAATACTAAACATACCATATATCTCAATAAATTATCACATAGAAAACCATGCATTAATAAATAATCACATAACAATTCATAAACATTAAACATAACCATAATTGATTCCTATATAAACTAGGTTGAAAGGAGAAATCAAACTTGAACTAATGAACTGATTGGCACAGTTGGAATGGTTTCCCCCATGTGTTTCTCTTCAGTTGTATGACCCTCTGTTTTTCTTGAGATTCCCTCACTCGATGAAGAAAGATCTTAAAGTACCTGCCAAAAACATTCAACCTCCATAACCTTCTACAAAATCAATACAAGTCATATTTGTAGCACATTATTTACTCTAAGATGCATTTTATGAGAGTTTCATAACATACCTGAATGAGCTCTTCTTGGTGATCCAAAAGGGATCCAGAGAAGGCTAAGAAAAACTTAGAACTTGCAGAGAAAACTCAGAACGCTCAGAATGGTTTCAGAAGATAAAGAAAGGGAAAAAATTCAAAGTTCCCAAAACTTAGTGAAAATAACATGATCGTGAAGAGCACATCGTAAGATTTCTAATGGTGTAAACGACTCACCAAATGGAGTTACGGATCAAAATATATTCACAGTCAAAGTTTTGGTCAACCTAGCCCAGTCAAGAGGGATGAGTTAGCATCTGTACTGCTAACGTTGACAACATTATGGATGACATAATTGTTTGTAAAATACACATGGAAAGTGCAGAGGGTGAAACAAGTCATGATGATGTCATCATGATTATGTGGCAGCACCAGAGGCTACCACGTGTCACTCATTTTTTGATTTTTTGGGCTGGCTTGTGGACCAATGAAAAGTTGCCACATGGAATTCTGTACAGGACACTTGGCATC
>JZKD02S1898270.1:84809-97267 GCA_000966675.3 Picea glauca
CCAAACCTCCGCTAAACTTAACCGTCCACCAAAATATATGTTGAGTATAGAGGTCCACCAAAGAAAACAGTTGTAACCATGTGTTAAAAGGGGAGATCTGTGAGCTCGATCCCAAGACATCCTCTAACGAAAGCCTTAATATAGCATATTCCTGTCAGTAGGACAATAGCCACATCAATGCACAAATGTCTAGATTTTTATATCAAAAGGGACTTCCTCTAGTGTACGGGGGATAGAGGAGAGACCAAGGCATGATCATACGGACTGGGCACGTATTTTGATATTTTTTCTAGTCATTTATTGCAAAGGTAGGCATAGAGACCAAGGCAGGGGTGTCTCTAGGGCCTAAAAGTTCCAGACTTGGATTGAGGCATGGAGATAATTGTTTTTAGGTAATTCGATGTGAAGAACACAATTTTAATTTTTGTTTTCTAATCTGAGAAAATATTTTGTAGCTTAGCTCGAAAATGAGGTATACTTATGTATTTTGCCCAATTCTTTTGTGGAGTTAATAAAAAGGCCCACCCATTTGAAAGCAGGACCCGGAGATGTATTCCGCCAGGGATGAACTTCGTTATCATGTTTTTGCGTTCATATTGCATGCTTATGTCTCTTTCCTTTTGAGCTTTTCCTTCTTTATGGTGTGCTTTAGTTTATGCTCATTTAATACAATTCTTTAATAAGTCACTGGACGAAAATATCTTGAATCATGTTGGTATCAGAGTATTCATATTTGACTTGAATTGTTGAGTATGAATACTTAATATGGCCAAGCATAAGTAGGGTGAAGTAACTCTTAATACTTTCAATCCCGAAGTTGGACGTACATCTCGAAGGAAGAAAATGGCAGAAGAGGATGAGCGTGATTGTTGGAGTTACTTCACACACACCTAGGATTTCTTTTTCCTAAGTTTTTTCCTTGTTTATTAGTCATAATTAGTCATTACCCATTCTCCTATATTTTAGGGGAGAATATTCCACCTAGAGAATATTCTCTTTCAGTCGACACTTCAATTTGATTAGTTGAGTTGAGTTTAGATGTTGCATTAGTTTTATTACCATGCAACATTGGGATCATCACCATTCTAAATTGACCTTGCCTTGGTATCATCGCCAGACTGGCACATTACCATTAATTCCCTAATTTAACTCCTCACTACTCTTTGTTCAGTCAGTTAACTGAAGACTAGTTGACTACTTAACTCAACTAGGTGGCAGTTCACTCCCGTAACTTCCTGAGAGACTATAATAGGTGGAAGTTCACTCTCGTAACTAATGGTGTGTGTCCATATCACTCTAGACCACCACTATGGCACATTGGTTCACCTCCAGTGCACACTCATTGAGCTATACATAGTATATCATGTGTAAACTATTCATTATTCACAATGGTTAATGATAATTCTTTATATTCTTTCTCTCCTTCTTCTTCTTTCTCCAATTCTCTCTGCAAATGTGTGTATTATTATTTAGCTAGATCTATTATATTCATGTTCAATACATTTACATGGTATCAGATCCGATGGAATGGTAAGCAAAATCTACACCAAAATATTTTGCAGGTACAAAAGATTGAAGACAGTGGAAAGATGGATTCTCAAAAAGAATTCATTCTTACACCTTACAACTATTTTGCATGGAAGGAGAAAATATCCATACATCTTTGAACCAAAGGGTTGTAAAGGTTAAACTTGAATACATATACAGAACCGACATCATCCATAGAAAAATCCAAGTATTTAAATCACATGGATGATGCACTCAGAACAATTTGTAGTCTTATTTCTCCCGATCTCCTTTTTCACATATCTTCTTGTAATACTCCCAATGAATCCTAGACCATATTGGAAGGGCTCTTTAGAAAATAGTATGAGATGAGGGGACAGATGCTGGAGGTGGATATGCTCATATTGGATCCAAAAAGCTTCGACAATATCGAAGTTTTCTTTACAAAATTCAAGGATTTAATGTCATAACTAAAAGATTGCGGGGTTGATAAATCGAAGGAGGAGAAACAAATGGTTCTCACCATTCTCTCCAATATTGGTCCTGAATTCTATTTATTCATATCCACATTCCATTCTGTTAGATTCACCTCTAGAGCCACCTGGAAGATGCCTTCTCTTGAGTACTTTATCGAATCCCTCACATAAGATCAAACCAAGCTCATCAACATGGACCAAATCAAAGGCCCAAAGGCACTTGCACTCACTGTACAATATGGTAGCCAAAAATATCATAAATCTGAAGATAAAGAAAATGGAAATCTCATGCACATCCGAAGAAGGAAGGGTACACAAAACCCTTCACCGATTCCTCTGGATCCAAAGGGGAAAAGGGACGAAAAGGGGAGAAATGCACGTACCGTCACAAAGGATTCCATTTGAAATCTGCATGCATGCAAAAAAAAATAGATATGATGTCTCAAATACTTCAAAAAAACAACCTTGGAGATCGCATCCCCGAGGGTGCCAAGAAGAAGAAGCCAAAAGATCTGAATTCCAAGAAAGACAATTCTAGCCATGCCTTGATTGCCATCAACTCCTCTCTCTATGATTGGATCATTGATTCAAGAGAATCACATCACATGGATTCCTCAAAAGAAGTATATTATTATTTTTGTGCATGCAAAGGTCCTCCCATTCTAATGGGGTACAAATCTTCTGTCGAAGTCACCGGAAAATGAAGGATTAAGCTCACCAATGAAAGCTTCGAGAATGTGATGCATGTTCCCAAGCTTTCTGTCAACCTTCTCTTCATATATCAGATGATGAATTCCAGTACTAGAAATAAATTCATATTCACACCAAATTCCATGGACATCTACGACATGCAAACCAACACCAAGGTTGCAACCGGTGAGGTAAATCATCAATCTAGATTATATACTTTTTCTGAATTCATTGAACTTGATTCTGCTTTAGTGCTTACTCATGTTGATGAAAGTAGTAGGATATGGCACGGAAGGTTTGGACATTTTAATTTCAGATACATGCAACAAATTAGCAAGCAAATATTGGTTGATGGTCTACCAGACATCCATTTCTCCAAGGGAGTATGTGAGGGATGTGTTCTCGGAAAACACCCTCAAGAGAAATTCGACAAAGGAAAGTCTCATCGAACTTCCACACCTTTAGATCTGATCCATAGTGACCTTATGGGTCCTTTTCTGCATCCATCCATCAAGAAAGAGAGGTTTTTTCTCATTTTTGTTAATGATTTCTCATGTTTTACATGGATCTACTTTCTCAGGAAAAAATTCGAGGTCTTTCAAGACCTCAAATATTTCAAAGCCTTGGTTGAGACACAATCCAGAAAGAATATCAAATTCCTCTGAACGGATAATGGGGGAGAGTATGTAAATCATGAGATCCATAATATTTTCCATGAGGCAGGGATTCAGTTTTATCACACAGTTCCCTATACTCTGCAGCAAAATGGAGTTGTTGAGCAGAAAAACCGATCTCTAAAGGAGATTGCATCTTGCATGTTGCATGCAAATTCACTACAAAAGAGACTATGGACCGAAGCACTTAACTGTGAAACATAAATCCAAAACATATATCCCCATATATATGTCAAGGATAAGAGCCCCTACGAGGCTTGGAGAGGCCTCAAACCGGAAGTGACCCACTTTCGCATTTTTGGTTCATGTGCATTCGCTCGGATTCCCTCTGAAAAGAGGAAAGAACTTGATCCACAGAGAAATGAGTGAATTTTTTATCGATACCCTGACGGTGTGAAGGGATATCATCTTATTGATATTTCCTCGGATTGGCTCATCATTGAGCGTAGTTTCCAATTCAAGGAAAGTGTCTCGCATGTACCTCAATAGCCACATGCAGACACCTTCACTCTTCCACCTGTCTGATATGATGAGCATGCACATGTTAACTCTTCTTCAGATGAGAGTTCTGATTCAGAGGACTTAGATGATTTAGATTCAATGTTAGTACAGTTAGATGCAGAGTCAGAGAATCCAGATGCAGTTGCAGAGCCAGAGCAGAGTCCGAAGTGGGCACAAACTACTCTTCAGGATGCAGGGGATCTTGTTGGTGATCTAGCCTATACTAGGAGGACTCGATCTGATTTTGAGGAGCCTCTTGTTTCACTCACTGCCACTGAACCATTTCCTTTTAGGCATATTTTATTGGTTCAGTCTTCATATCCACGGTCTTATGGCGAGGCTACTGGAAATCCCTTTTGGGAATCCTCCATGCAGGAGGAGTACAACTCCCTCCTTGAGAACCAGACTTGGGATCTGGTTCCCCTTCTTTCTGTGAGGAAAATTGTCAGATGTAGATGGGTATATAGGACCAAGAGCGCAATGGATGGACAACTCAGTAGATACAAAGCCAGGCTTGTCGCCAAAGTCTTTCAACAGGTTCATGGTATTGAATATGATGAGACCTTCGCTCTAGTAGAAAAGATGGATTCCATACGATTGTAACTTTCCATTGAAGCAACCAAGGGATGGGAAGTCCATCAGATGGATGTGAAGAATGTATTTCTTCATGATGATCTCTCTAAGGAGATCTACATGGAGAAACCCCAATGTTTTATGCAAGACTCATCTTTGGTTTGTCGATTGAAGAAGTCACTTTATGGCCTCAAGTAGTCTCCGAGGGCATGGCATGCCAAGATGGATTCCTACCTGTTGTCATAGAAATTTGTATGATGTAAATCAGAATGTAATGTCTACATGCTCAGGACGACTAATTCACTTCTACTTTTAGTTCTGTATGTCGATGATTTGTTGATCACCGGTTGCTCGACTTCAGCGATTGCTGCAGTCAATAGGATTATAAATGATAGGTTTCTGATGATGGACATTGGTCTGCTACACTTCTTCCTTGGACTCGATATCAGTCAGGATGAATTAGGCATCAAACTGTCTCAGGCCAAGTATGCACGAGATCTCCTTGAGATATTTCACATGACAGACTGCAAGTCTGCTCCGACTCCTTTCCTATCAGGAGTAAAACTTGAGGATGGAAGGGAGACTCCATTGGTTGAAAGCACATTATGCAGATAGCTAATGGGGAGCTTATTTTATCTCACACACTCTAGACCAGACCTCTTATATGAAATTGGCACAGTTTCCAGGTTCATGCAGGAGTCGCATGAGCTACATTGGAAAGATGCAAAGAGTAGTCTTTGATACGTACAGGGAACCATCACCTTTGGGATTCATTATGCATCAAACTCTACATTATATCTCATCGAGTTTACTAATTCCAACTGGGCTGGCAATAGCACTAATTGCAAGTCCACATCTAGTTACTCACTCAGTCTTGGTTATGGGCTTATCTGTTGGTTGAGCAAGAAGCAAGCTACCATTGCTCTATCTTCAGCCGAGGCAGAGTACATAGGGGTAGTTAACATAACCATTCAGGATATGTGGCTACAACATTTTCTCACTGAGTTGGGCATTCAGTTTCATTGATCAATCATCATCTGGTGTGAAAACCAGAGCTCTCTGAAGTTCTGTAGAGATCCAGTTCAGAGGCAGCGGATGAAGCACATTGAGATCCACATGCACTAAATCTGGGACTTGGTTCATGAGGAGATCATCGATTTACAATTATTACCTTCAACAGAATAGATGGTAGACATCTTCACCAAGACCTTCACTGAGCAGAAGTTTCATTCTCTACGAAGTCGTCTTGGAGTGAATGACACAGTTGCCTAGAAACTATAGTTCTTTTTACATACATTGTACCTTGAGGGGGGGGGGGGTTTCCCATGAGGTTTTCCCTCTTTTCTCACTTTATTTTTCAGTGTATATTTTGTATTTGGGTACCTAACATGGCCCCGTTGTCAGGACCCATTCTTTATTTTCACCATAGTGATGTTCAGGGGGGGTGTTGGAGTTACTTGACACACACCTAGGATTTATTTTTCTTAAGGTTTTTCCTTGTTTATTAGTCATAATTAGTCATTACCCATTCTCCTATATTTTAGAGGAGAATATTCCACCTAGAGAATATTGTCTTTCAGTTGACACTTCAGTTTGACTAATTGAGTTGAGTTTAGATCCTGCATTGGTTTTATCACCATGTAACATTGGGGTCATCGCCATGATAATTCTAACTTGCCTTGGTATCATCACCATATTGGCACATTACCATTGATTCCATGATTTAAATCCTCACTACTCTTATTTTAGTCAGTTAACTAAAGACTAGTTCACTAGTTCACTCAACTAGGTGGCATTTCACTCTCGTAACTGCCTGAGAGACTAGACTAGGTGGCAGTTCACTCCCATAATTGTTGGTGTGTGTCCAAATCACTCTAGACCACCACTATGGCACATTTTTTCAGCTCCAGTGTGCACTCATTGAGCTATACAAAGTATATCATGTGTAAACTATTCATTATTCACAACAGTTAATGAGAATTATTTCTCTCCTTCCTCTTCTTTCTCCAATTCTCTCTGCAAATGTGTGTATTATTGTTTAGCTATATATATTCTTTGTAGGTTCAACACATTTAATTTCACATGGTATTTTATCGCATGTAAAAAATGGTCGAACGAATGTATGGAGATTACGAGAAGAGGATGAAGAAGAAATAGAAGAAAAAGGAAGCACATGAAGATGATTATGCTTCAGTAAACCAAGGGGCTAGAGAGGATCCTCCTGAGCCTCCATATTCACCTTTGAGTTCTAGTTCTTCTTCCTCTAATCATTCTCATCATTCTCATAATTTTATCCATAAAGCCTCTTTTAAGAAACCATTGTTAAAGCTTGATGTAAAATTTGCATTACCTATGTTTAATGGAGATGCTAATCTTGAAAATCTAGACAATTGGATCCGATAGGTTGAAGTATATTGTCATGTTCAACATATTGATGAAGAGGAAGTTAAAGTGCAATTGGATTCTCTTCGGTTGGAAGGCACCACTCTCATACAGTGGGAGAGAAAGCTTCAGGATATAAGTAAGTGTGGTAATCTTATTTCCTCATGGTCAGAATTTAAATCAGAGATAAGGAAGCAGTTCTATCCATTAGTGTATTTACATAAAGAAATGATGGAATGGAAAACTTTAAGGCAAAGTAAAGGTTAGATTGTACAAGGTTTCAAAAAATAATTTAGGAAGAAATCTCTTTCATTGAAAATTCCTTTGGATTATTATGAAACTTTAATGAAGTATATTGGCACACTTCATAGTTATATTCATCATACTTTTCTCTTGTTTAAATCCACTAGTCTTGACAAAGTTTGTGTGCAAGCCACTCACCTTGAGAACAGGGGGAAACATGTTCAAGAAGATCCCACGAAGAAACCTTCCAATTTCCCACAAAAGACTTTCAAGAATTTTAAAAGGAAGGACAAGAAGATCGCTATAGTAATGAGAGAAGGAGTAAAACCATCTTCCAGACATTGCAATAAAAGTGGTCATGATGAAGAACAATGTTGGAAATTGCATCCAGAAAAGAAACCGAAACAATTCGGTGGAAAGGGGAAGACAAAAACCGTTGCTACAGTGCAACAAGATCTTGGTTCCGATTCAGGAGATGAAGGAAGGATCACAGTGGTTGGAGTACAAGGTAAGTATTCTCTTCATGCTATTTCAAGTTCCAATGATGAATCTCATGTTGATGAATGAAAGAGGGATGAGTTATTTCATATATGAGTTTGTTGGCAGCCAATTCAATTTTTTCAATTGCCCTAAAAGCTACCTACACCTATGTCTCCTGAATTTCAAATTTCCATCTCATTTTGCAAATAGATGATATTTTCATTTCATCCGACACATGCAAATTGCTCTCGATTTAGTTTTCACGACTGAAAGCGTGAAAACTCCTCCATCGTTATCTGAACTGTCATGATTTTTTTTCATTGATATTCTGAAAGGCACTTACCTTTGGTTTATTATTAAGTGGCTGGAATGATTTTTCGAGCTATGTCCATTTGCCTATTCTTACTTTGATTGTGTAACTTGACTTTTATTTAATTGATAAGGTATTGAGCATGTAAATTTATGGGTTATATTTGATTCTATAAGGGGTCATGGTTGATTTTGTTTTATATAATGTGATCCTTATTATTATAAGCTCTCAGCTTGTCAATTTTATAAAATCATTGGTCACAAGGTTTATAAATGTTTGATTACACATGGCGCGTTGGTTAAACATTTGGGTTTTGATTTAATGGTTTGAATTATTACATGGCTCATATTAAACTTTGGGTTTGATTTCGTATTGAACATTCATGATTTCAAACAATACATTGGCATATTGGTATACCGTCCACCGTTTAATTTTTGGGTTGGCCGAATATTATGGTTTGAACGAGGTTATGATTGATTGAACAACACTGTACTTTGCCATTACTATGCTGCATGGCGGTGATAATCCCACCACCCTCATACGCACACATTAATTTGCCTCCCCTTTGAGCGCTCGTAGCTGTTAGCCCAAACGACTTTGCTCCTGTGTATTGTTGTGTTCAATCCAAACCCTACCATGCACCTGCACCATGGCTCCAGTTGTAAGGGATGAACCCAATGGTTGCCAAGCATTGTTGATATTCGATAGTGCTTACAGTGACCTTGAGGAATTTGGATGGCTCCCGTTCATACAAAAGTTTGATGGTTTTAACCCTGGTGTGGCTCAGCAATTCACATTAACCTTTGATGGCTACCGAGCCAAGGTTTGGGATGTGCAATTGGAAATTGACGAGCAATTTCTCAGTTTAGCTACCGGTCTGCCTGCCACTGGACAGAGATGGTCAAAAAATTGCAAAGTGGAAGACGTCCCGTGGACATTGCTCTTATAGTCTTGAAGGGTGAGCTCCTGTGACAAAGGTTTGCCCGCGAATATGCTCAAGCAACGTTGGCATGACTTGCTGATGATAACCAAGCAGTTTATCACCTGCGAGGGCCAGTATGGTTTCATTTTCTTGTACCACCTTCGACTACTTATGGTTTTCATGGGCTATAAGCTTAATATGCCTTATGAATTGCATAGGAGTCTATTTAAAATGTCTAAAAGATACAAACGGAACCAGGCCGATAACAACCTTTTTCACTTTGGGTTAATTAAAATGCTTGTGGTTTGTCATTTGGGGTTACACCGAGATTGTTGGAATGATTTTCTTAATCGCAATAATTTTGAGGACTCAAGCCCACCACAGGTTGACAAACCTGTGGTGAGCGAGAGCAAGTCTGTACCCCCCGTGCCTTACAGTGCTCTGTTACCTAAACCCCTACCCGACTCACCTATTGACCTACCCAATTCCGTGAACACATATGTCGAAACTGTTAAACCCATGGCTAAAAGGCCTAAAGCCAAACCTACTGCGAATTCTAAAGGAAAAAAGAACGCCCGATTAATCTCTCGCATGGAAAGAAACAAACCGAGACCTCCTGTCAACCCTGACCCTATCATGGTGAGTGAAGATTCTGAATCAGAGGTTGAACGTTACCTGGCAAGTGAGTATCCCTATTCGGAAGGTCTTTGTGACAAACCCTCATACGAATTTGTCAAAAACCTACCACCTTGCTTGCAAAATGACCCTAATTACCTAGGCATTAAAATACCTTGTGAAACCCCCGGTGACTCGTCAAAACCCCCTCCTGCTCTATCCGAACCAACTGCTCCACCATGTGATCAGTGTGGCTCATGGTTAGAAAGGTATTACCTTGACGTGCCAATGCTACAGTCCAGAATTCATGCTCTAGAGGATCAAGTTGCAAGGCTCACCAGTCAAAAGGCTAAATCGCCAACCACTGATAAGAAACAACAAACAACAGGTTCGATTTTGTTTAAGAATGTAGAGTCGGCTACAGCGGTCGTCAATTCAAAATTGGCATAGATCGAGCAGCCTCATTGGTATGACTATCACCTGTTTATATGAAAAACTCATAAGATCTGTTTACATCGTGGATTTGCTTTGACACATAAGCATGCACTATATGCATAATTTTGTTTTGATTAATCGAATTTCGTTTCCCGGATTAGCTTTGATTTGATTGATCGTGGTATGGATTTGATTGTTTTAATTTGGCTTCAATTGAATACTCTGTTGCTTATGGAAGTTGTTAATATCTTTTCTAAACATAAGTTGTTTCTGGTATTTCAATTTCGAACACAGTCAATGTTTCGATTCGAATTGGTTATATTCTATACGATATGGTTGGCAATAATGGTTAACTGTTATGATTTTATATTCCATGTATTTTTCGACCAATTCGAATACCATTCTGTTAATGCATAACCAAATTGCGAATAGATACGAATCATAACTGTTATACTCAACCAATCGATTCGCATTGTTTGACCGTGTTATCAGTTCAATTCATATTACAACAAATATATTGTTTAAATTTGATTTGAGGAACGAAAGTGATTATGCCCAGGATTACGATTTGTTTCTATATTTGACTCAGTCACGATTTGTTTCAATTGTTGCCTAGTTTATGATTATCACTGCTGTTGATGGTTGTGATCACTATTTTGATCCTGTCTGTTGACTATGTAATGCTCAGCGATCGGAGTCTATGGCAAAGTTTGGTGGATGCTGTTATGAATGTTTTATTTGACTGTAATCGTAATAGCCTTTCCATATTGGTATTTGATTAAAACAATATGAATTTTATTCACATTGTTACAGCCATAACAAATCGATTATGATTGTGTTCGATTATGATTGTGTTGGATGACATCGTATCTTATACGATATGATTCACTATTAATTTCATTTGGATATGAAACAGTTTGGTTACTATTTGACCCGATTTATGGCAACTAAAAAAAAAAAATAGAGCATTCTTATCCTGTTTCGATTGCATCCCTTTCGATTTTGTTTAATTTGAATGATAAATTTACTTGAACCATTAGTGATTCATTTTTTAATGTTTATTAAAAGAAAATTTAATTGGATTATTTAAAAAAAAAAAGAGGGATTTCGTTTGATCTCTATCTGATCCTGTATGCTATTTTAGACTAGCTACAGAATCAGACGATTCTGTAGCTAAGTCTGTAGGATCAATTTTTTATTGTTTTGTTGATGAAATGTCTTTCTAATTGGTTATTTTTGGTCTATTGCAGATCAATTCGAAATGGCAGTGGCTTTGATGAACAGTTAGGGGATATTTCAAAGATTTTACTTGCATTTTAATTTCCTAGTTTAGTTGATTTTGGGATATTTCCTAGATTATGTAAAGCATTTTGATATTATCCACAGGGAGGTTTTACCCTGTGGAGAGACTTATATATACTTATGATTTTTGTAATAATGATCATCCTCATTCATGGGAGAACAAGGGTATGGAGTTTTAATACAGACTGAAGCAGAATTTGGTGTTTTGTCACAGCTTTAGCTTCTCATTATATCAACATTTTGTTTCATGTTGTGTATATCAATTTGTATATGGTTTATGACTACTTTAGCTATCTTGATCATGTGCAAATGATATAATTTTAATCACTGTAATTCATATCTGGTTTCTTCCAATTGTATAAAAGGAATAGCAATTGTGTGATTCAGTTTGCGAATGACAGGTTTATCTTCTTCATAAGTTGAATCATAAAGTATAGGTTTTTGCATCACATGTTTCCCTTATTGTAGAAATTTATAAAACATAAAATTGTTATGAGTTTTTATGTCTTGTTTTTCCTGTAAATAACTCGAAGAGTAGCGTAGCCAATCGTTTACGAAAAGATCTTGGATTAACCGGTGGGAGTTTCCTTCCTCCGACCAGCTTCGAAGTCAACAAACGCAGGACAAATTAGGAGCGCTTCCAGGTCAGTTAGTCGCTTGTTTGTTTACTGTTCTTATTAGTAGTTTAGTTCAGATATTAGTTTAAGTTAGATTTAGTATATTAGATTGTTTAATTTCAGTAGTTTTATTTCTTGTTCATAAAATATAAAAAAAATCAAAAAGATCTTTGGCTGTCTTAGGACAAAAAGCTTTTGAGTTTTACAGGTTTTATTTAAATCTGCCACTTGTGTATATTGTATATTTGTGAATAAGCTGTATTATAATTGATAGCTAGACGGTTAATTAGTAGAGTTAGTGTAATAGTAATTAGTACAATAGTTAGTGTAATTAGTATTTAGTTTTGGTTTTATTTAATAGATTGTTTTAATTAGATTAGTGTATTAGTTTAGTTTAGTTATTTTAGTTTCTTTTAGTTAGTTTTAGTTAGTTTTATTAGTTTTAGTTAGTTTTAGTTATTTTTATTTGTTTTAGTTAGATTAGTTAGTTTAGATTAGTTTTCTCTTTGGTTTTCCTAGGAATTAAGAGCGGCCAATGGAGCCGTTAAACCCGTCAGGGTGGTTCATTCCAAACGGCTTGGGTTATTTAGACAACCCTGGACCAGTTCCACTCTCTCAGTTGATGGATGGAAAATTTCACCCGTCAACAAATGGCGCTAGAAGGAGGGCCTGAACTTAATTAATGGCATGAGGCAGTCGCAAGACTCCTCCCCCACCTAATCGCACACCTAT
>JZKD02S1898270.1:124943-139952 GCA_000966675.3 Picea glauca
ATCTCGCACAGGGCAAACTAGGAGCGTTTCCAGGTTAATTAGTTAGGTGTTTATTGCTTTAATTAATTAATAGTTTAGTTAGATTTAGATTATTTAATTGCAGTTAGTTTCCTTTCTCTTTTATAAAATACAAAAAGACAAAAAATAGATCCTTGGTTGTCTTAGGGCAGCGAGCACATAAGTTTTGCAGGTTTTAATCAAATCTGTAAATTGTCCATATTGTATATTTGTGAATAAAAAATGATCTTGGCTGACAATTAAGTAGTTGATTTGAGTTATTATAATCATAGTTAGTATTTTGTAGATATATAGTAGTTAGTAATTTGTAGTTAGATTAGTTAGTTTGTTTTAGTTTGTTTTATTAGTTTCTAGTTTCCTTAGTTTAGATTATTTAGCTCAGATCACTTTCTCTTTGGTTTCCTTACGAGACCTTAGAGCGGCCAACGGAGTCGTTAAACTCGTCAGGGTGGTCCATACCAAACGGCTTGGGTTATTTAGACAACCCCGGACCGGTTCCACTCTTCTAGTTGACGGATGGACTGTTTCGCCCGTCAACAATACTACACCAAGCATTCTAATTTATGGGATTAAGAAATACCCTATGTACATCATGCTTATAATCGAGATTTACATTCATTCACTCAGATTTAACCTTTTGAGACATGTTTTGGGTACCTACCAAAGTTTCCTTTGGACTTGATATATGGGAGAGATGACAATGTGAATGAAGAATGAACAAAGGACAAATCCTGCAAGTTCATCCAGAGGATCCAACAGATACACTAGGAAGTCAGGGAACAGTTGGAGAAAATTCAAGAACAGTATAAAGCTCGACATGACAAGAACATGGTTGATCATCATTTCCAGGTTGGAGACCGGGTATGGCTTCACATCAGCAAGGAAAGATTGAAGGGTGAAGGAAAGAAACTCAATCCCATCTGATATGTACCCTTCACTATCTTGGAGAAAAGTGAAACTAATTATTTTTGTTTAGATCTTCCACCATATATGCAGATTTACTTCATTGTGAACGTTGAGAACTTGAAACGTTTTGAGCCTCCCATGATCATGGATCAGGATGAGGAAGTTTCAATACCTTCAATTGATGAGTTTTCACCTAATTTCTTGGATGAGTCACAATAATATATCATCCTATACAAAAGGATGAGGACTTCATGAAGGGGTGATGTTGATTGTCTTTGAGTAGTCTTACAGGGCACACATACAAGCAAGGCAAAGTGGATTGAGAAGGAAAAAGTGTGGAGACTCTTACCTCACTTACCTGTTTATTGATGAAATATTTTGGTGATCCAAAACTCTCTCATTGGGAAGGAGTGATCCAAAAAGGATCGAGACAAATCTAAGAACAACTCAAAACTCGTAGAGGCAAGTCAGAATGCTCAGAATGGCTTCAACAAAAAGAGAAAGGGAAAAAATTCAAAGTTCCAAAAACTAAGTGAAAATGACATGATCGCGAAGAGAACGTCGTAATGTTTCTAATGGCGTAAACAGATCGTTAAATGGAGTTACAGATTGAAAGATATTCACAGTCAAAGTTTTTGTCAACCTAGCCCAGTCAGCAGGGATGAGTTAACATCCATACTACTGATGTCAACATTTGTATGGATGATGTCATCATCCATACAATATACATGGAAATCATAGAGGGAGACACATGTCATGATTATGTCAGCATGATGACGTGGAAGCACCAAATGCTTCCACGTGTCACTCATTTTTGGAATTTTTGGGCCAACTTGTGGACCAATGAAAAGTTTTCATGTGGCAGTCCGTACAGGACACGTGGCATCCATACGACATGTGGAAGGGTGATGTGGCATGTAGGTGACATGGTAGGCTGATTTTGCAATGAGGTGAAGTGGGCCAATGATTGACTGCCATGTGGCCAAGTCATGGGCTGCCACATGGCAGTGGGAAAATGTCCAATGACGCCCAACAACCGAAAATTCAATATATATATATATATATATATATTATAGACTGCCAAATATGGTGGTGGTTCCACCATATATGGTGGCATATTGCAAACCTCCGCCAAACTTAACCGTCTGCCAAAATCTCCGCCGAGCATAGCGGTCCGCCAAATAAAATGGTTGTAACCATGTGTTAAAAGGGGAGGCTCATGGGTTCGACCCCTAGACCTCCTCTAACTAAAGCCTTAATATAGCATCGACCCACAGGTAGGCCAATGACCTCATCAATGCACAACCACCCTATTTTTTACATAAAAAGGGACTTCTGCTAGTGTATGGGGGATAGAGGAGAGACCAAGGCATGACCGTATGGACTGGGCATGCATTTCAAGAATTTTTCCCATCATTTATTACAGAGGCATGCACAAAACTGAGGCAAGGATGTCTCTTGGGCCTGAAAGTGTCAGACTCAGATTGAGGTGTGAAGACAATAATTTTTAGGTAATTTGATGCCATGAACATAGTGGTGATGTTTGGTTTTTGATCTAAGAAATTCTTCTGTAGCTTAACTCCAGAGTGAGTTATACTTACGTATTTTTCCCAATTCTTTTGTAGAGTTAATAAAAAGGCCTAGCCATTTGAGAGTAGGACTCATATACGTATTCCACCAGGGATAAATTCTGTTATCAAGTTTTTGCATTCATATTGCATGCGTTTGTCTCTTTCCTTTTGAGCTTTTCCTTCTTTATGGTGTATTTTAGTTTATGTTCATTTAATACAATTATTTAATAAGTCACTGGATGAAAAGATCATGGATCTCTTGGTTTCGATAATAATTTCTTAGAGCTGCACATCTAATATTTGATCAAATTGCCTCCCTTGATATGAAGTAGAAACAACGAAGTCAACATTGACTTTGTTGTTGCTCCATTGGATCGAGGGAGGTTTTCTCCAAGATTAAATGGATCCAATAAATTATTCTCTATTGAACAGGTCCAACCACGTGAAGATGGAAGCTCTTATGGCCCCTCCACCCCACTCACATCACTCTCAATTCCCCAATACCCAACATATAAATCTGTTGAAATATTTACAACAAAAACAAACATGTATACATACCAATATCCACAATTCTTTAAAATGAAATAAAAATTTTCCTTGATCCATTTGGAGTGAGATCAATTCTCCTAAGAGAAAAGTAACAACTATTCCATAACATCATACACTACACTAAAGAACTTTACTTCTAAAACTAGAGAATCTAAATTGATGTGAAAAGAGGCTTTATTCTATTCCATCATATGACTTGGTTGGAGTATTAAAATGCACCTATAAACATCATAGAACTCATCCCACTTTGATATATAAGTGAAACCATGTTATTTTTCCAATATTTAATCATAAACTCATTCAAAATACTAAAATAAATTCTTTGGAAAATAATAGGTCTAAACTCATATGTAATCATGAAGATGGTCTTAATGTAAGGCTGCGGGAAAGAGGAATATGGTGAAAAGTGAAGTAAAAGGTTGGTAAAAGAATGGAATTTTGGCGACCCAACAAGTACAAAAAAATATTTCATAGAAAATAGATTTTATAAATAGTTATTGAAATATTGTACATCATCATTTAGTTTTAGCTGGCCTCTTCTTCTTAGGTCTAAAATTCCTAAGCATTTCATCAATATCTATGTCTTCATTCTATGGGTGCTCTTCAAAATTCGATTGTGATTGCATCCTCTCAGGCAGAGCACACCTAGTCACGAGGTAATCAGGAGGTAATGGAGGCAGTTGTGATGAGGCATCACCTTCAAAAGAAAAAAATATAAAATTTAGATGGTCAGTTTTTAAATATCAATGAACTAGTCCAGTAATATTAAAAAAAAACACCTGCAATGTCATTATTTACCTAGATCACTGGTTGACATCATTGAAATGGTTTCCCCCCCATGCTCCTCCTCAACTGTATGACCCTCAAGTACAACATTCTCTTCCATTGAGACTACAAACTTTATATGGACAATCATAAATGTATAAATAAAAAAAATAGAAGTACAAAATGTATAACTACGAAATTATTAAGTATATAATTCAAATATAGCCATATTATCATCATGTGCCTTGGTCGTATCCCCATCATGGGGTTTCACCCCAGTGGAATAGTTCAACCGCTATCAATGCTATCAATGCACTGCTCTCCAATACTATTGCATTGGTTGATAGTGTTTCTCCCCTGATTAAAACAAAGTTGTAACACATTAAATTTATTGATGATATCAAACATGACTGTATTATATCAATAATAAAGGTTAATGTGGATTGAATTTTATTTACCTTATATTGCAAATTTGTTCTTGGTAACTGCCCCAAGATTTTCTGGTGTTCAACTACAACTTTATAGTTGTACTTATAACCAAGTTGGAGGTCTTCCTCCCTAGTTTCAGTACCGAACTTGTCACCCTACATTGCATAAGAGTATGCATTTTTAATGTTATTCGCTGCAATTACCTAAAGGTTTGAAGGAGATACAAATAATATATTTGGTTACTTACAATTCATGACTGCAACTTCAAGTAGCCGCCCTAGCCTAGCCTATTCTCGACACATTTGGAAAGCCTTGATTTTGTTTCCTTTGACATGTTAGTCAACCTATAATCAAAAGTTTCGAGTATGTTAATATATACCACACTTTTATTTACATATAAAAAAAATTGAAGGTATTGAATTGAAATTGTAATTTACCTTCTAGGACCAGAGGGTGTTGTTCCTTCATCTATAAATTTCTTATCTTTTTTGTACTCAATGAGGGCCTTCCACTCCCTCTATGGAATCATCAGAGGATGCTCGTACCTATATTTTTTTTCAGGTGCTTCCTATATGGTTCTCACGTATATTTTAAATATTGTCCAGCTGCGTCAGTGGCCAAGGTCTTATTAAATGTGTCTACACCAAAAAGAATTTCAAGATAATTGATCAATTCTTTTTTGAGGTTGGAATTATGGGAGTTCCACCTCTCCCGTATGGTGGGCCCAAAAATCAACAATGCCTTATTCTCCAAGGACTTATAAAAATCGTTTTTTCCTACACGCAAAAATATTATATGATTATTAATTTTAAAATAATAATTTAGATGATTTATATTTGTCTACATAGAGAACATGAAACAATTAAAATTTTAAAAATTACTTGGGACTTTAACTTGCTTTAATGGAAGCCCTTCCTCGTTGACCATAAATGTGCCCTTTGTTGAGGAAAATATATGAAATGATCTTACTCAAACATTTTCATATCCTTCTTGGCTAAAACAAGATAGACGGGAATATCACCCTATGTTTATAGCCATCAAAATTGGTATCCTAACTCACAAGTATTAATTACAAGTGCTTAGGCTTTTTTTTATAAATAAAAGCTTGCTGAAAAATTCATTATTTATGTAATTCTCTGAACATAATAGATGCTCAAATAAATATAGATACAGAAGTAAATACACCAAGTCAATAATCAAAATATATGAGACATAAATCAATCGTTTATTTCATTCCAATTCATCAAAAGAATCGTTCTCTTTACAAAATTTCCTGAAGAAGATTTGGACCAAAGTCAAACTTAGATGTCCCCGATGAAACATACAAAAGTAATTCTGACAGAAAGTAAAAAAATGAACTTTAAAAGATGGATCGTCTTGCCACAGATTGCTTCCCACTCGGCTCTGCACAATAGCCTTTGTCAGTCATGAAATTTAATTCACAAACAGACAAGTCTACACAATTATCAAAGATAGATCAACACCTCTGAGAAACAAGTGTGTGAATAATGTAAGTCAGCCTTGAATCTTTTTATTTACAATAGGACCTTTCTATCATAAAAAATAATTAGGTTTCTAATGAATTAAGGAATGAATGAAAACTGAATTATCTCAACAAAACTCAAAGAGAAAACCTTAGTATGCTTCTTCTTCTATTCTCCCCTATCCCTCCTTTTCCTTTTTCCTTTAATCAAATTAGAATTGGTTGAAGTAGTTCAACTACTTCTTTAGTTAAGTTAAATAAAACTTAACTAACTTTTTAGTTAAGGGGAAAAAATAATAATCATAATAAGGGTTTTTAATAAATAATAACTAGTAGGTGGGACCCCTTGTGACTCCCTTTAGTTCTTTAACAATCACAACACAACTAGTTAATCAAACAAATCATCCCTACTTGTGACTCCCATCATCACTTTCACATTTGACAATTTATATCAATGATAATTGAAATTATGTCCAAAAATATATTACTCATATATTCAAAAAAATAGTGTTGTCCAAAATTTCAGAAGTCAATTGTTCTCAACAATTAATAAAAACTTTAAAATCCATATTTTCCACTCTGGGAGGCAATATTTCCTTTGTGGAGCCTTTAGGCCTAATCTCATTGATCACATGAGAGCAATCATCTCTCAAATGCATGCGGGAGGACATGAATTTTGCAGAGCCATTTGAGGGTAAGGATAGGGCAACAATGGCTTTTCCTTTGTCAGGAGCATGGTGGTCCTTAGTTTTCAACATTCTACTTGCATGGGAAGACTGAACTAGTGAGTGGACAGGGGGCATCTTGGAAAATTTGATTAATAGGCAGAGGAGCAGGTATCGATAAGTTAGGCCAACCACGATGTTGGGAGACTTTTGGGTGGACAAACTCTTGCCATCCGTCATTTTTTGGGACTTCAAGCTGTAGTGAGACATGAGGAGGCACTGGGATACTAGGGACCTATGGGGCTTGGAAGGGAGGCCTTTTAGGCATAGGTTGGACAAATCCTTTCCCAATCCAGTTAAAAAATCCATCTTGAAATAGTTGGCCTAACTCTTGCGAGTCTACATCAAAGTGTATAGAGAATCTTGGCCTTCTAGGGCAGCTGTTCCAATTACCTCTACCTCGGTTACCCCAGCCATGTCTACCTCTGCTAAAAAACATCATTCTTGTATGCATTATTGATTAACAAATAGTTTCTTTAGCAACCATACATCAAAACTCTTTTAAACATGAAATACAATTTGGCTTAGCAACATATCAGACTTATGCAATCCAATCCATAGAAATCGTTAAATAATTGTCAATGAGAAGGGGGTGAAAAAGGGTTCTGAGATATGTGGGGGGTTGTATTGAGTGAAAAATGTTAGCATGAGGGGAAAAGATCATGATTACTTCTCACAGACATCAAACAATCAGTTGTAACGTAAACCCAAATAATATATCATTGTAATTCATCCCTGTTGAATCTCTTTAACTGTCATAATAGTGTGTTTCCATTAACTGTAATTAAATTTTAGGAACAGGGAGTTGATAATGAATCTGGGAAGGCAAGGGGATTATAATGTGCAAAAAGTGAAATAATGGTAGGGAAAAGAGTGAATATTGTTCGTAAAATCAATTAAGTAATCCATAAACAATTTTGTATTTAATGAAAACAATCCAACGCCAACTAAACAATTATTGTGATCAATTAAACAATTACTCTGTGTTAACACTTGTTCACTGTCCACATTTGACTCTTCAACACTTTTAATTAACACAGTGCCATCATACTCAGAATCAATATGCCTTTCAAATATCCTGTATAATGAATTTTGTTTCATCTCATTTCTTCCATTTTATATTTAAAACAAAATTCCAATGAACACAAAGTCATATGCTTCAATTATGTTCAGCATATAAAAATATCCACCACTATCGATAATTTCCAAATACTTAAATAAAACATAGACACAAGTCTTTCAATAATTGAACATACTCTTTTAAACATGCCTAATTCCATTTTTTTGACAACATTAACAAAACAATTTGCAATGAAATCATACTACAAAAACCCTGTGCTTTATTTCTGATGGTGCAATCAAACAAAACGATGCATGATGTCTCCATAACCATACACAAAAAATAGCCAAGTCTCTGAAATCAAATTTCCAATTTGTAATGATCCTAATTGGGAGAAATTAAACACGCAACAACCACCAAATTCAATTTATACCACGTTGTAGGAACACACAGACCACACATAAAGAAAAGAGGCATCTTTGTCATTGCCCATTTCCGATTACTCCCAATCAATCAATTCATAACAACGTTGAGTTATTGGTTCAACTGACACAAAAAAAGGAGGTAGTCAACTGTATAACAATTATCATTTCCAATTTCAACTCTTCAACCATGCGGTTAGACAGAGACGAGCCCATAATAAAAAACCACTGTGAATACTACTCAACAAACTTATGACAACCAACAAGATAACTGATAGAGTGTGACTGTTGAGTTTATCAAAATTAGGCTCTATACCAATGAACACAAGAAATAATCAAGGGCTCGATCGATCATCAAAACATAGGGAGACTGAGTTGACCATATCAACAATAGGTGAGAACCCTTTGAGACAAGAACGGTGGACACAAAAGCCACATAACCTTTAGCTTTGTAAAATAGGGTCACAATTCAACACCAAGTAGGGTAGGCAACAATGCAGATGAGCAACGATTGCTCACTGGATAGTAACAAACACCAAGAATGCGTGAGGCATAACCCTCACGCTTTTCAACAGACCCGTACCACTTATAGAAATGTCGATATAAATGCATGCCCAGGTACTACAAATAACCCTAAATATTACTTCTTGGCATAATAGCCACCCAATAACCAAATTTGTTGATGCCAATACCAAAAATAAAACCACAACCAAATGAAAATATATACAGTAGCTGAACATTTGTTCGAACTATACACAACAACCCCATAACACCGAATACAATCAGATATAGTTACCACAAATGTGAGAAGGGAGACAGAAAGGATAAACAAAGTGAAACCCTCCAACCAAAATCCCCATAAAGACAACAAAGATCCATCACAGTTACCACCATAGAGAACAACCAATGAAACCACAACTCCAACCATCAATTTTTTCATTTGCAAATGAATAATACACATAGTCATTATAGAGAAAACACCACGCGTTTACACAGTTTCCAAACTCACAGAAGACACAAACCAACACATCACCAAGTCAATGTTTATTTCATTACAGATCAAATTCATGGATGGGCGAAAAGAACCATACCTGAAACCAATGGCCTTAAAAATGCGAGCTTGGTCAAGCAGTTCCTTCTGTGCCTGATTCTCGGATCTTAACCACAACAACAAACCAAATGAACAATAACCATTATAGGGTGATGACCAGTGGGAAAATTATGGAGTGGCGTGCATTTAGTGCACGTCTCTTCTGTTACACATTATTTTCATCATCCCTATGACCGTTAATGATGTAAACCTATATGTATTCTTCAGAGGGGTCAGTGGCCTGAGTTCTTGAAGAACAAAGGGAGAAGAACTTTTCCTGAGAAAAGAAGTTGCATTTTCCTTTATGAAAACCCTATTAAAGATGATTTCCGCATGCTGCACTATGGCTAGGGTGCAAGAATTCCTGATTCTCACAGGATGCACCATAGCTATAATGTGAGAGGTTCGCAGGTTGCTATATAAGCAGGGTGCGAGAATGCTCATACGTGGGAAAAACGAGCATCTTCTCGATAATTCTAGAAGGAGAAGCTTCCATGGTGAGGTGGAATCTGAATGGTTTGGATCTTACTCGCTTTCATGATTTAGTGGGATCATCCTAACCTCCTCACCTTATCCTCTTCAACTTATAAAAGGAGAGGAGCTCTCATGGAGAAAAAACTTGGATTTGGCTTGGAATTATTAGCTTGGTTAGAGTGGCTTTGAGCTTTCCCTTCGTCAAGATATATTGTGAATATTATCATATCTATACTCTTAGAATTCTTGTAGTGGAAGTGTGTGGAAAACGAAGGAAATTTGGAAGGGACCTTATGACATCAAGGCCATCGTTGTAATCTCTCTTTCACATTTAATATAATACAGTAATATGATTCTTTCCTATAAAAGTTGTTGTGTTTTATTGTATGATTCCTTGATCACATACATAGGTTTATATTGAGTTTATGCTATTAATATCACTTTGGTTGGTTTCATTCTTTTGCAGGTTCATCATTGTATGAGTGTTGGAATGGAGCTAGGATGGCGATGGTGAGAGGAAGCGACGCTTAAATGGTATGTCACATGTCCCTCTTTAGTTAGTAAATTCAATATCTAAAACTTAAGGAAAGCATCACATTCTGGTGTTATTTGTTCTAGATTTAGGTGGATCTAGGGAGATCAGTTAGTGTCCGCACCTATCGATTTATCCCATAACAAAATTGGAGACTCCACTGGGGAACATATTGTTTCCTAGTTAGTCTAGTTTCCCTTGCTTTGATTTCTTGATTTCTAGTCTCTGAGTCTGTGGGAGATCCATCCAGACTCTCTAGATATGAAATTTCACTTAGATTCTTTGTATTTTTTTCCAAATTCCCTTTGATTACAGACATTCCCGCACTTCACCTGTATACAGTCTGTGAAAAACTTTGATTTTTGCACCTCACTGTTAAAACCAGTGCGACATTTTCGCACCCTACCCTTTGCTAGCCTATGGAAACTGTTGATTTTCGCACTGTAATATACTGTTGGCTTGCGAACTTGTTTGTAAAAAATTTTGGATTGGGTTTTTTCATCTTTTGATGCCCAGTTTTGCTTTGATCAGTTGGATTGAAATTTTGGAGCCTATATTGATCTATTTACATTCTGCTTGACATTCTTTGAGTTGCTTTTAACCATCTTTGCTTTGTTTGGTTTTGAAGGATTAGTCTCTTGCTTTGAGTGTCTTTCAATGACAAAGTGTGTGTTTTCTTTAGAATTGTTTAGGGAAAGATCAGATTTCTTCTGAATAGTTCGCTTTAAAAGAAAACTTTTAGTTTGGGTTTCTTTGTTTTAAGAAAGTTCATTATTTCTTTTAGTGAAAATTTTGAAATAAAAAGATTTAATTTCTTGATTTATATTAGATTGGGGGCATCCTTGCATTTGAAGTAGCGAAATTGCATGATTCTTTCCATTTTTTGGTCTTAAATTATGAAAACTTTTCCCCCTCATGGCCGAGGGGGCATAAATCGCGTATTGGTGTACAATCTATTTTACTCATTTATTGAGAATATTGATATTGGCGAGTTTAATTAGATTTGGGACATTGTGCATCTGGGAATGATAAATGTTTTCTCCTTCTTGTAGCATATCTTTCCTCAAAATGAAAAGATTGCATATTCATCTCTTTGCATAACTTTCGAGTGGGTCAAAACAACATATTGTCCATGCCATCTTCCTTTTGAGTAACAATAGCCTTAAAAATGAAGTGCCTATAAAAATTGATTAGACATTTTTATATTTTCTGGTAGCTAACCTACATTATATTAGTTGTAGGGCTTTGGAATAGGTGTGAAAGATAGCTTTCCAAAGATGCAAATAAACATAGTATCTTGTGATAGGGAGAGTCAAATCCACTTACTACATTTTGTCCTAGGAAGCCCTTCTCACACAAGGGTCAATCATGAGGTCGCATTAAGACTGGAAGAGTTACTCACCCTTCTTTGTTGGTCTTGGTGTAGAGATTGCGCGTATTATGGGGGTCACTTGATGGTATACCCACAATTGTGAGTGGAAGCCTTTCGATTTGATTTCAGGCTAGATACCCTACCTTTGCACGTGGATCGAATTGTCGACTATTTCCCCAGGCATCTCTCTAGGTCCTTTACATGAGGTGACTATGGAGGGGCAAGTCTTCATGGTACCTAGAATCGACGTTGGCCAAACTCACTCGAGATCATTGGAGGGTATACCCACGATTATGTGTGGGAGCTTGCACTAGGGTGTAAGTTCGTTAAGCAGGTCATCAACGTAAATTTTCCACCCGCTCTATCTCAACCCATTATTACTTTGTTCCCGTGGCATTGGATTTCATCACCAACTAGTGTGCTCATTGTGAGAAGGTTTTGTTTGCTTTCTTTCTTACTAGATTTTTAGCGTGGACTATTTATTTTCCGTATCGGACTCTAGATTGGATTTTTATTTTTATGGCATTAGTTCCCGAAATGACCAATGAAGGAACTCCTTTTTCAGAGGAACATTTTATTTTTCCTTCTTATGGAAACATTGGTCCTCCTCATATTTCTACTTTGAGCCTTCCAGGTCTCATAATTGGATTACCGGTATGGTTTTTTTCCACTAAGGTAATCTTGAATGAACTTAGTGCTTCATTTGAAAGCACTTCCCCCCAAGAGCATTAACCTCATGATGATCCTTTACCTTCTTCACCAGTAAAGTCTTCTTTGCCTTATTTTATTGCAAGGTCTCCTTCTATTTCATCTTCTTCGTCGAGTGAAAATTCTGAAGATAGTAACCTGGTGAATAAGAAGAAGAAGAAGAAAGATAAACAAGGGTCGAAACCTCCAACCACTGTCAAACATGTTGGAAAACAACTAGTTACTATTACTCATGCTGGGAGTGTTGGTGATGTCAAGATCACCCAAACAATTCGTAAGCCCAAGTACCCTTGCAGGCTTTCTAAGGGTAGCCATATTCTTAAGGATTTCCCTAGTCTATCCAAGGTTATATAAGTATGGTCTACACACCCTGACCAACCCATGTCGTCATCCTCTGAAAAACATGTTGATGACCTCCCGTCAACTAGTCACGATACCGTTGGGAAGAAGAAAAGTAGAGTCAAGTTCCTGTGTATGTTATGCAAAGGGAGTCATCTAACTCACCTTTTCCCTCGTATGGACAAAGCCTCAAAATTACTGGAAGACATGACTATTTCATAGCCTCAAATCCCAGCTGCTTATCATAAGATTTCTCTCAACCCCCCTGTAGTTGATGGAATGATCACTATAGACCCTTCGTCGATCAATCCAATCGATTATGTCGTTAATCTGGTCATGTCCTTAGTTGAACTAGTTGACAAAGTGGTTGATCCGATATCATCCTCGGTCAATCCCGCTCTCCCCTTAGAGAGTGAAACTAAAGCGGTCGATCCGATCCCATCCTCGGTCGATCCCACTCTCCCATTAGAGAGTGTCACCCAAGTGGTCGATCCGTTTCCACCTGTCGACCCCATTCTCCCCTTGGAGAATGCAACCCAAGTGGTCAATCTGATCTCTTCATCGGTCGATCCTACTCTCCCACTATAGAGTAAACCCAATACTACCCACATTTTTCTCGTTGATACAAAATCTACCATGCCGAGGGCTATTCCTCCTTCTTTCATGGAACCCCCTCCAAGTTATGAGGCCATCTGTTTTGATTGGGGTGTGCTAACTGGACCTTGTCTTCCCTCTCACATTCCTTTCCAGATTACATTACAGGTTTTTGGTTGAGATGTTCCTAAGACACTGATAGATGAAGGTGCGTTCGTTAGTATTTTGTCCTCTTTTGCTTGGAAAGATTTGGGTTTTCCTCAGCTTATGTCAGTTACGAAGAATCTATTAGCTTTTAACAGAAGAACCAATTAACCTTTAGGGACCCTCCCTCAGTTTCCTGTAACTTTGGGAGGGAAAACTGTCTTTATTGATGTCATGGTAGTCCAAGACCCCTTGGATTTCGCTTTGATCCTTGGGAGAGACTATGTCTATGCCATGAAAGCTATTGTTTCCACTCTTTTTCATGTGATATCTTTCCCGCACAATGGAATAATTGTGACTATTGATCAAATTTGATTTGTTGGCCCTTAATTAACCTCAATGACTCCCTTAAATGGTTCGTATATACAGTCGGTGTCACCCTTGCCACAGGTCAATTATGTAGCATTGTCTCCCATGGCTTCAAATTATGGTGACTTAGATCCGGTAGTTGACATGGTTATCTCTTCGATAGGGTCTTTAGAGCCTGATCTCCTTACCCCTGTCACAACTCTCAACATGTGTTCCTTCCAACTAGTGAAGATATCTTGGAAGCCATGACTGAGTTTTTTCCCATGACATGGTGTCCTTCCAAAGCATTGTCCTATTGGAATCCATGATCAAGAAGACTTCGAGGATAGTTTTTGCGTCTCTGAGGCAACCTCGTTAAAAAATGAAACAGAGCTATTTGAGCATTGTTTTATGATTTCAACCTCATTAAAAAATGAAACCAATTACGAGGTCAGTTTTTGTGTCTCTGTGGCAACCTCGTTAAAAAATGAAACAGAGGTTACGAGCATAGTTCTTGTTTCTATGTCAAGCTCGTTAAAAAAAATTGAAATAGTTTTTCCCCCTCTCTATTTGGATCAAGTCCTTCATCTAGTATTTGAAGCTTCATTTCATTCTCCTTTGCAGTTGGATGAAATGAAGCTTGGGGGGAATTTTCCTCAACCTCTGGACTTCATGCTGAAGTTGAGCCGCTAGCCTCTTAAGCTGAGGGCTAAGTACCAACCATCCCTGGATAATGCGTTGGGAAGTTGAAGCATAGTTTTTACTTTGGTTCAAGCTTGTGTAAAAATGAAACCACCTACCTCAAGCATATTGTTTTGTTGGTTCAATCTTGTGTGAAAATGAAACCAGGCTCAAGCATAGTTTTGATTAGTTTTTAATCTTGTGTAAAAATAAAATCTATCCCAAGCATAGTTTTGTTTTGTTTTAAAGCTTGCGTAAAAATGAAAACAATCCCGATCTTAGTCGTTGTTCTTTCTCATGCTCGTAAATATATGAGAATAAGTTACCAAGATTAGTCTTTGTTCTTCCTCGTGCTCGTAAATCAATGAGAATGTAACCGAGTATACTTTTATCACTTTTTCAGACTCGTAAAGGTTATACGAAAAAGGAACCCACTGGAGTTCCCTTGAATCTCTTTTTAGACTCTCTAAACATGAAAACATTGTCGAGCGACCTTGTTCTTTTCACGCTCGTTAAAGTATTTGAAGAAAACATCTGTTGAGCAATAGTTTATCTCTTTTTCGGTCTCATTAGACTACTTTATGAAAAAGGAACTGGGAGAGTTCTCTTTAAGTGTTTTTCAGACTCTCAAAATATGAAAAACCCTCGAGTTGTCTATCCTTGGACTCGTTAAAAAAACATCTAAAATCTTCTTTGAAATTCCGGACATTAATCACAACTATAACGGTTGTTGTAGGATGGCTACTAGAATTAAAGCTTAATTATTGCATATGAAAAGTGGTCAGGTGCGTTACAAGAG
>JZKD02S1898270.1:140002-162851 GCA_000966675.3 Picea glauca
AGACTCTCAAAATATGAAAAACCCTCGAGTTGTCTATCCTTGGACTCGTTAAAAAAACATCTAAAGACCCATATGGGACTGAACCACTCCTTCTTAGGGTTCATTAAACATACTCTGAAGGACTCATCTGAAGGATGAGCTTACATTTCAAGCATATTTTATCCCCCTCAATCTTGTGTAAAAATAAAGAGGTACTCTCTAGAAATGGTGGGGGGGGAATTTGGAATGAATTGTGTCTAAACCTATATTCCATGGAAGAGTCACTTTTGAACATGACACCCTTTCACTCGCTTTGTGTCTAGGTTGGAAAATCCACTCGTCTCTTGATCATACTCCTTTAAGATTACAAATTGGTCTGTGATCCCTATTGTGGAGTCATTTCTTCCAAGACAATTGTCGTATCGTTAATATGTTCAAAGAGAAATTCAACCCAGAAAGCCTTCTATTGCGTCGACCATTTCTACAGTCCTTAAAGCCTTCTATTGTGTTGGCCATCCCTGAGTCAGTCCTGAATCACTTGTTACTCTGATCTACATCAAATCTTGTTACTTGTTTTGCGTCATTGGTGTGGGATACATTAAGGCCCTCCTGTGACAAGTCTTTTTCTGTCGAGTTCAACTCATTATCTAGGAATTAGACTTAGAAACTAATTGGTACCTTGGAGCTTGCATGCCTCAATGGCAGGTTTCCTCACTTTCGACAGTGGGTTTTCATTATTGACTCCTGATCGAGAGATTTCGTTGAGTGTTCAACTTCAACTCATTAATTCACATTCGTTGGATTTTACTAGTGTACCTTGGGATTCATTGACATTAATGGTGATTTCCCTCGCACTTGTTAATGATATTCAGTAATGACTAGTAATCAAGTGGTTTCTACCATGTTCGACTTCAGCACATGTATTCGCATGGTTAGATTCGTACTATAGAGTAATAGAGATTGAAGACCCTAGGTCTCCTCTTTTTGGTCCAGGTTGTGATGGAGTATGTATGATTTGTATTTGACACTTAGATCCAATTTGTATGTCGTGTGGCTATGTTTAAATTTGAGTCCTTAACACATAGATCCACAGTGTATTTCTGGTGGCTATGTTCATATTTGAGTCATATTGGCATGGATCCACAGTGTATGTTTGGTGGCCATGACCTATCTTACTTGACATGGATCTTTGCATGTCATCATTTATGCTTTGATTCATTTGTATTCTATGTATGGGAATGCCTACCTTAGTGATGATATATTATTGTACTGCATTTCCTTGTTTGTTGGCAGGTTTCCGACCAACTGTCCCTTGTTCCCTACACACACTCGACAAAGTATTCAACTATCACTCTGTTCTAACTTCATACTTTGGGGGGCTCTCTGTTACAGATTATTTTCATCATCCCTATGAACATTAATGATGTAAACCTATCTGTAGTCTTCAAAGGGGTCAATAGCCTGAGTTCCTGAAGAAGGAAGGGAGAAGAACTTTTCCTGAGAAAAGAAGTTGCATTTTCCTTTGTGAAAACCCTATTAAAGATGATTTTTGCATGTTGCACTATGGCTAGGATGCGAGAATGCCTGATTCTTGCAGGATGCACCATAGTTGGGTTGTGAGAGGCTCGCAGGTTTCTATATAAGCAGGGTGCGAGAATGCTCATACGTGGGAAAAATGAGCATCTTCTTGATTATTATAGAAGGAGAAGCTTCCATGGTGAGGTGGCATCTGAATTGTTTGGATCTTACTTGCTTTCATGATTTAGTGGGATAATCCTAACCTCCTCACCTTATCCTCTTCAACTTATAAAAGGAGAGGAGTTCTCATGGAGAAAAAACTTGGATTTGGCTTGGAATTATTAGCGTGGTTAGAGTGGCTTTGAGTTTTGCCTTCATCAAGATAGATTGTGAATATTATCAGATCTATGCTCTTAGAATTATTGGAGTGGAAGTGTGTGGGGAATGAAGGAAAGTTGGAAGGGACCTTACGACATCAAGGCCATGGTTGTAAGCTCTCTTTCACATTTAATATGATACAGTAATATGATTCTTTCCTATCAAACTTGTTGTGTTTTATTGTATGATTCCTTGATCACATACATAGGTTTATATTGAGTTTATGATATTACTATCACTTTGGTTGTTTGCGTTATTTTGCAGGTTCATCATTGTATGAGTGTTGGAATGGAGCTAGGATGGCGATGGCAGGAGGAAGAGACGCTTAAACGGTATGTCATCTGTCCCTCTTTAGTTAGTAAATTCAATATCTAAAACTTAAGGAAAGTGTCATATTTTGGTGTGTTTTGTTCTAGATCTAGGTGGATCTAGGGAGATCAATTAGTGTCCACACCTACCGATTTATCCCATAACAACTTCCATCCTCCATTACATTCAATTCGTAGTACACGACAACTAGCCAAAACAATTCCATTAACCCCATGCTATTAATTCCATGCATCGAAACTTGCCCACATTACTTTCCCATTGTGCTACCCCACATCATATTAAACATTGCCAAAACATACCTTAACATATATCAAGTGCACCCAACATAACTCAATAATAATATTATAGCCACTAACATTGCTAGTTAGGACTAAGAATAATCCTTTTAATTTCATTTGCACATAGTATAGTATAGCATAGTATAGTATAGTATAGCTTCCCTTTCTTGGATTTTTTTCATAAGTCCCTTTTCCATTGCTATTATTTTTTGTAACTAACATTTGTCTTGTGAAGGTGTAATAGATAATGAATCAAGGCACCAATAGCAATGTAGTAATAGTCAACATAAGCCATCATGACATGGAATTTAGAGCCTAGAATAACATAATCAACACATAAAATGCATTATCCATCTGCCATTATGTCGTAATAAAACCAATATTTGATCATCAATCATGTAGAACCCTATAAGAAGCATCGAAAAACACCATAAAATGTATGAATAGGCTATCTATAATCCTCTAGTATACAAGGGGGTCCCACCTACTAGTATTATATATCGTTAGCATAGTTTTAAAAAATAGGATTTAGCAATACTTTGCAGGTGAAATCCTCGTTGCGAATTTTATCGTCAAAAACTGGCGACTCCACAGGGAAATCTATTTCCAATAGATTAAGAGCTCGGAACATATGGTTTCACAGACCAAGAATAATGGATCAAGAAGGTATAACCACAATGATTATGAAACAGGGGTAAGTGAGCGGATTTAATGGAAAAATGACCCGGAATTTGGGAATAACTCATGAAAACTGTTAAGTATTAGGGGGTTTATCCTTGTATGCATAATCATTCA
Source organism: Picea glauca (assembly GCA_000966675.3). Taxonomy (NCBI): domain Eukaryota; kingdom Viridiplantae; phylum Streptophyta; class Pinopsida; order Pinales; family Pinaceae; genus Picea; species Picea glauca. The sequence goes on from JZKD02S1898270.1 coordinate 143,281, forward strand.
ACCATAATTTTCTCTTTACTTCAAGGAGAAAATTTTATGGGATTTCTCTTTTAACTCTTAAATGGATGAAGAAGTGGAAAGAAGAAGCGGGAGGTAACCAATTTTTTTATAAGACAACAGTGAAAGCAGATAGTAAATTCAATTATGATTTCAAGGGGAACATCGTAACAATTGTGTAAGATTGATTGTTATTGACTAACACTACCTTGAAAGAGTGTCACTGTGGAAGAAATGATCCAACATCTTATTTTTGACCCAAAAAATAAACTAAAAGGTGAAAAGAAATAAAATCATGACAAAAATGTGACTACAAAATTTAAAATAGCAGAAATAAAATGACAGAATTGTAAAACAAATAGGAAAGCTATTAAAAAAAAGTAGAAATTAAACTACTGTAAAAGAATAAATGAAAAACTGTATTGAAAAAGAAAGCAGAACCAAACTACTAATATACAAAAAATCCAAACAACGTTCAAACTTTTCAAGTTGGTTCCACGCAATGCTTCAAGTGACAACCGTTAGTGTTATAGGAAAACAATTGCTACTGTAAATCTTTTAGAATGTAAGATTTAGTACCCAGGACAAAAGAGATCTTTAAAGGACCCAACCAAAATTATTGAAACTTTGAGACAATTGATAACCCTTTAAAGTACACAATTAGATCATCAAGATAAACATAAATAACCTTACCGATCAAATCGTTAAGATTTATTTGCATAGGTATTTAAAAGTGTTACTCACATCAGATAAGCTAGAAGGAATACGTTCATAAGTTAAAGTACCCCAATGAGTAATAAAAGTGGTTTTATATTTATTTTTCCGTTTTACCTTTATTTGATTGTAACCAGAAAAACCGTCAAGTAAGCACATCATTTGTGACCCTGCAACTTGATGCAAAATCATTTCCATGTTAGGGAGAGGAAAGTGATCTTTTATACAAGACCAATTTAATGCGCAAAAATCAACATATAATCTGATCTGACCAATTGTTTTATGAATAGGAACCAAATTGGAAACCCATTCAGAATATTTGACCGGAAAGATGATTCCACCTTTCAAGAGTTTTTCCAACTCCTTTTGAATAGTTGCTTCTAGTGCAGGGTTGATAGGTATTTGTTTTTTCCTAACTGGTTTTATGCCTTCCTTGATGGGAATGGAATTTTTGGCACATGGGCAAACTCGGGGTTCAATGCTTCAACAATGCACCAACAAAACCCTAAATACTAGCCCTTTCGGCAACACCTGTGAAGCAAATGAAGTCTCACTTGAGGTAGAGGCAGGGGGGTTGCAGGACTCAAGTGTCTACAACCTATCTGGGACACAGATATATGATTACAACACTTAAAATACCACTTAGAAGTTAACATTCATGATTCTTTAACCCTGATTCACATCACACGATAAAACCCTAATTATAGAGTAGCGCAGTATTCAAGATCTAAGCACATCTATCCATTTAGCACATAGAATCATAGTAGATCTAGAATTAATTCACATAATAAAGAACTAAGATACTACATCAGATGCATTTGACATACATAAATATTACAACACTAAGCATAAATCACATCATTCACACAAATCAACCACAAAAAAGGATATATGTGGTTCACCCCCAGCATGGGGCTACGTCCACCAACTCTTCTCTTCTTTTATTAGCTTCTTCCAATATTCTTACATGCACAGAGCCACTAAGCCTACTCCACATAGGAGAGGAGATATACACGCACCTAACTAGATCCTCCTTCCCCAAGTTAGGTCCAAGAACAGATCCTTACACAGTCTATGCACAAATTACTACAAGTCACTTGCACTTAGCTAAGCAAGTCTCTACATATGGTATGCACAAAGCATTCCCAAATATTTTCACTTAGCACAAAAGCCTAGTATATATACTTCTTACATCGCCTAGTTACTTATTTATACATTACAAATGAGGCCTAAGCATGGGTAAACCCATGGGCCAACATTCCATACCTGTTACATAAACCTTAAACACAAAAATCCCGCAAAAGGGGGCGAGATCCCGCGATCTCCGCTTTTCCTGGGCACTCTGTCTTCGATCAACATGTCGAAGTCATAAAAATGGTCAAACATGACCAAGGTTCTTCCAAAACTTGTTCGAGGGCCAATAGGCCCCCAACACTCACCTGTGACTCATCTCGAGTCACTCTGATTTGGGCAAGTCTACTTCGAAGGCCTCAAGCTTGGCTCGAGTTGCCTCAACTTGCTACTTCGCCAAAGCCTCCTGCTCAATGAACTCCTGAATGGATTTCTTGGTGGAAGGTCCTTCCATGCATTGTTCCACTATGGTGACCACTTGTTCCATGTATGCACCTTGTCCCTTGATCTCCTCAAAAAGTGTGCAGGCTTCGTCCTATCTTGGTTGGAGTCTCTGTGTCACTTATGTGACTCTACTCTAGATGGCATGGACCTACTGCTAGACTACGTGCTATTCCTATGACCTTTTCATCTTCTCAACCTATAAAAGCAGTTTCAGCTGTGCTTGCACTGTTGATGCTTGTTTCTTCACCTCCTGGAGTTGTGCTTCTAATGTTATTAGTTATGGGTCCTCTGCAAGGTGCTCATAGGTCTATGCACTTTGGGCACTCAATTTCTTACATTATAACACCAATGCCTCGATTCTTTCTACTACACTCCTAACAGCTTCTTCCCTTTTATCTCACACTTCCCATGGACATGACCTTCTCAGCCATAAGGTCAATCAAAATATCTTCGATGGATTTCTCTATTGTGCTCAGGTCACCCGAAATACACGCTCAAACTCGAATATCTCAGATAGGTGGAAAAATAATCTCGGTAAGAAAAATGGGTGGTGAGGTCTCAGTAAGCACTGCGCAATAGAAATTATTTCTTTATAGGCTCAAATAATCACAATTTGCAAAAGTGTCCACAGTGAGACATTCGATGGATTAAATAGACAATTTCATAATGGACTCCTCCAACAGGCAGGAATGCCTCAATCAATATGATTCCATCCATTATGGCACAGTCTCAATGGTCCAATGGTGATCTTTCTGAGAATAACTGTGTTTTATAGCCGTTCTGGAGCACCGGTCTAATGGTCAGGATGCCTCCAATGATCATATTGCTTCACCATGGTGAAGTGTCAGTTTGCATTGTTTTTCTATTCCAGGGAGGTTCAAGTTTTGCAAGAATTCCTTTTGCAAAGTCCTCTATGGAACCTCTTGGAATTTTTCTAGCTTTTCTTTCTTCTTACTGAGTTTTCTTTCTTTATTTCCTGTGATATGTGTCTCCAGATTCCTCTTTCCATTCTTGTTCTTATCTTCTCTTAGTGAAGGTACTTCGCATTGTTGGGGGTCTTTCACAGGGTTCGAGGGTAATACTTCTTCTCTTGAAGTAGGTGCTACTCTCCTGCATGGATAGGTTCTTTAAGACTTCTTGTGTTCTTTCAACTTTGACAGCTAGGTCTTTGGCCCTCAGTTGCTTCAAATTATCTTCTTGTTCTTCTAGTAGTCATGCTATTTTCCTGGCTATGAATTCCCTTAGTTCTTTCTTTTTATTTTATGTAGCTTCTTCCTCTTCTTTCCCTCTGATCCGATCTTTCTCAATCCAAGTCTTACCTAACAAAAGTGGAAAAGGAGTGTTGTTCTCAATAAACTTAATAACCTCAAATTCTTATTCATTCGATGTGCCATCAGAAATCACAGGTATAGTAGTAACTCTTCCACATAGGTTTATCATATTTCCTCTAAACAAACCTATTCTTCCCAATGCAAGTACCATAGCAGGCTTTCCAAAAATTTCCCAAGTACTTTATGTCGTAATATTCACTTGCGTGTCCTCATCCAATACACAATCTATGTCGAAGTCTCTTATTCACATATCTATTTGTTGTTTTTCTTTCAAGATCTCTGGTAAACGGATGTCTTTGTGATCATTCAATGTTTCTTTCATCTGCAATAATATAGCCTTGGACTATTTCTGGTTCTTTAGCATCTTCTTAGTCTCTTGACCTTCCTCATGGTTGTCTTGTCTTATGTTCATCTTCTCAACTTTAGCAATCATTCTAGGGAAATCCAAAAATTCATGTCCAGTAGCTTTACAACAAAGGAAAACCGGACCTCTACCAAGGCATTCCTTAGCAATATGTCTCGGTCTTCTGCAGCTATAACAAAGAGTCAATCATCTCTTTCTCTTAAACGATCCCCAATCTTTCTTGTACTACGCACTGGGATCACAGTGATGGACCTGCAAAAAGTTATTTCTAGGATCTTGCATCCACTTGTTATTCCAAGAATTATTTCTATGCATAGGAATAACATATCTTTCACTATTTCTATCAGATCTATTCATATCACATCTTCTTTCTTCTCGTTGTGCCCTAGTTTTCAGACTAGGATGGAATCTATCAAACATACCTAGATCCATTCTTTTGAGAAAAAAATTTCCACTTATCTTACCTTTATCATACCACAAAGCTTTAAGATCTTACCTCTTTTCTTCACATCAGACTTATTTTCTTAGCACAGAGCTTCACAAGTCAAGTAGAGTACTACACACTACAGCATAAGATCTACGCACAGAGATTTCTCTTTTCTTCAGTTCCCAACAATCATAGTTTCAATTCCCGACAACGAAACCATTTGTTGGCACAGGGGTATACCCAGGATTCAACGCTTCAACAACACACCAAAAAAACCCTAACTACTAGCCCTTTCAGCAACACCTGCGAAGCAGATGAAGTCTCACCCGAGGTAGAGGCAAGGGGGTTGCAGGACTCAAGTGTCTACAACCTAGATGGGACACAGATATGTGATTACAACACTTGATAGAGAAATTAGCAGTTAACATTCATGAGTCTTTAACCCTGATTCACATCGTGGGCTAAAACCCTAATTACATAAAAACACAATATTCATGATCTAAGCACACCTATCCATTCATCACATAGCATCAGAGTAGATATAGCATTCATTCACATCATAAATCACTAAGATACTACATCATATGCATCTAACATACATAAATATTACAACACTAAGCATAAATCACATCATTCGCACAAAGCAACCACAACACAGGATATACGTGGTTCACCCCAGCGTGGAGCTACATCCACCAAGTCTTCTCTTCTTTTATTAGATTCTTCCAATCTTCTTACATGCACAAAGCCACTAAGCCTACTCTGCATAGGATAGGAGATTTGTGCGCACCTTGCCATATCATCCTTCCCCAAGTTAGTTCCAAGCACAGATCCGTACACAGTCTGTGCACAAAGCACTACAACTCACTTTCACTTAGCTCAACAAGTCTCTACATACGGTATGCAAAAAACATTCAAAACTATTTTCACTTAGCACATTGGCCTAGTAGATCTACTTCTTACATTGCCTAGTTACTTATTTATACATTACAAATGAGGCCTAATCATGGGTAAACCCATGGGTCAACATCCCATACCCGTTACATAAACCCTAAACCCAAAAAGCCTGCAAAAGGGGGCGAGATCTTGCGATCTCCACTTCACCTGGGCGCTCCATCTTCAATCAGCATGTTGAAGTCCCAAAAATGGTCAAACATGACCAAGGTTCTCCCAAAACTTAGTCGAGGGCCAATAGGAATGTTGTATCATAGCGGGATAAAAACCACGAAGATCCTCATAAGACCAAGAAAAAACATCTTGAAATTCACCAAGGAGCATGAAAAACTTCATTTTCTCTTCATCAAAACATTTGACACCTATTTTAACATTCTTTGGAGCTTTGGGTGTCCCAATGTTCAAGGCGATTGTTACACCCAACTTCCTTTTCGACTCCTCTTCTTTATTTTTCTCTTTATTTCCTACATCACTCAATGAAAATGAACTCTCTAGAGGAGTCAAGCCCTTAGGGATCTTCTTATCTTCTATGGATATAATTTTCTTGGGATTATAAGGTTCATTTTGAATGAAATCACAGATACTCTCATCGCTAGGGAAGCCCTGGGAAGATTCTATATTGTAAGTGTTATGTGGACGATATAGAGATTGAAAAGTACAATCATGTGTGTGTGGAAGAAGTTGTCGATTAGGAGAAGATGCAAAAATAGCTAACCGATCAGCCATTGAGTTTAACTCCCTCTTAACATGAGTACTTTTGAAAGATAATACATTCGAGATAAGTGCCCAAACAGTTTGGGTGTATCATTTTATCAACTTGTTTCTAGGGTAGTATATTTTACGTACAAGGTTCACAACAAGCTCAGAATCCCCAAAAACTGAAAGGTGACCACAACCAAGATTATAGGCATTTTCAATTCCTATTAATAAAGATTTGAATTCAGTGACATTGTTCATGCAAGAAAACTCCATCCTATAAGAAAAGTTATGGATTTTTCCTACAGGAGAAATCAAGATAATTCCAACTTTGTTACCTTCATTAGAGCATGAACCATCAAAGTGCATGTGCCAGATACCATCATCTAAATCAATTTGTTCCAAGGGAATGTTATCCTCTTCAGCAAAGATGGAATACACTCCTAGGTCCTCTTTGATATAGTTCACATTAGGTTGTGGGAAACTCTCTATGTAAGGTGAAATCCTTCCCTCTCTAAGGACTATAATGTTTTTACCATTACGAGGAACATATAACTGTGTCATGTCGAGTGAGAGGTATCCACCCATCAAAGCTTTCCAATTTCTTCCCAAGATGATTGAGTAATTTCTTATTGGCATATCAATTACCTGAATACTAAGGGTTGTCCTTATTTTAGGATGTGCACACAAAACTAAGGTCACGTCTTTAATCTCACCAATGGTCGTTTGTTGTAGACTATTATAAGAGAACATTCTTATATCATTTTCATTTGTACAAGACAAGCCTAGATCTTCCATAATAATCTTCGACATCACACATGGGCCTGAACCACCATCAATGAGGCAACAATGGATGATATTATCCATAATCTTTATAGAAATATAAAAAGGGGGATATTTTTTACAGGGTATCTAAAGTTATGTACAAATACTTTATTTACAGATGAATCCTCTTTGTTTACCTCTTCAGAGAGGTTGGCTACAATGGAATATTTTCCTTCCATGAATTGTTTCAGATGCCTCTAGTGTTTAGGGACGACAACCATGCCCAGAAGGGTTGCATCTTCTTTGATGTTGGCCAACTAATTTAGGATATTTTATTTGGAAGAGGGGAGAGGGGAGGTAATTCCTTGACTGTCAGGAACCTTAGGAATTTGAACAATAGTAGCTAGTGAGGATGAGCTCGGGCTAGAAGAATTGCGGGGAGGATCATATTTGCCTTTGGGAGCATAGGATTTGTTCCTAGTATTGATGATCATGATATATTTTGGCTCTGCAAAATCTAGAACAACGATGGTAGTTTCCATTATTTTACCAAAGATCTTATCTCTGGAATTCTTCTTTAGCTCACATGTGGTCTCCTCATGGTGTTCCTCACAAAAGGTACACCAACTTCGAGGCATGATAGCTTTAGGATGAAAATTATTTTCAATTGGATTTATAAAGGGGGGTGTAGAAGAGGATGAAGCTCCATGGGTGAGAGGGGATAAAATTCCCTTTCGCTCATACACTATCATACGATTATTCATGTCTTGCACAATTTGTAAGAGGGAAGACATTTCTGTCTATTTAACTGATTCTTCCTGAGCAAGACCTGTTCTCTCAAGTTGTTCCTTATACTCTAAACGCGTATGCAGAGAGGAACCGAGGTTATCAATGGATTTTTCCTCAAGCCTATGATGATAGGGGGAAGGTAATTCATTGTAGTAATGCATGAAAGTGGCTTGGTTCTGAGGTCGAATGAATTCACGGATTTGATTGTATAACTTAGTGAAATCCAAGTTGAAAGACTTGATGGTCTCACCATCCTTATAGGTGATGTTATTGTATTCTCGTAATTGCTCAATTGGGATTTTATATTGCCCATAGGTGGATCTGAACCAATATACTAACTCCTCCCAAGTATATAGAATATTAGGAGGAAGGTCAAAGAAATCGGCCGTAGCCTTTCCTTCTAAGGAATTGACAAATAAGCGCATGCAAGTATCGTTTTCGTTAGCCCCTATGTTGTGACAAGCATTATAAAATGGAACCAGGTGTTCATTTGTAGTGACATTGTTATTTCCTGAAAACTTGGGAAGATTTTCTTTGAATTTAGGAAGTGGATGAGTAGCAAGTGCTAGGTTAAGAGGAGAGGAAACATGCCATGGTGTGTTTGTAGCGTCTTCTTCAAACTGAAAAAGCCCATAATTTTTTATGACTTTGGTGGGATTTGTGGTAGATTGGACATGGATATGGTGGCTATATAAGCTACCAATCACTGATGAAGTTGAAGAATAAGAGGAGGAAGAACTTCCAGTGCCACCAGAGCCACCACTAGATTCCATCTTGTGGATGATAGTTAAGGGAGAAAAATACGAAATGGATGAATCAGACAAGGTTCTCCATAGAGCACTTTGTTGGGTCGATAACACAACATTCCTTCTTCCTATTTCCATAATAGGATTAATTTCAAGTGATAAGCCTCTTCTTCTCCTAGAAACAAGAGAGTCTAAGGACATGAAAGAAAGGCCAAAGCTGAAGAACAAGAAGGTTATTTCTAGTTTCTAGGATGTCTATGTCTAGCTTCCCAATGTTCTTGGGCACTAATGTCTCGTTCAATTGTTTCCCATGAATTATTAAGCTCAGCCTGAGTATTAGCAGTGTATAAAATGGTGTAAAACAAGTTCAAAGCAATGTTGGTTTGATCTTGAAGACCGGGTTCAATATTGGGTTTCCTTGCAATAGGTACAATCATTAAGAAACAAAACAGTCAAAGAATCAATATCAGAAAAATAGATGTATTTGATGATAATCAAGCATAAAAATCAGCCAGAGAGATATCAAAGATCTCCCCAGTATAGTCACCAAATAAATGTTGAGGAAAATATATGAAATGATCTTACTCAAACATTTTGATATCATGCTTGGCTAAAACAAGATAGACGGGAATATCACCCTATGTTTATAGCCATCAAAATTTGTATCCTAACTCACAAGTATTGATTACAAGTGCTTAGGCTGTTTTTTTATAAATAAAATCTTGCTGAAAAATTCATTATTTATGTAATTTTTTGAACATAACAGATGATGAAATAAATATAGAGACATAAGTAAAGACACCAAGTCAATAATAAAAATAGATGAGACATAAATAAATCATTTATTTCATTCCAATTCATCAAAATAATCATTTTCTTTACAAAATTTACTGAGGAAGTTTTGGACCAAAGTCAAACTTAGATGTCCCCGATGAAACATACAAAAGGACTTCTGACAGAAAGTAAAAAACTAAACTTTAAAAGATGGATCAACTTGCCACATATTGCTTCCCAATCAACTCTGCACATATCCTTTGTCAGTCATGAAATTTAATTCAAAAACAGAAAAGTCTACACAGACTATCAAATATATATGTTATAACCCTAAATTGCACCTTACATGCATACCTGGCATCAGGCCATCTTACTTGCTATTTTTTCCAGGCCATCACTAAAAGCTCTTCTTAAAAAACACTATTTTTGAAGATGTACATGCCCTTCAACACTAGTGCCCATGTACACCTGCTTGTTGAACCACTACAACTCACGTAGGTATGGTAGTTGCACCATTACAGCCCGTGTATACCCACAAAATGTTGCAAAAAATAAAAGTTGCAAGGGGATACAGGATTTTGGGTAGTTTCCTAACCAATTGACCGCCCATAGCCCATCACCCAACCAAATAACTATCTTTTTGGCATATAAAATAAGGTTTTGGGGTCCCATTCCTACAAGAAGCATGAGAGAAAAGAAACTCTGCCCATTTCAATATTCCCCCTTGCCCCAAGAATTTGTAGCCACATTGTGAGTTTGAGCCAGAATTCCTTATTCTAGCCTTTTTCCTCCATTGTTAGCCTATTCCATTTCCCTAGAGAGAATTGAAGAGGAGAAATATACGTGGAAGCAATTGGAGCTTGGTGAGGAGGATCCCAAGACTGAGTTTGAGGAGCAGTCATCGATCTGATTTTGTAAGTGACTTTGTGAGATTAATATAAAGAAGTACTTTTTCTGTCCTGCCAAATGGTGTGTTTAATCTTTATGTTTGATTTATATTTTGTTATGACATCTAACCTACTAATTCATATATAGAATGCATGTTCGTAGTTTCTTGTTTGTCTTTTGGTGAATGCAGGTTGGCCTTGGGAGGAGACTTGTAGTCGAGAAACAACTGAGTGCAAAGGGGTCGACATCAAACGCAGAGTTTAAGGTAAGACTATCAGATCCCTATACTTTGTAATTTATGAATGAATGTGGGGTACTGTCGAGATAGTTGTTAAAAGTAGGAGACTTTAGATGGTTAGCTATGCCTGCACTTTAGAACCCTAGTGTAGTCCGTAGGGGGGTTTTCCCACTATAGCAGAATTGGTGACCATACTAGGGAGGCCTCTAGGGTTTTTAGGGGATATGTTTTGGGTGCTTTAATTGGTTTGATTGCCTTTTTTTGAGTTTTTGTAAGTGTCTGAGTATTTAAGGGATTCTGGTCTTCCATACCAGTACTCCATGCCTTGTCATCTTGACTGTTGTTTTTCTTTTTTTAGAGAATTTATAGAGGTATACATGGCCTGCAGTGGGTCTGCATGCGTACATACATGCCCTATCTTTGAATAGCCCACGTACATGCACAGGCTGCTGAAGTGTTAGTAGTGTGCCTGTGTTGAGAAAATATTTTTCAAGAAGAGGCTATCAACCTCTTCCTTGTTTGAAGTCATACTTCTTAGGGGTTTTCTTGATCTAGTCCTGGTCTTTGTTGTTACAGTCTTTAGCCTGGGTTTGACTTCGGTTTATCTTATTCTTTAAAATATTTCTTGTGTTTTTTCTTTTAGGGTTTTTAGACGAGTCTGTGAGTCTTTCCTTATTTACCTATTGGGTATTGTCAACGACTCCTTGCGATCTGCAGTGGGCTAGAAGTCATTTCTTGTTCCTTTCTTGTCTTCACTTTTCCCTTTTAGCTTGCTTTAGAAGAAAAGAAAAAGAATTCATTTTCAAGTTTCTTAGTTTGAAGCATTTTAAAATAAATAAATAAAAAATCGTTTCTTTGTTTGGTAAGTATTTAGTTTAGTTGTCTTTACTTGTTAGGAAGAAGAGTGTTTTCTTAAGTTCTTTACTGAATCCTTAGAACACTAAGTAGCTCATAGTCGAGTGAAATCTTGTTTTGAGTTTTTTCTTTTAAAAGATATTGGAAAAGTAGTTAAGAAAAGTTTGGTTAAAGAGGTTAAAATTGCAAATTTTTATTTGTCAAAAAGAAGTAGTTTCATTTTAGTTTCATTTTTATGCTCTTCTCTTTTGTCTCTTTAAATACACCACTGGTTTCATTTTCGTTCCTTTGACTTAATAAAATCCACTTAAAATTAAAGAAAAATTAAAAATTATTAGACTTTATGTTTGTAGGGTCCACGTACTAGTCTAGGCTAGAGCCTTTATTTAGGTTGGAGAAGAAACTCTTCAAGTCTATAAAACAAATATAGGAGTCTGTGCTAGGGAGTGAAAAGTCCAGTAACTGTGAAAGTTATCTGGGACCCCCCTCCAACACAGGGGTTAAATACGAGGTCGCGTGCGGAAAGGTAGCCGAGATAACCCCTCCAAAGATGAACCAAGCATAGTGGGGAATGCATATAGAGGGTTTGTCTTGGGATTCCATTGATCTCATTTGCCATGGAGCTTCATGGGTCTTGAATCCATTCAAGGTCCTCAGTCGTCTTCCGGAACACTTGCTTTTGATACCCTTGATAGGTTTCAGGCTTGATACTTTTCTCATTGTGGTCCACCTGACTGTTGACTGTACCCACCTGGTGATTGTTTGCGAGCTGGAAACCTAGTTGCCTTTATCTTAGTGACTTACACAAGTGACTACGAGGGTATACCACAGTACCTAGGGCAGACATCGGGCCAATATTTTCAAAGTATACCCAGAGGGTGCTTCCATATTCGAGTTTCACTTGCACCAGGAAGTTGCTCTAGTGTTGGCTAGTGTAATTGTTCTTTAAACTAGCTAGTGGACTTATTGCTTCATCTCATAGGAACTCTTTCTAGTGTGTGCTGGTTTTTAATGTTAGTAAAATACCTAGTGTGTCTTTGATTTTCTCACAAACTGGAAGATCAATACCTCTGTCGGTCACGAAGGATTTTGGGCCTGCCATCGGTTATTTTGGAGCCACCACCGCCACCGCTAAGGAGAAGACTCAACCAACAAAGATATTTTGAGGTGACCCGGCCACATGAAGCTGTACCCAAGCCATCCCCAAGAGAACAACTCCTGAATCCAGAGGATCCTACCATTTCTGACCTTCGAGCGGAAGCTCTTCCTCTGTATAACTCTCTGATCATTGACATATCCATGCCTATCGTTCTACAGGTTGTCCCTCCGTTGATAACACATCATGAGCATTAGGTAGTGTTGCAAGAAGCAATGGAAGTGAATGGACGATTAGTCCTGATGATGAATCCCGTTCTGGATTCGAAACGTCGATGACAAAATGACACTAACTGTGGATTCTCCGGCAAATGAATTCGAAAACCCTCACCACAGAAATCTGAAAACAGTAATGTTGCTACTTCGTTTGGGAGTCTTCATACTCCCTTTACAACTGCCACTACAGGGGGCGTTTTGCCTCCTAACTCACCCTCGCAGGTCCGTATCACTATGGTCTCGACTGCCTCTACCTCGGGCAGTGGTATGATTCCATCTATGGCGGCGATCACTACTCCATTTACCCAGAGTGCGACAGGAAATCCATTCTTATATGGGATGAATGGCTTTGATACAAACTCTGTCCTGTCCTACTCTACTTTACAGACCATGGGTTTGGGGGCAGGGAGCTCTGACGCTCCTCTACAAGGGTCTATGGGGGGCACCTCTACCCCTTATAATTCCTTCCCTTATAGCGGGGGTCATATACCTCCATCATCTCCCTTGCTCGGCGGTGCTCCCCAGCATCCTGTCTGGCCCAACATGAACTACAACTGGTCTGGAGCAGGCTCTCAAGGAATTTCTTCCAACACTATGCTGGTGGGTTCTTTGTCATTCTCTTTTTTTAGAAAATTTGGTAACAACGCATTCTCGTCAACTGCCATCTCAGTAGGGGGAAACCCTGGTTTTGGATCACAAAATCTCGCACAGGGTACCATTCCTGCACAGGGGGCACACATGTCTCAAGGACCTTGGAATCCGTGGTAGGGATCAATTCCCTCGTCAGGGATGTCGACTGGGGGAAACCCCTTCCATGGAAAATGGAACCCTGGGCAAGAATCAGTACCTATGCTCGTCGGATCGGTAGGGGGAAACCCCCTCCAGAACCTTTGCAATGCAACGTTGAGAGAAATCCCTTATCAATCCTCAATTTCCTACTATGAGAGTCAGTCAACAATGTCTCAACAAGCACAGTATCTGTATGCTGGCCACGACCATGGTTTTTACCAAAACCCTAATCAACAACCTAACTTTTCCTAGCAACCTGGTGTCAACCAAACTCTAGGCCCCTTTCCTCCTATACATACTCAACAACCTAAGCTACCCTTTCTGGAAACGTTGCATTTTCCAGACCTGTCGAGATTATTAAATGACCCAATCTATCACGATCCACATTGGCCAACTATGCCAATGAAGTTTCCCTCAGACCTTCCAAAGTTCGAAGGTAATCCTAATGAATATCCAAGTGATCATGTGACTAACTTTCATTTATGGTGCACATCCAACTCGTTGAGAGATGACTCTATCCAGTTCTATTTATTTCAACACACTCTTATCAGGAGTGCCACAAAATGGTACATCGATCTCAACCGCTCAAGATACTCCACTTTTGGAGAATTGGCAATGGTTTTTCTAAACCATTTCCAGTTAACTATGAGATACGATGTCGGCACCAAATTGCTGGCCAATTTTGAGCAAACAAAATATGGCCATATCTCTGATCACATCCAAGAATGGTGACGTAGGAAGAGTTTGATAAAGGTATCCATCCCACCAGCTTTCCTGTTGGAGTGGTTCATTAAGTCTTTGGTACCTTAGTATTCCAAGGACATCGCAACGTCGGGAGTAGTTTCTGAGGAAGAGGCGATACTGAGAGCTCAACAACTTGAGCTAATATACTCTCAGCCTGGTTTACTTTATGAAGTGTTTCTAGATGCACCATGGTCCATTCTTGATAGGACCAGACACAAGTCTGGGCCACATGTCAATGGCATCGTTGGTTCAACACAAACCAAGCCCGCTGATCAGCTGTCAAATCAATTACAGAAATTGTCGATACAACAGACAACGGCCAGCCAAACCATTGGTTCAGATGCTCCCCCTACTCAGACGTCGGATGTACATAGTGTGAAATCGATGAACCTGAAGGCCACCTAGTAGCCTGACGAAAAGAAAAAATAGTGAAAGAAGGGTAACGGAGATAATAAATCCACCAATAATGATGGCGAGGGAAACAAAGAAAAGAAGAAGTCAAAGTATCCATGTAATATTTGCATGGAAGACCACCCAACTCACCTATTCCCTCGGCTAGTGGAGGCCCAAAATTTTTTGGTGCAACAACAGCCTGTTATGTTAACGAACCCATTTCCACATGGGAAAAATTTAACTCAATCCTATGCGAACATAGATGGGGGCAGTCAGGTACCCCCTCCATCGTCTAGTAATCCCTCGACCTAGAATGTTTACATGTTGAAAGGTGATGCCCATATAGCAACTAGGACACATGATTATGGAATGTCGAACACTTCTGAGAAGGGTAAAGAAGTTGAAATGTAATGCCCCATATTTTGACCTTAGGTAGTTAGAACATTGTTGTTTAACCAATCTTTTTTTTTTTTAAATAAAAAGAGGTGGAACCTGTTATATTACTATGGCCAGAAGAGGCAAAATACAAAAACTATGAGTGCTTCCAGCTGTCCTGCCTGAGTAGGAAACCAGGATAGCTGGGTAGCCGTGTTCAACTGTCACCAAGTGAGCAGAGTGATCAAAATTAACAGAAGTGACTGTGGGGCGTCCTGCCCTTAGGAAACCAGGACTTACAATTACAAGCTTTAAACCGCTTTTGCTATCTAGTTCTATAATGACCGGGTGTCTAGCTATATTAAAACAAAAACTAAAATAACCACTCCAGAACCTGGGCCGAGTGCTGAGCCTGGCGTGACCTGTGTAATTCGCTGCTGGCCTTAGATCTCGGTGTGCTTCCATCTCGCCGGGAAAGAGTAGGGTCTTGCACATGTTGGACATTGTTTCTTTGCTGATGCTCGAGAGTGAGCGGCAAAGAACATGTCCATCCTCTGGTCCATTCGCTCAAACCTGAAGATCTGATCATCCAGTTTTTCCTTTATCTCGAAAACCAGGTCGAGGTAGGTCCAATCAGCCAGAGGTAGCTGGGGTGGATGATTGCTTCCTGTGAAATCCTCGCCGGCGGCGGTCCCTTCTATCTGTACCCTGTTCTCCTGCTGAGCCTGGTCTGTGTTCGCGGCATCGACGGTTGGCTCGGGGGGAGCTTCTTCGATGATGTAGCAGGGGGAGTAGTTGGGAGCTTCTACGCTGTCAGTCTGCCGCGTGGTGTCAGGGTTGAGGCCGGTGCCCGACTGCCAGTTCCACGGTGCCATGTTCATGTCCTTGAGTCCTTCTTCTGGGACAACTTCCTCTACCACGCATGCCATGAGAGGCTTGGGTGGTGTTCGCTTCCTTCGGCATGCTACTATCGCCAGAGCTGCCTCCAAGAGAGCTTTCCGTTTGCGTTGCGACTTAGCTGCGTACCAGGCCGCACCACGACGCGGCGTCCCTCTGAGGCGAGGCATGGCGAGAGGGTAGCGAGAGGTCCAAATGACTTTGTTGCTGGTCGAATTTCCCTTGAGTGAAGGTGATTGCACCAAGTGCAGCTGCTGTGAGAGGTTGATGCAGGGGTTAGCGTTGCTTCCCTGAGTTGCTTGCGAGCTGCAAACCTCCCGTATCAAATAATCACCAAAGCAAGTTCGCGCGAGAGCCATATCAATTGCCTTGATTAACACCATTAATGCCAGGTTGTTAATGCGCAGGGGTCTCGTCATATCTGTGGTACCCGTCCCATGTGCCAGGGGCCGCTTCATATCAGAGTTGTTGTGTAGACGCATGTGATGTTAATGGCCGTGGAGTGTTAGCCAGTCGATGCATTAAATCGCGTCCTGGTGCATTCCCACTTGGCATTAACGCTCCGCGTGTCACCCCATCCAGGGAGCGAAGATCCTTGATGGCTAAGGCTTGACAACAAGAGAGGATTCCTGGAGCTGGTGATCCTGGGCCATCCCAGCTTACATGTTCCTCGCCCTTTTCAATTGCCTCGTTAGCCAGTCTGTCTGCCACTTTATTTTCTTCCCTTTTTACATGGGAGGTGATGATACTGAGATGGGGTTGAAGGTGATGGCCAAAGTCAGCAAGCAGGCCATGCAATCCCCAGCTCGGGGTGATTTTGTCAGGATTGCAGCCGTGTAGGATTCTGGTGGCTAATCTGATCATGATTTGTGAATCCCCTTCTAGGATTATCCTTTGATGACCTTTGGCGATTGCTGTTTGCAGTCCTCTTAGGAGTCCAGTTAGCTCAGCGACGTTGTTGGTTGAGTCTCCAAGAAATCCGGTGTCTAGAGCTAATATTTCCCCCGCTGTGTTCCGTATCACTGCACCATACCCCGCTGGTCCTGGGTTTCCTTTAGATGCTCCATCGAAATTTACTTTGATAAAGTGTGCTGGGGGGGGGGACCAATTAGTTGTGTTGGTGTGTCGAGCCTTCCTCCTTTGGATTGTCATCTGGTTGCCTAGATGTGGTTGCCAATGTCTCAGAATGCTCTRTTCCTCCGGGCTGCATTGCCAATCTTGTTCCTCCCAGGATTTGTTTCTGATTGTTTCAGCGGTCAGGGATCTGACTTTTTCCCAAGTGACTTCAGGAGGGGAAGGTAGAGAATGGAAGACTCTCTTATTTCTCTCCTTCCAGATCTGCCATAGGATGAATCCCGGTAGCAGATTCCAAATGAGGTTAATGATTGGGTTGCTAAAAGTGATGGTGTCCCAGAGTTCAATTGTACTGTTGATGCTGCCACGGTCTCGATTGGATTTGCGCATGATTTGAGCTGCAGAGTCCCAGATCTGTTGGCTGTACTGGCAACCGTTAAAGAGATGCTCTTTGGTCTCCTCCCGCTGTGAGCATAGGACGCAAATGGAGGGTCCGATGAAACCTCTCTTGCGTAGATTGTCCCAGGTAAGAGCCTGGTTGTGCGCTATTAGCCACAGAAAAGTGGATACCTTGGGCCATATGGCAGGATTCCAGATTTTGGTCCAGATGTGCTCCTTTCTAGCGTCCTGGTGCTCTGCATGTAGAGTGTAAGCTTCTTTGATGGTGAAAGTGCCGGCTGTTTTGTACCCCCACCTCAGGACATCTGGGCCATCCCTATGCAGTATTTTCCATCGAGTTGCGTGAGTATGCCAATGCTGCAGGTCTAGAGTATCAGAGATCCCTAGTTCGTGGTGAGTGAGCTTCCATTTTCACCACCTTTGTTGGGGGCTTTGAGGTATCCAAAGATCTTTAACTTTAAGGTGGCCATTTTGATGAAGGGCGCTCTTGAACTTGGATAATTCCTCCATTGTGTCCAGTGGTTTAAGTTGCTACCAGGAGTCTTGCCAAAACTAGGCACTATCTCCATCTCTGAGTTCCCAGAAGGCGTGGTTTTGGACGAGAGTGCGATTTTTCCATGCTGTGTTCCAGATGTTGGAGCCTTGTATGTGATCATTATGTCTTATTAGCTGATCTTCCTCCGCGAATGGGGCATACTTCCTTCTCCAAAGTTGTGCCCACGCTGTTGCTGGGTTCTTGAGCCATCTCCACCAGATTTTGGCTCCCATTACTTGATTGAGTTTCCCTGGGTCGCAGAGTCCCAGCCCTCCTTGAGATTTTGGCATGCAGAGTTTGTCCCAATTAACTAGCGCCCATTTCTTATTTGGTTGATGCCCGCTCCAGAGGAAGTTCCGCTGCAAAGATATGATGGCTTTGATGACTTTTTTGGGTGCCGCCAGGGCTGTGAAAAGGTAAGTAGGAAGTGCTTGCAAGACTGACTTAAGTAGGACTAGCCGAGAGGCGATGTTTAGAGGTCTGAAAGTCCAGTTGCGGAGCCTGTTTGTAATGGATAGGAGAAGCCTATCCCAGGATATGTTTGAGGCTGCGGCTCCAGTTAGAGGTACCCCAAGATAGTTGGACGGAAGGGAGCTCCTGGGTATCCCCAGAAGTCTAGAAATATGCCGCTGGACAGGGGGTGGGGTGTTGAAAAAGTATAGTTTGGATTTGTCCAGGTTGAGTGTCATTCCTGAGGCTGCAGTGAAGTCGGAGAGGATGGAATTGAGTTTGACAGCTTCCTGGACTGTGGGAGAGTTCATGAGGAGGGTATCATCTACGAATTGGCTATGCGAGGGGGTAGGCTGAAGGTTGTGCAGGGGAAGGCCTTTAAGGGAGCCTTCATCTACAGCTGCCTTGATAGAGTGACCCAGTCCTTCCGCCATGAGGATAAACAGGAAAGGGGAGAGGGGGTCACCCTGGTGGATTCCTCTTGAAGGTATGAAAGGCTCTGCAGGTACACCGTTGACTAAAATGGAAAAGAAGGCAGAGGAGGTGAGATGCATGACCCAACTTATCCAATCTTGATCAAAACCATATGAGACTAGGACAGCTCTTAAATAATGCCAGCTGGCCTGATCAAAGGCTTTTGATAGGTCAAGTTTAATAAGCATACCTGGTGTTCTCGAGGTCTTTAGGGAGTGTATGATCTCGTTGGCAAGGATGACGCTGTCCATGATATGCCTCCCTTCCACATATCCTGACTGCTCCATGGAGATGAGGTGCGGCAAGATGGGCTTGAGTCTGGTAGCGATGACCTTGGTGATTACTTTGTAGATGACATTAGAAAGGGCTATTGGTCTGAACGGCTTGGGATTGGTAACTCGTTCTTCCTTCGGAATAAGGGTGAGGAAGGTGGCGTTGAGTGCTGGCAGCACTAGGCCTGAGGCTCTTGATTCTTCAACTGCTTCCCACACGTCCTGCCTGACCAGGTCCCAGCAGTGGTGGAAAAAATCCACAGTGAACCCATCGGGTCCTGGAGCTTTTCCTGCCAGCATGGTTTTAACCGCTTGATCAACCTCTGCCTGAGTAATGGGTCTGGTTAAGGCCGCATTCTGTTCTGGCGTGACTAGGGCTGGTATGTGGCTTGTAACTTTTCGGATTGCCTCCTTTCGGTCCTGCTGTGGCTCTGTTAAAAGATCTTGGTAATACTTGAGCAGTTCTTTCTCAATTTTGGAGTGTTCCCTGACTAGGTTGCCCTGGCTGTCCTCCAGGTGCGTGATTCTATTGATGTGCCTTCTGTGTATCATGGCTCTGTGGAAGAATGTTGTGTTTTTCTCGCCTTCTTTGAGCCATTTCACCCTAGACTTTTGCTTCCATAAGATTTCCTCCTTCTTTCGTCTTTCTTCCAGCTGTGTTTGAAGTTGTTCCTCCTCGGCCATT